>OY821518.1:231736999-232140260 GCA_963682025.1 Cordilura impudica | reverse complement strand
TGGGATTTTTCAAATTTGCCCCTACCCAAAAGTTCGACCCAAATTCTGGGACATCAGAATTCGTTTTAGAGGTATGGTTCCTTCGCAAAGTTTCTTATTTTGTTCCCTAGAATACAATTTTCAATGAGCAATGGGCGATTTTTAAATCGACCCGCCCTAACAGTTACGCTCATCACAGACTCTGTCACGCCTTATTATTAATATTTACATAACTTCACAAAATTATTACTCATACGTCCAAGTAATAATTCAATAACTAGCAGCGCAGTATGCTCATTAGAGTGGTCCTTAAAAATGAAAGAGCGATTTTGGGTATAGGCGGGGTCCAGTTTGCTACCTTTCAACATAAAACTAATTAACGTAAAGTTTGGGGACAATCGGCCAAAGAAGGATTGCGCCGGAAATCGATTGAAAATTTCGAGTGTGTTTATATGGGGAAAATAATACTTTTTTTAAGATTTTACGAAAATTTCGTTCTATATTTTAATTTTTCCGACAAGCTGTCACAAGAATCGGAATCAGTATTGAATTATCTATTCAAAAAGCTATAAAAATTCAAAATCCAATAAAAATTCGCCAAGAAATAGCAAACTCCCCAGACCACTTTTGTGCCAAAAAAAAAACTAGGTCCTGAAATTTGATGGCATTTTTTTCAACATTGATAAATTGATAAAAGCCATAATTTTTTTTTGTGTCTATACTTATTAATAATCAGATATGACGTATTGTTTTATTAACACGTTGTTAACCTAAAGCGCACTAGACTGAAATTTGGAACTTTTTATACCCTATACCATTATGTGGTTTGGGTATAATGACTTTGTGCTGCTGTTTGTAACAACCAAAAATATTTGACCTACACCCATCTTTAATTATACCGATCGAATCAGAATCACCATCTGATTCGATCTAACGATGTCCGTCCGTCTGTGTGTCCATGTAAAGTTTGTAATCAAACTGCAGGTCGCAAATATGAATATATTTTGATGAAATTTGGTATTTGGTCTTATGTCGGCCATGGGATGAACGCTGTTGAAATTGGTGAGAATCTGTCCATGTTCAGACCTAGCCCCCATACAAATGACCCCTATGAAATCAACATATATTGTCATAAGATCCAAATTATCATACAAATCTTAGTCAAATTGGGTTTTTATGTATATATTACATCCAATAATCGGTAGTCCAAAAATGATCCCTACTGGACAATTCTTAGTCATTGGCCCCATATAGAGCTGCTTCCCGATCTTCACTTAAATCTATCAAAAAACAAAAATATTGCACTGATTCTTCTCAAATTTTGCTTGTATATATTTTTGCAAAATACAAGAGACTTACCAAACATGCTCAGGATCGGTCCATTTTAGGGCCTAGTCCCCATATAGATATAGAATCCGATATGAACTTTTTCATATCTGCAGCCGAAAAAATTAATAAAAATCCCACTCAAATTTGGTTTATGCTTATTTTCTATATCCAGTTAGTTGGACCAGAGAGATAGGGTCTCTAAACGCATGGTATAGGGTATCGTATAGTCGGTCTGGACCGACTATAATTTTTTACTTGTTTTTGATAAAATTTTGAAAACTCCTTTTTCAAGTTTTAAAAAATTTTCTTAACCAAACTTTTAAAAGATGGAACTGGCACTTTAAGGTTTTGTTAAATATAAGTTACAGATTAAGATTAACTGTGTGAATCTTTATGTAAGTCCCTATGCCAGAATTTTCTTGACAAGGATTATATTTTTGCGGATTTCGAGAAAAATTATATTTTTGTTAAATATTCTGTATATGTAATCTTTCTAAATTCTTTATACCAAAAATTAACCAGTTCTCCAATTTTAAATGTTATATTTTATCTAATAGACTAGGGCTCCGGAAAAACATAATATGACCCCATTAAAACTTTTGGAATTGGGGTCACATATTACCTCAAGCTAATAAAAGACAATTTATTCAAAAAATTCAAATATTTTGCAAATACTGTTAAAATTTCAAAAGCGTTACTTAAAATATTATAACCAGATATGTATGTGTTCCGTTCCTAAGATAGGTATAAATCCGAGAACGCTAACCCATTATTTGCCAAGGCCAGCTTTTGTTTTTAAGATATTTCTAAATAAAATTTACCGAAAACGTGTTTTTCTGTTAAACTCGATGAAACCACTATTTATGCCGTGTTTCTCAATGTATCGTCAAACTGCCTGTTACTTAACCAGGACATAAATTTATTGGACCGATAAACTGCCGGTTAACAATTTTGGTTTTCTCAATGTACCGACAAAAACATTATTTTCAGTTGGCAATGCCTCTCAAAATACGTATGAAAGTTGGGAAAATTATTTTCAGTTGGCAATGCCTCTCAAAATTGATATGAAAGTTGGGAGAATAATTTATCTGTACGATAAATAAATAATTGGCAGATGAGTTCCGGTTAGCTTTGCGACAAAATAGAAGATAACCAGACATTGAGAAAACAAAATTTCTTTAATCGGCAGTTTCTCGTTGGGATAAAAGATAATCGCCTATTGAGAAAACGGGCATTAGAATTTTAAAAAAATAATTCGGTTAAAATTTATTTATTCAGTGCTTCTGAGATCAAAATAATCCATTGTGATATATCTTTGGTGCAATTGTCTGCTTATTTCTCGCGAATATAAATTAAAACGACTTTTAACCAATTCTGTTATAAAATTATTTTTTTGTGTATAAAAACTATCTATATTTTTCTAAATAAAACAAGAAGACCCACAAATGTCCCAAAGCCAATAAAAGAAATTTATTCAAAAAAAAAAAAAAAAATAATTAAAATTAATTCTATTATTTCGGTGTATTTAAGGATGATTTAGTGTGCGATTCAAATTGTTTTCTGTAATCTCTTACGACTTGCAATAAGTATTGTTTTTCTTCAATTTTATATTATTATATTAATTTTGTATTACATATTCTTTTGAATAAAATGCCTATTTTTTTGGCTTAGGGTCATTTGTTGGCCTTCTTATTTCATATAGAAAAATATAGACAGTTTTTATGCATAAAATAATATTATAACAAAATTGGTTAAAAGTTGTTTTAATTTATATTCGCCAGCAATAAACAGATATCTGCACCAAAGATATGTCACAATGGATTATTTTGATCTCAGCAGCACTGAAGGGTTAAATAAATAACAAATAACCGAATTATTTTTCTTAAATTCTCAATAATGGTTTCATCTAGTTTAATAGAAAAACTCGTTTTCGGTAATTTTTATTTAAAAATATCTTAAAATCCAAAGCAGGCCTTGGCAAATAATGGGTTACCGTTCTCTGATTTATCCCAATTTTAGGAACGGAAGTTCTACACATTTGGTTAATATATTTTAAGCATCGCATCTAAAAATTCAGCAGCATTTACAAAATATTTGAATTTTTTATAAATTGTCTTTTATTAGTTTGGGGTCATATGTGACACAATTCCAAAAGGTTAATGGGGTCATACGATTTTTTTCGGAAACCCTAGACTATTAAGATAAAACATAATATTCAAAAGTAGAAAAGTGATGAATATTTGATATAAAGTATTTAGAAATAGTACATTTACATTTATATTTTACAAAAATCCCATTTTTCTCGAAATCCGCAAAAATAAAGTCCTTGTCAAAAAATTCTGCGTTTACTTTAAAATTCACGTACTTAATCTGTAATATATACTTAACAAAACCTTAAAGTGCCAGACCCGTTTTTAAATATTATTCAGGAAATTTCTTAAAACTTGAAAAAGAAATTTTCAAAATGTTATCAAAAAAATTTCCCATTTTTGACCTTAATGGGCAATAGGTTACCAACGTGGTAATAAAACAACACTTCATATCTGATTACTTCTAAGTATGGCTTTAATCAATGTCTCAAAGTTGAAAAAATGCTATCAAATTTCATGACCTAGTTTTTTTTTTGGCATAAAAGTGGTCTGGGGCATTTGCTATTTCTTGGCGAATTTTTATTCCGCTTCGAATTTTTATAGCTTTTTGAAAAGATAATTTAATACTGATGCCGATTCTTATAACAACTTGTCGGAAAAATTAAACTATGGAACGAAAGTTTCGTAAACACACTTGAAATTTTCAATCGATTTCCGGCGTGACTTTTCCTTATCCGATTGTCCCCAAACTTCACATTTATTAGTTTTATATCGAAAGGTAACATATTGGACCCAGCTTATCCCCAAAATCGCATTTTCCTTTTTAAGGACCACTCTACCTTTTCTTTAAAAAGTACATTTTCCTAAACGTTTCTTTCCTAAAAAAAAGTACCTTTAAAAAAAAAAGTACCTTAAAATTCTAATTTCCTACAAATATATCGTACCTTTTCTTCAAAAAGTGCTTATCTTAGAAAGAAGTTTTTTATGTAAAAAAATATTTTTTTAAAGCACATTTTCGCAAAAAAGTACTTTTCCTTAAAAAAGTAACTCCTCTTAAAAAGCGCCTTTCCCAGATAACGTATCTTTTCTAAATAAAAAAATTTAACAAAAAAAATTACCTTTCTTAAAAATCACCTTTTCTTAAAAAGCACCTTATTTAAAAAGTACTTTTTCTTTAAAAAAAAAAAATACCTTTTCTTAAAACAGTGACTTTTTCTAACACGTACATTTCTTAAAAAAGTACACCTTCTGAAGTAGTAGCTTCTTAAAAAATTATTTCCTTAAAAAGTACTGCTTTAAAAAAAGTAACGTTTTCCTAAAAAGTACCTCTTCTTAATAAAAAAGAACTTTTCCGAGATAACGTACCTCCAAAAAAGTAAGTTTTCTTAATAAAAAGAACTTGTCTGAGATAACGTACCTTACCGTAAATAATAGGTCCTTTTCTTAAAATAGGACATTTTCATAAAAAAGTACATTTTCATAAAAAAGTATCTTTTCTTAAAATACCAACTTTTCATAACGAAGCACATTTTCTTAAAATATTACCTTTTTTTAAATAGTACCTTTTCTTAAAAAATAAATTTGTCTTCTAAAAATTACGTTTCCTAAGATAGGGATAAATCCGAGAACGCTAACCCATTATTTGCCAAGGCCAGCTTTTGTTTTCAAGATATTTCTAAATAAAATTTGCCGAAAACGTGTTTTTCTGTTAATTTTGATGAAACCACTATTTAGAATTTAAGAAAAATAATTCGGTTAATTTTTATTTATATAACCCTTCAGTGCTTCTGAGATCAAAATAATCCATTGTGATATATCATTGGTGCAATTGTCTGCTTATTTCTCGGGAAAATAAACTAAAACGACTTTTATAAAATTATAAAATTATTTTTTGTGTATAAAAACTATCTGTATTTTTCTAAATAAAATAAGAAGACCCACAAATGTCCCAAAGCTAATAAATAGTACCTTTTCTTAAAAAATAAATTTGTCTTCAAAAAATTACGTTTTCTTAAAAGAGAAAAATTTTCTAAATTATTACAATTTCTTAAAAATATACCTTTTCTTAAAACGTACCTTTTCTTCAAAAAGTACATTTTTTAAATAAGTAGATTTTCTTAAACAAAAACTACCTTTTCTTATAAAAGTACATTTCTTAAAAAAGTACATTTCTTAAAAAAGTAAATTTCTTCAAAAAGTACCTATCCTTAAGACAAAAGGATACTTAGGATACTTCCTAAAAAATGAAATTTTCTTTTTAAAAAAGTACTTCTTTAAAAAATACATTTTTTTAAGAAGTACTTTTTCTTCAAAAAAGACATTTGCTTTTAAAGAAGTACCTTTTTAAACAAAAATACCTTTTCTTAAAGAAGCGCCTTTTCCAAAAAAGTTGACTTTCTTAAAAAGCTACCTTTTCCTAAAAAATTATGTTTTCTTACAAAGTATAATTTCTAACAAAAGTACCTTTTCTTAAAGAAGTATCTTTTTTTTTAAAAGTACTCTTTATTAAGAAGTATCTTTTCTTAAAAAAACTACATTTTCAAAAAAAAGTAAATTTTTCTAAACAAGTATTTTTTCTTTAAAATATATATTTTATTTTTAATTCCTTTTCTTATATTTTTATATTTGAAAAAGAACATTTTCTTAAAAAAATACCTTTTCTTGAACATGTACTGTTTTTCGTTTTGAAGATCATTTTCTTAAAATATTACCTTTCCCCAAAAAAGCACCTTTCCTTAAAAAAGTATCATTTCTACCAATTCTTAAATAGTTCCTGGTTCCTAAAAATTAACCTTGTTTTAAAAAAGTAATTTTTAAACAAATTTTCACAAAAAGTTTTATATTCTAAAAAAGTACCTTTGCTTAAAAAGTACCTTATTTTAAAAAGTATCTTTGCCTAAAAAATGCCTTTCCTTAAAAGATGCATTTTCTTAAACAAGTACCTTTTTTAAAAAGGCACCATTTCTTAAAAAAGATAAAATTTTCTTAACAAGTACCTTTTCTTAAAAAAGTACATTTCCAAAAAAAAATAACATTTCTTAAAAAATACCTTTTCTTATAAAAACTATCTTCTTATAAGGTATCTTTTCTTAATAAAGTACCTCTTTAAAAAAATGAGCTTTTCTTAAAAAACTACCTCTTAAAAAGTACCATTTCTTAAAAACCTAAATTTCTTAAAAAAAGTACCTTTTCTTAAAAAAGGCGTTTTCTTAAAGAAGTAATTCTTCTTCAAAAAGTACCGTTTCTAAAAAAAAGGGAATTTTCTTTTAAGTGCCTATTTAAAAAAATTTATTTAAGAAGTATTTTTTATTCAAAAAGAACATTTTCTTTAAAAAAAAGTACCTTTTTAAAAAAATTACTTTTTCTTGAAGAAGCACTTTTCTTCAAAAAGAACCGAACTTTCTTAAAAATTTACCCTTTTTTACAAAAGTGCATTTTCTTTAAGAAAAAATACCTTTTCAAAAAAAAGTAAATTTTCTAAGAAACTACCTTTTCTTAAAAATATATATTTTATTTTAATTTCCTTTTCTTAAATATTTATCTTTTTTGAAAAAGAACATTTTCTTAAAAAAGTACAGCTTCTTAAAAAGTATCCTGGAAAAATATAACTCTTTTGAAAAAGTGCCTTTTTTTAAATAGCACATTTTCGTAAAAAATTATCTTTTCTTAAAAAAATTTGTTTTCTTAAAAAAGTATCATTTCTTGCAAAAGTACCAATTCTAGTCCCCTTTCCCAAAAATTAATCTTATTTTAAAAAAGCACCTTTTTAAAAAATTTTCTCAAAAAATTTTGTGTTCTAAAAAAGTACATTTTCTTAAAAACCATCATTTCTTAAAAAAGTACTTATTCTTAAAAAAGCACCTTTTCTTAAAAAATACATTTTCTTAAAAAGGGCCTTATTTTAAAAAAGTACATTCTCCTAAAAAAAATGCCTTTCTTTAAAATGTACATTTTCTTGAACAATAACCATTTTATAAAAAAAGCATCTTTTCTTAAAAAGTACCTTTTCTTAAAAAGGTAACTTTTCTAAAAAACTAACATTTCTTAAAAAATTCTTTTTTTTAGAAAAAGTACCATTTCCTAAAGTATCTTTTCTTAAAACATACTATTTCTTAAATAAAGTATTTACTATGTGGTTAGGGTACAATGACTTTGTACTGATGTTTGTAACTACGAAAAATATTTGACCTAGACCCATTTTTTATCATACCGATCGACTCAGAATCACTTTCTGGGTCATCCGTCCCTTCGCCCGTACGTCTGCCCATTCGTGTGTCCCTGTAAACCTTGTAAGCAAGGTACAGGTCGCAAATGTGAATATATTTTGATGAAATTTGGTACGTAAGCTTCTCTCGGGCATAGGATAAATGCTATTGAAACTGATGAAAATAGGTTTATATTCAGACATAGTCCTCATACATATGACCCCTATAAGGTCTACCTAAATTGCCATAAGATCCAAATTATCATAAAGATCATGTTCAAATTGGGTTTGTGTGTGATTTTTACATTAAATAATCAGTGGTCCAAAAATAAACTCTATAGGATTACACTTAGTCAAAGCTATATAAAGCTGCATCCCGAACTTCACTTATACCTATATGTTTTTGGAAAAAATAAGTGACTTCACCAAATATGGTAAGAATCGGAATTTTTTTTGACCTAGTCCTTATATAAACATAGCATCCTATATGAACTTTTTTAAAAACTGCAGGCAAAAAAAAAAACTAAAAAAAATTTCGCTCAGATTTGGTTAATGTTTATTTTTTATAACCAATTAGTTGGACCCAAGACCAATTCTCGAAACGCATGGTATAGGATATCGCATAGTCGGTCTACACCGAGTATAATCTTTTTGTTTTTCTTAAAAAAGTGCCTTACAACTTAGTAGTTCTAAATAACTGAAATTAACAATTGACACCGAAGAAAACATAAAATTTATTAACTTTTTTGCATAACTGTAAAAATGAAAACTATTTGATGGAACTAAATAATGTTCACTTAAAATTTTTTATAAGTGCAGAAATGCATTTTTCTCAAAACTAAGTTATAGAAATAAACTTTTATATACAGTGATGTAAACAACGTGACATACAATTCGATGAAATATATTATATGTCCAAGGAACAGCTTTAAACACAAATATATATTTTTATTAATTCCCTTAATAAACAACTTAAAATTTCAATTTGAATATATTTAAATATTTGTATTTGTTAAATGAGGAAACTGGAAGTTGAATGGAAATTAAACCTGTTTAAAAGTTTTTATTTTAAACTTTTTTTTTTTTAATTCGCCACTCAAAGACAAACTTTAATATAAAACGTTGAATTTAAATGGAAAAATATTTACTCATCACGTTATGTTAATTAGTTCCTTTACACATAAAGTTCGTTGTCTGTCTATTAAACTCTCAACTTGAACTGTGACTCTTTGTTGCGTTACGAGTATTAAACGTTTTTCCAATCATTTTATTATGGCTTGAAGTACAAACTCGTATTAACAAAACTGTTGCATATTCATTTGCTCATTAAGTAGCAGTGCAATTCTGGTTTAGATGTTTAACGCGTGTTTGACTATATTAGCTACTTGTGCTGGACTGTAGTGGGTTTGCATCAAATTTGCATAGTAGAATGTTTGTATGATCATCTATGGTTGTGGAGTAGCTGTAGTTAAATTATGGCTTTTTATTTTGAGTGATAGACAAGACATGAATTTAGAGTAATTCTTTGGTGTGTGAATTTATTGTTTAATTATTGTTTCTTCCTACTAAAAACTGAGAAGAAACTTAAAATCTGGTTTGTGGTGCAGATAGAAATGTGCAAATAAACAAAGCTAATCATAGAGGAGTTTAACTAAATGTGGTCGTATATCACGATGTTGGCGACAATTAAAGGAATTTTTCTGGTAAAAAAAATTTATAGACAAAAAACTTTTTAGACCAAACTTCAGTTTTTTCCTCAGTAAAATAAGAAAAAAAAATTAAGAAATTTAAAAATATAAAAACAGATTCTTAACCACACTGCCCATGGGCCTGACTTTAGGTGAGTGTGTAAAAGCGCAGGACCAAAAAGTGTAAGTGCTAGTGTATGTAAAATAGACGCAGGTTCAAATCTCACGATCGCCCTAAGTAGAAAACTTTTCATATAGAAACAATCTAATCAATTATAACATAACAATTATTGAAATATTTAAGGGGGGGTAGGGTTTTAAAACCTTTTTTTGCATTTCTTTTTCTGAATGTACAACATGTCAACATGTGTTGTGTCAAAATTTCAAGTAAATCGGAGTAAAACTTAAGAAGATACAGCGTTTCCAGCGACCGGCCTCATACCGTATATCGTATATAAATCAGTTTTTAAAAAACTTTAAATCGATATTCTCGCAAATAAACGTTCGAAGTCCGTGAACATCATAACTCAAAATCTACTTTACGGATTCTTTTGAAGTGTTACACACTATATCTACACATAAATCGCCAGGTGAACACGAAGAGTTTTTTTATTTTCCATTTTCTTTTCCATTTTTTAACAACAAATTTCCGAAATTTTATAGCAAAAATCGTGTTTTTCACTACAAAATGCTGCCAAAAAATAAACAATAAAAAAAAATCAAAAAAAATCTTCGTGATTACCTCGGGAAACATGAAACCTTTTAAACGCATTTCGATTTTTTTATTTCACATGATCCGGTAGCGAGTTATGATGTTCACCGCAAAACAACAATGCCTCCGGAGATTCGCTGTCATGGACATATTTATTAAAATTTTCAATTTAACTTTTTTTCAGAGATTCTTCAAATGTTATGCTGTAACGTGTATATGAAATATATAATCCAATAATCCATATCATCAAAAAATAATTATGAAAATACGACTTTTTATCTTTTAAAAACTTAAAAATATATACAAACCAAATTTGAGAAAAATCTGTAAGATATTTTTGTTATACCCTCCACTCCAGTGTGCAGAGGGTATATATAAGTTTGTCATTCCATTTGTAAAAATTAGAAAAAAAATTTTGGACCCCATAAAATATATATATTTGTGATCCTTATAACAACCCGAGTTGATATAGCGATATCCGTCTGTCCGTCTGTCCGTCTGTGGAAATCACGATGACGGCATCAATCGGGCAGCGAGGGTGCTCTTTGACATAAAAAATGATTCACTGACATCCTGAAAAGTTTGCAATTTTAAATCGTCCAAATCGGTCAATTAGGGCCCGAGATTTGAATAAAGAACTAAAAAAAGTCTTGAAAAAATATAATTTTCTATGTTGTTCTTGTCACGATCACGCCCTGAATAGTGCAGCTACAATGATCATTTTTAGTGAGAATGATTCATCAAATTCATGGGAAGATCTTTGTTTCAAAAATCATTAAAATCGGTGGAACAGGTCCAGGGAAATCTCTGAAAAATTTAAAAAAAAAAATTAAAAATATGATGTTTCTATATTGTTCTTGTTGTTATTCTAAATGTTGTGTTGTTGTCATAGCTTGACTTGTTGTTTTTGTGGTCGTTGTTGTAATAATATAATAAAAACTAACCCTTTGTACATTTTTTTATTAACTCTGGTAGAAAAATTTAAAAGTTTCCATTGTTTTGGCATCACTCTAAAAATTTGTTAGATCATTTCTGTTATTACCACGAGCCTGCCTGCAAAATTTCAGATCGAATGGCTCACGGGAAATTGGTTAAAATCGATCCAAAATTTTTTCGACAAGCAGACACTACAAGTTAATATAAAGGGAGTAAAAATTCACCAACATCTAAAGCAAATAATGCTAAAATACCTAGTTGTTAATAAAAAAAAAACAATGTAAATATAGCAAAAAAAATTTTATGTATAAATTTATTTATAAATTTATATAAACATATTAAATAATACAAATAATATACATATATTATATATATGTACATATATCCATAATAACTGCATGTTAGAAATAAGTCGGTATATTATTTTATTTACATAAAATTCTGCAATATTTTGTTGTGGGGAAAATACATTTCTTTTGCATTAACAGAGTGTCACTTCATTTTGCTTAGCGTGACTATGCCACAGTAGATGGCGCCACAATTTTTGTTTGTTCTAATTAGCTTTGCAATAGTTATTTCTATTTTAACATGAATGTTAATATTTTCAACTAGATATCATACAGAACAATGTTAAGGGTATACACGGGCTGGTCTTTTATTTCATACGTTTTTTCATTATTCTTTTACAAATATGAACATAAGTTTGGCATGTTAACTTTTTGTTGTCTTTACAAAATAGAGTTACCGAGTTCATCAATGAGTTTTTTGCTTTCAAAACAGTTCTATATTGTTATATAGAATTATTATTCTGCTTTACCTACAAAATATCTGATTGCGATTACATCTAATTTTTAAAAATTGTTTATAATTACTAAAGCATTATTATTCACATAAATACAAAATTGCACTTTTTAAATTTTCCATTCAAATTTAAGAAAATATCAATTCTAAAAACTGGAATTAAAAATTTCCAATTATAAATTACAATTAATTGAATTTCAGAAAATCATAACAAAACGTCGGAAATTATAATTTTATATTTAGAAGACATCAATTGCATCTTTAATATATAAATTTTATTCGTTAAACACAAATTGAAATTCCAAAAAAAAAAAAAAACACCAAATACCTATGTTTACATTTAAAAAATTTTTACATTTAAAAAAAATCTTGACATTCAGGAGAAATTAATAGCTTTTCAGTACCGCGATTCAGTAACTTCTTTTAACGATAGTCGAATCGTTAAAAAAAGAAAATTGCAAAATTATCAGTAAAATTTTTAAACGATATTCGCTATTGGTTAATTTAGCTGTTGTTGTTATCTAAACGACAACCATTTTTGTGTTGTTTATTCAATCGATAAAAACTTTTAGGTTGAAATGTCGTCATACATACATAAATAAAAATCATAAAATAGTGAAAATATTTTGCTTCTATTAAAAAACGTTTTTATATAAATAAAAAAATTAAATAGCATATTCAATTCATTATTTCATTTTCAAATAAATACACAGAAATATTAGTAAAAAAATAAAGATATTAAACATAAACATAAAATCATCCTGTCAAATACGAAGTAATTTGTTTTTTTCTATTCTTCTTTGTGTTTTTCGCTTATTTTGACAGAGATGCCACTTGTTTACAATTTAAATAAATAGAAAAATAGATTTGTCGACTGTCGTTAAGATGTATGTTCTTAGTGAATCACTTAATCCTTAGTACAAACAACAATAGCTGTCGATATATTTTGCGATTGTCGGATCGTTGAAATTTACAGAATCACACTACAGAAAATATTAATTTAAATTCAATGAATTTTAGAAAACGTCAAATGACATTTAAGAATTGCGAACATAAAAACTGTTACATAAATAAACGCAATTTGATGAGAATGTTATTTTTTATATATAAATTTTCACAATTTTTTTTGGATGAAAATTTTAAGTTTTTCAGAAAATAAAGAGAACAAATTATTTTATTTAAAATGTTTGGGACATTTGGTTTTTTTCGTTTGGCATCCTTAATTTGAATATTTATTATTATAAATTTATTCTCTATGTTTTCCAAATATGGCAATATTTTAATAAAAAAATTGAGAGGGTTTTTTTTTTTGGTTATTATTTTGATACTCCATCCGACATATATGGCCGCAATGAAGAAATATTTGGCCAGTTAAAAGAAACTATACAGCCATCTCCAATTAGCACGATTTAATGCATATAGGCACCCTACACAACCCTTACCTTTGCAATGGAGGTTAGGGCGAGCTATTTAATTAGCAAAAACTAAATTAAACGAGAAGTTATGTCATATAACCGGAAACGCATGCATATAGGTTTATAACCTAAGTGCATGCCGATCAGCAAGCAACCACGATGACCAAAAAACAAACACCGAAATAAATCCGAAGTAATTGAGTTTAACAAATTGTTTACTTTCTCACTTACATTTATTATCAAGACTCAAACCGAGGTGGAGGGTATCAAAGTTTCGGCACAGCCGAATTTAACACTCTTACTTGTTTTTTGATAGTTTTTAGTGAAGATCGGGAAGCAGCTCTATATGGGGCCTATGACTAAGATATGTCCTAAAGGGATAATTTTTGGACTACTGATTAATGGATATAATAAACACATACAAACCCAATTAGACTGAGATCTGTATGATAATTTGGATCTTATGGCTATTTATGTCGATCTCATAGGGTTCAGTTGTATGGGGACTAGGTCTGAACATGGATCGAATTTCTCCAATTTTAATAGCGTTCATCCTATAGCCGATAAAAGCTTATATACCAAATTTCATCCAAATATATTCATATTTGCGAGCTATAGTTTTAATACAAAGTTTACATGAACACACAGACGGACGGACGGACGGACATCGCTAAATCGACTCAGAAAGTGATTTTGAGTCGATCGGTATAATAAAAGATGGGTCTAGGTCAAATATTTTTGGTAGTTAAAAACAGCAGCACAAAGTCATTATACCCAAACCACATAGTGGTTGTGAATATTATTTAGACGAATTAAACAATACGCACGTTTTGAATATTTGTAAGATACTGAATATTTTATTAAAATTCAAATCCTTAAGAGCTAAATGTAAAAATCTTAAAACTTATCTAGAACTAACATTTATACCTGCGGCTCACACAAGCTGGTCTTTCTAGTGATAACATCAGTTTCACACATGTGTTTTATTATTATGGAAAAACAGATAATAAACTATCCTTAGGTAATATATATGTATGTAATCCTAAACCTTTCTAATGATAACATCAGTTTCTCACATGTGTTTTATTATTATGGAAAAACAGATAATAAACTATCCTAAGATAATACATATGTGATCATTAAAATTTAGGGTTTTTTTAATCATTAAACAATATACATAAAACTATCACGTTGTGTGAAACGCAGGCTAATAATAGAACCCATGTTCATATTTGAACATTCTGCGGCCGGCGAACTATAATCATACCAGCTCTATTCCTTAAAATAACCTTCCTTAATATAAAGCTAATGAATAAAATAATACATATGATTATTAATATTAATGAGAGGTGCCCAGATGCATGATGGAAATTAAGCCCCTTCAGATGAATATCCGTTGCTCTCAGTTTCTTTATTTCTTCTTTGAGGGAATTAATTTCAGCTGAGTGATCCATTAACATAGAACCCAGCGGCTTTATTAGTTCAGTCTCATTATAGCTTATTTCGTTGGTCAGATATGTGCCAAAGCTGCCTTCAATCTTTTCAGTTGTTTCAGTGCTAGCTGGTAATATAGTTTTTCCTACTCTCCCAGAGCAACCTGTTGCCAATGAGATTATCCCTTGTTTTGGTAGTGGGACTAATTCTTGGCTGTTCGATTCACAGAATACATGCAGAGTCGCATTCTCCATGGCCTTGAAGAGCCACATTTGCTTGTTGCTTAAGTTTACCCATGCGTGCTGACTGTTGACCTCAATGTAACGGCATTTAACGTCTCTATGCGGTTTTAATGGTGCAATCTCACAAAAATTATTATTTGCATCTTGCCAGGCCCAGTTTCCCTCGCACAGTAAATGCTTATCACCGACCTCTTTGCATTGATGAAACTCCAATTCGGACATCATATGATATACGTCATTGTCATAGCTGTACACCAAATATGGATTTGCAATAGACGCCCTCACCAAACTGTTGAATAGTTGAATTGGAATAGGAATCACTCTGAAAATATTGGATGCTTTGGAAGATATTAAAGGAAAGTTAGTATTAATTATTAATTTATTTTCCAGAATATTCGCTTTCGCCTTCATCAATTTGAAAATTATTGGTAGTTGATTCTTCTGTACGCCTGGCAACCTTAACTTTTCCGGCAACCATTCTTTTATTTTAGCCATTTCTTGACTAAGCTGGGCTGGCTTTAACAGATCAGGACTAAGTTTCCCATGGTTAATATCCATGAGTAACCGTATAATGTAGGATTGCGTTCGCTCGACTTCTTCTAGTTGAGCTTCTATTTCCCTAGCAATCCCAAAAAACTTAATCGACTCCTTGTAAATGAACATATTTTCTTGTACTAACTTTGTAATATTGTCTATTCTTATCTGGAGTATGGTGTAGTCTGAGTTTACTTCATCTAAAGATTTAATGAAGAGATTCGAAGTAGAATCTACTACGAACGTTTGCTTTTCCACTAACTCTTTGAGGCTGTATTGATTATCTACCAAATTTTTCAGGTTATGCTCCATATTTTCGCGGTCGTCATTATCCATTAATCCAAATAACAAGTGGTAAATTGAGCCAATAGTATTGATTCCTCTTTTCAATCGATTCTTTTTATTTAGGAAAAATAGTTGGTTAGACTGTCCCACTGCTTCAGTTCGGCCTTTCAATCGTTTTAATGTATTTTGACACTGCTCTCCAAATTCTCCAATTTTACCACAAATGAGGCTGCTTGTGGTAGTTAACTTTTCCACTTGTTCGAATGAAGTTATGTATGGTTTTAGGTCGTAATAAACCACTAGATTCCAGCTAGATGTAGTTACGTCGATCGTACCCAGATTATCCAAATATATTGCTGTTTGGTCATTAAATGCTGTTATTTTGGTTCCACCTGTTTGATTAGAACTCGCCACTGTACCGAACAGTAGCATTAACATCACCAACATTATTTTAGATATGTTGAAATTGTTGCTCTCCATTATATTCGTTTTGGTGTAGTATGCATTAGAGCGCTGCACCTCCTCGTCAGTATCTATCATCGTTCCCAGTGGACAAATCTTGGCTATTGGTCTCTTGAGAACCCCTTGTTGAACTTTCATTGTTACTACACGTACCTTGCCATCAGTACCAGGATGAGTCTCAATAACCCTGCCTAAAGGCCACCTTGCTGGAGAAGCGTTTTCATCTTTTATTAGCACCAAGTCATCTATTTTGATATTGGGTAGAGGGTGCTTCCATTTTCTCCTTTGCTGTAAAGTACTTAAGTACTCATCTTTCCACTGGTTCCAGAAATCTCGCTTCATTTTTTGTAAAAGTTTCCACCTATTTAGTGAACTCCCTCTTTTAAGCTCATTTCCTCTTTCTGGCATATCGAGCAATGGTCTTCCAACAAGAAAATGACCTGGTGTCAATACATCTATATCTTCTACGTTTCCTTTCAGTTCACATAATGGCCGTGAATTTAAGACACTTTCCACCTGCGATAATAACGTCGCCATCTCTTCAAATGTTAATTTTGCTTCACCTACAACTCGCCGCAAATGATGCTTCACCGATTTCACTGCAGCCTCCCAAATTCCTCCGAAGTGAGGAGCTCCCGGGGGAATAAAGTGCCAAGTTATATTTTCACATGCTAATACTGCCGCTACTTCTGAGTTGTTTTTTAAAGCATCTGCGTATTCTTTATCAATTCTTCTGGCCGCCCCGATAAAATTGGTTCCATTATCAGAGTAAATATGTGAACTTTTCCCCCTTCTTGCAAAAAATCTTCTTAGTGCTGCCATAAATGCCTCTGTTGATAGTTCACTTACAGGTTCTAGATGAACAGCTTTCGTTACCATGCAGACAAACACTGCAATATAACCTTTATAAGATTTTTGGCCTCTTCCTCTCGATACTCGCATTTGAATTGGACCGGCATAGTCTACTCCAGTTTTCATAAAGGGATGAGCAATTCCAACTCTACTTTCCGGCAATTGTCCCATTATTTGGACCATAGTCTTGTGTTGATATCTTTGGCACCTTACACAGCTTCGTATGCACTTCTTTATGCTATTCTTTGCACCGACGACCCAAAACGATTTTCTTATAGTTGACTCCATTATTTGTACCCCACCATGTAACGTGGTAATATGAATATAATTTATCATCAGCTCTGTAAATTGACAGGTTGCCAATAATATTGGATGCTTCCTGCTATATGTTAGACCTGAGTTGAGCAACCTACCACCCACTCGCAGAATTTTGTTGTCGTCTAGAAACGGATTGAGACTGCAAATTTTATTTCTTGTTGGTATCTCTTTATTATTCTTTAGCAATGAAATTTCTTCTGGAAATAGCCGCAGTTGTACATTTCGAATAAGTACCGTTCTTGCATCATTTATTTCATCAGATGATAAATGAGTGGCTGTTTTACATCTTCTTAGCTTGCTAATAAATCTTATAACATAAGCCATTACCTTTATTAATTTGCTGTAATTGGACACCCTTCGGATCAACTCGTCTATGAAGTTCGTTTCTCCATTGACATATGTTGCTGCACTAAATAATACTGTTGTAACTTGCTTCGGCCAATTTTCTTCATTTTCTTTTAGCCATGTGGGACCATTCCACCACAAATAGTTTTCAACTAGTTTTTCTGGTACCATTCCTCTTGATGCGGCATCTGCTGGGTTGTCCTTAGTTCGTACATGGGACCACTTTGCTAACGGAATAAGGTTTTGTATTTCATTGACTCTCGTTCTAATGAATTTGTCTTTCGATCTTTCTTTGTTGTTAACCCATGCCAAAGCAATTGTTGAGTCACTCCACGCATATATTTTAACATCTCGTTGAATTAACAGCACAATTTTGTTTATTAATTTAGCTAGGTGATGCGCAGCACATAGTTCTAACTTGGGTAATGTTTTCCTGTTTTTGATAGGATTCACCTTACCTTTTGATGCTATTAACGTTATATTATGTCCGACCTTAGCGTATACTACCGCTGCATAGGCTTTACCTGACGCATCTGCAAAACCATGTAACTGCCATTTAGACCTCTCCGTTGTATAAAGCCATCTAGGGATCTTCACCTGGCCGATTTTAGATATATTTTTTAGAATCTTTTCCCATTCTTTACATAGTTCCTCAGAGAGCTTGGCATCCCATTCTAACTCCAGTAACCATAACTTTTGAATGTATAACTTCGCCAGCGTTGTTATCGGTGCTAGCCATCCAAGTGGGTCAAATATTTTTGCCAATGTAGATAACGCCAACCTCTTCGTTAAGATCGTTTGATCAATATTTTTAAAATAAAATGTAAAATTATCAGTTTCTGGTTCCCATTGCACTCCCAAGGTTTTAATAGCTTCTCCTTCCTTTATCTGGACAATTTTATTGTTGCTTAAATCAGTAATTTGCCCCAATATTTCTTTTTCATTTGAAAGCCATTTTCTTAGTACGAACCCGAACTTAAGAAGTTGATTATTTACCTCAATTTGGATATCCCTGCAATCTTCCTTGGTGTCAGCTCCAGCCATCAGGTCATCCATATAAAAGTTGTTTTTTATGATTCTGTGTACTCTAGGATTTGTTTTTTGGCATTCATTTGCAATTTCGAGCAAAGATCTTTTTGCCAAAAATGGTGCACAAGCTGTTCCATATGTAACGGTTTTTAGCTTATATTCTTCTATAGGTTTTTTAACATCACTTCGCCATAATATCATTTGATACGGTTGATCTTCTTCAGCTACCATCACTTGACGGAACATTTTCTCGACATCGGCTGTAATCACATACTTCCACAACCTCCAGTTAACCAATATTTCAAAGATGTCATGTTGTAACTTCGGCCCGGTGTGTAGAATATCATTGAGACTATGACCTTTGCCTGATTTTGCCGAAGCATCAAACACCACTCTTAATTTTGTTGTGGAGTTATCATTTCTTACGACTGCTTGATGAGGCATATAATAGTTACCAGCATTCTGTTGTTTAACCTTCTCCATATGGCCCATCTTCAGGTAATCTCGCATGAACTTATGATACTCGGATTTCAGATTCGTGTTCAACTTTAATTTCTTCTCCAAACTTAGCAAGCGAGCTGCCGCCATTTTCCTAGAATCTCCAAGTACTCGATCATCTTTGAAAGGTAGCCTGACGACCAATCTATTGTTTTCGTCCAAGCGTTTTGTTGTTTGAAAAAGGGTTTCACAACCATCGTTTGTTTCATTGGCTTCTGTTTCCCCAGAAATTTCTTCTATCTCCCAAAAGCGCTAAATTCCTTTTGTAGTAGCTATCATCACCTTATTTGAAGATACTGGAAAATTAAGTACACCTGACAGGATCCAACCCAGTGTTGTTTCTTGAGCAACTATTCTACCCCGCTTTACTATACCAGGCTGGATTATTTCGTTGAACAAATCTGCGCCAATTACTACATCAATTCTGTCGGATCTGTTGAAACTGGGATCAGCTAAACAATAGTTTCTCCATTCTTCTCTCTCTTCCTTAAACGTTTTTTCAGGTTGAGCTGATGCTAAGTCTTTCAATACTAAGGCATTTGTGTGATGAACAGCATTACTATTGAACCTTGGTTGAATTGATACATCTATTGTTGCTTTTGAGACGCCAACTACAGTATTTCCTAACCCAACTAGCTCTGTTTTTACCTTATGTTTTGGAAGCTGCAATATTTGAGCCGCTTCTTCTGAAATTGATGTCCTCTTTGAGCCTTGATCAATTAAAGCCCTTAGTATTATTGGTTCTCCTAAGCCAGATTTAATTTTTACTTGTGCTGTTGCTAACAATGTTACTGATGAGTATTCTTTCGTAACATAATTTGCTGTCTTTTGGTTTATTTGCTGCTGTTCAGGCTTCTTTTTTTCAAATTCTGCATAATGTAACAGAGTGTGATGTTTTCTTCCACACTTATTGCAGCTGGATTTATATTTGAAGCATTTCTTATATGATTTGTGAGACATACATATTTCACAAAGATTTTCTTTCTTCACCCAGTTTTTTCTGGACAATAGGGGCTGGTCTATAAATTTTTTACAATCTTCTACATAATGACCAGTTAGCGAGCAGTATCGACAACTTACTTCTGATGTTTGGAACGTGTTGCTATATTTCATTGGAACCTTAATTGGACCACTATTTCTCTTACATTTCAGTGCCTGTTGAGCCAAATATTGTTGTTCAAAAAAATTCATAACATCTTGCAGATTCTGGATTTCTTTAGTTCTTTGTACACTTTGCTCATACCACACTAATCCTTCTCTATCAAGTTTTCTTATTACTATTCTAGCAATGAAGGGATCAGCATCTTTTAGTGAAATACCCATCGCTTTTAGTGCTTGAAGACATTCTGTTGTAGTATCCAAAAGCTGTTTGATACCAGTTGCGCCTTGTGTGTTAATACTTGGTTGGTCCAGTAGTTTGTCAGCCAGATTTGTAAATAACAACCTTTTGTTCTCATAACGCTGCTTCAGAATTGTCCACGCTGCTTCATAATTATCATCTGTTATTTTTAGATGTTGTATCATCCTACCAGCTTCGCCATGAACAATACTTTTCAACCTGTATAATTTCTCTACGTTAGGTAGAGATTTTTTTGCATCCACTAATTGCCGAAATAGATCGTGGAATGCTGGCCAATCACTTATATTGCCATTAAAATGTGGAATTTTTACATCTTCCAATTTTGTATTGGATTCCTTTGTATTTTCTTTTAATTCATCCGATCTGTTTGCCATTTTCTCTATCATAGCTTCGTATTCATTTTCTATGATATCGAAATCATCTACAATTAGATCATATAATGGGTCAGAATCCAAATCATCCATTATTTTTTGTATAGCGTTAAATTTTCTTTCAATAAAGTTTCTTCTTGCTTGTATCACACTTCCGGACAAAGAACTTAATGTTCCACTTAGCTGCTCTAATTTTGCCTCCAACTCATTTGTAAGCTGATAAAACCGCGTCTTTTTTCTTTCAACTGTAGTTGTGCTATCTTCTGCACTAGGATTTTGCTCCCCTTTAGAGCGTTGCAGATTTTCTCCGCGTTCCTTATCTTCTTCCTTTTGCTCTATTTTAGAGCTTTCAATATGCGATGCCCCTTGTGACTTCGCCGCATCCCGGAAGGTATCAATTAGTGCGCTTAGCATACTATACTGCTTTTCAGTTGTAGCGTACAGGGACTCCAATTCCCCGTCCTCTGCATATTCTTGTAGTATACTTGCGTGGACGAATTTATATGTGTTCCACGCCTCCTCTAACTGAGCACTATATGATTCCATCTTCACTTTGCGCATCTCTGGGACATCTATTTTTGGTCGGAGGCTACATATTTTCTCTGCCAAATTTTTCAATTGTTCCATAGCCTTTTCCTTTCTGACCATTATTGTTGATATATTTTTACTTCGTTATCTTCTTTTTTAAATTGAATCAAGGATATATTTTTATTTCACTGAATTTAAATTTTCAAAATATGTCTTAATACCCGATACCGATTCACTCACTTTTCGAAGGACCACAATGTGAATATTATTTAGACGAATTAAACAATACGCACGTTTTGAATATTTGTAAGATACTGAATATTTTATTAAAATTAAAATCCTTAAGAGCTAAATGTAAAAATCTTAAAACTTATCTAGAACTAACATTTATACCTGCGCCTCACACAAGCTGGTCTTTCTAGTGATAACATCAGTTTCACACATGTGTTTTATTATTATGGAAAAACAGATAATAAACTATCCTTAGGTAATATATATGTATGTAATCCTAAACCTTTCTAATGATAACATCAGTTTCTCACATGTGTTTTATTATTATGGAAAAACAGATAATAAACTATCCTAAGATAATACATATGTGATCATTAAAATTTAGGGTTTTTTTAATCATTAAACAATATACATAAAACTATCACGTTGTGTGAAACGCAGGCTAATAATAGAACCCATGTTCATATTTGAACAGTGGTATAGGGCAGGGATAAGCAAAACGCGGCCCGTTAAACATGTTAATGCGGCCCGCCAAGCAATTATAATATTTAATTTATTTTATCGACTTTCACTTGTCGGCGATTGCAATACGAACGCGCCGCGTCTAAGCATGTTTGTGTTGCTTAGGTCACACAAGCAGTCAGGCTGGTAAAGGCCAATTTACATGATACCACTCAGTCGTATGATTCTTCGAAATAAAAATACGATGAAAATCATCGGTCTGTCACAAAGTCGTACCGACATTATTTCTGCATACTTAGGCCATTTACACCATCACACTCAAGTCTTATGGAAACAGCTGTTTGGATTCTAAACTAAGAATAACAAACAAATTTATTTTGAAATTTATATTTTATTTCCACTTTCTTTGTTTTTGTTTACCTTTTTGATGTGTATACATCTATACGCGCAGGGGGGTATATTTCTATTTCACAATACAATCACGAAAACAGCGTAACTCATATCAGTGTAAGCTGAAGCAGATAACGCTGTGTGACTTATGATTGTATTGGTGAAAAAATTATGATATAAAATTGTTTTTTTATGCCACTTTTTTAAAAGCGTCATCTATGTATCACTTATATACGTTTATATTAGTATATTTTTAACGTTTTACAGCAAACGGTTGTTGAATTAGCTGAAACAGTTTTTGCTATAAGTGATACATAGATGACGCTTTCTGTTTGATTTTAAAAAATGACATAAAAAAATCTTTAATTACAGATGCACAGTTTATACCAGTTGTGACAGCTTGACAGCTGTCAAAAACGCAATCTCGAACCGTATGGCTTTGTTTACCTTTTTCTCCATTTTGTTTTGGTAAAGAAGTGCGAAAGAGATTAAAAAAATAGAATACACAAAATATAATGTGTGCAAGTGAACAGCTTTAGAACATGTTTTCAACCACTGACAGCATAAAAAATAAAAACAATGGAAATTTAGTGAGTATAAACATTGAAAAAAATTCATAAAATTGTATTTTTGACAAATTAACATTTAATTTAGTAATCTGTGGTATTTCCTTTTCAGAAATAAAAATTATAAAAGATGCACATTAAAACCCAAAGCTTGTGATTGTTATAATACCAGTAATGTTGGTATAAATGCTGGTAAATTTGCCAGTTACATTCACCACTGCTCAACCCAGGGCCGAAAGGAAGGAATCAAAAATTACTATAGTTGAGCTAACTATTGGTCCAGTTGCTGGTGGCGAGTTACGAAACTTTTCGCAAGTTGAATTGTGGTATTAATGCTTTGGATTATGACTTGCGCGTGAGTGGTCCTAAATCGAAATTTGTCCGGTATTATTCAATGCTTTGGGCACTATACCATTGGCTTTATAAATAAAACATTAATTGGCACTTT
This sequence comes from Cordilura impudica, assembly GCA_963682025.1. Classification (NCBI taxonomy): domain Eukaryota; kingdom Metazoa; phylum Arthropoda; class Insecta; order Diptera; family Scathophagidae; genus Cordilura; species Cordilura impudica. Next base: position 232,116,751 of record OY821518.1, on the reverse strand, counting down.
TTTTACTCCTATAAGTAGACATCCAGCTGAAAAGGAATAAAAATTAGCCGCAACTGAAGACAAAATCTCAAATATAACAGATATCTACAATTGAGAACGCTTCGAAACAATAGGCTGTTGAACAGATTTAATTTTCTAAAGGCTAGTAAACCCTTAAAAATGTGAGTTCCAAAAATTAACAATTACGAACAACAAATACAAAACCACCAAGAACTACAAAAATTGATTGAGTATTTGGAAATGGGATTGAAGTATAAAGAAAAACAACTTCAGTAAAATGTAAAACAGACAAAACAACAAATGACTTACAAAAATTAGTAGATGGACTACAAGCAGAAGTAGCTAAGAAAGCCCAACTTAAAGTTGAAAAGGTAGCAGAAAATTTCAGTGGCATAGAAAAGGATTTGTTGTAACAATTGCAAGAGCCAAAAGCAGAAAAACAATGTAAGTTAATAATATATATAAACATTTTGAAATCACTGATATTCATATATGCACTGCATTTGTTTTTAAACCTTACAGTGACGATTATATAATTAAAGTTTTAAGCCAAACTCTTCCAGTTTTCTTTGCTACAAAATATTTTTCTGCCTCTTCTGTGCATGATATGATAATCATTGTTTATTAAGATATTTAGTATTGATTATTTATTTTTTAAATTTGTGTACTTATAGCAACAGGAAAAATTATTGAGTACAATAAGCAAAGCTGCTGTTGGAGGCAGTTTTTCGGATAAAGTAATAGATCAAAAAGACTTGCGGGATGTGCCTAAACGTTTGTGTCCAGAGGCAGTAAAAGCTTGTGCTGGCACAGCCCTATCAGTACCTTTAAATCAGTGGGTAGAACCGGTCTTCACAACCCAGATTAGACAGCAACCGCAAATTTGTAGTAGTCACAAATCTGGACAATCTAACAGCGCATATAGCCCTTCCGACCCACCACACCACACAACAACGCCAATGGCACTCGGAGCAGTTCCAGCAGTAGCATCGGGGCTTGAGGAGACATTTCTGCGAGTGCATACTCGTTGAATCAGTGGCTATATTACTCGCAATACCAAAATATATTATTTTAAGACGGCCGTTAACCATAAGAAAACTATCTGGTTTTAAATCTGAATGTATTTTGCTGGATATAGTTTACAGCCAGATTATAGTTTACAGCATTTGATGTACAAAGTTTGTTAGGATATATAAAGGTAAATTTGTTGTGTAACTTTGTGAAGCTAGCAACTTTGTTGTAAATCGACCACCTAATTGTAAAAGTTATTAAAAAAACCATTGGATTTTAATAAAAAACACTATATTGACTTTTGTAAAAGATGTTTATTATTTGTTATAAATATGTAAGAACAAGATCTGAATATCAATTTAATATAGAAAAAATAACAAATTTAGAATATACAAAAAATATATAAATATAGACATACCGGTTCGGATCCCTCGGTAACGTATGGAGTCTTGCCTCCCCAAGATCACAACCCATTAAACACACACTATATTAAAAAAAAAATATATATATAAATAACATTGTTTAATTTTTTACTAATTCAAGTTCGTATCTACTTATATGCATTATAATTTTTAGGAGAAAAATGTATAAATACCCACTTAGAAGCTTATAGTTAAGCCATGCGTTCACAGGCCCTATCTCTAAGGCCCAACTAATTGGATATAGAAAATAAGCATAAATCAAATTTGAACATGGACAGATTTTCACCAATTTAAATAGCGTTCATCCTATGGCCGATAGACGCTTATATACTAGATTGCATCAAAATATATTTATATTTGCGAGCTGTAGTTTGATTACAAGGTTTACATCGACACAGAGACGGACGGGCGGACATTGCTAAATCAACTCACAAAGTGATTGAGCCAATCGGTATAATTAAAGATGGTTACAAACATCAGCACTAAGTCATTATACCCTAACCACAAAGCGAATACATTAAAATTGTAGTGGGTGTTAACTGTAACTTGTCTTCGGTTAATATATTTTCTCTTGTTAAAAGAGCTTCTCCAACCGTACCGACCAATACCTTCTTTAATTCAACATTAACTTGTCTGAAATTTGAATTGGCCATGAAAATTGGTCCGCTCTTCTTTGTTTCTGTAATTCCTCTGATATGTTCTAACTCTGCAGAATCCTTACATCCCTCTATTTGTCCGCCTCAGGAGGTTCCTCTAACACTTAAGTTTTCATGGTGGACATTTGTCACACCTAGATTTGTTGGGCAAACAACCATTGGTGTACCTGTTGCTTAGCTTTTTTCTGTACACTAGTATTTTCACATTTTCTTTTTAAACTATAATGCATATTCTGTTACTTACTTTAATGCAATTATTATTTATTTTTTATATTTATTTCAAAAATTTTATTTGTGATAAACTGTGCTGTGGAATTTTCAAAAAATTTCTTCCCAAATTAGAATTTTTGACAGTAATAATCACAAATAACTAAAAACAATGTATACAACGTGTATAAAGGTGATAGCATATACTTTTTAATATAGCTGTTGCTTCCGATTTCTTTACAAAATGCAACCCTGATTTGATTGTTAAAATAAAAATACAGTGTTGTATTTTTCGAGCTGTCGCCACTGTATACATTGTGACTAGATGCTTACACATCTTCCCTGTGATCGGACTCACATGATTTTTTTTAATACTACCAAAAAAAAAACGACTCTGGTCCGATGAATTTGACAAGTTTTTAGAAATGTTTCTAAAAATTAAAAAAACATCAGACTTCGAAACTAAAAAAAATACTCGAATTTTTGACAGGTGGTATTACAAGGTTTGATAGTGGTCTTAAGCTGGTAACTAGCAATTGTAGCAATTATCGTGTTTCTTGAAAGACGTTAGTGCAATATTAGTGCAATCTATATTAACTAGCATGTCCGAAAAGCCAACAAAAAAACGGAAGGTTGCAGATGAGCACAGGCATTTCCAAGAAAAGTGGAAATTTGATTGTTTTTTCACTTTCGTCAAAGATAAAGCTGTATGCTTAATATGCTCAGAGACTGTGTCGGCATTAAAAGAATATAACATAAAAAGGCATTACGATACAAAACATGAACAACATTATAAAAACTTAACAGGACAACTCCGGATAGATAAGTTTAATCAAATGGAGAAAATCTTGGGAAACCAACAGGCTATTTTTAAAAATCAAGCTATTTTATCAAATACGACAGTAAAGGCCAGTTTTGTTGTCAGTCAAATACTGGCAAAAAAAAAATGAAACCCTTTGCGGATGGAGAGATGATAAAAGAATGTCTGACTGCTGTTGCAGAAATAGCATTTCCTGATAAAATAAATATTATTTCGAACATTAGTTTATCAAGATTCACCATTGCAAGGAGAATTGAAGACTTGTCCGAGAACATAGCAACAACGCTTCGTGAACGCATTGCAAAATTCGAATACTGTTCTTTGGCACTTGATGAGAATTGCGATATAGCGATAGCGCACAACTGGCTATATTTTGACGTTGTATTGACACCAAATTTAATAATACCGAAGAATTGTATTCACTGATTCCAATGCGGGACCACAACCGGCAAAGACCTGTACGATGAACTAAAGTCTGTGTTGGAAAATGTTTCAATTTCATTAGAAAAGATTATTGGTATATCGACAGATGGAGCACGAGCAATGTCAAGGATGGAGGTAGGAGTATCGGGAAGGCTATTTCAAGATATTAAGAAGGTCACAGGAAGGGAAATATTCCTTAACAACTGCATAATTCACCAGGAAAATTTGTGTGCGAAAAGATTGAGTTTGCCAAATGTCACAGTACCAATAATTAAACTAATCAATTTTATAAAGTCGCGCGCGTTAAATCACCGTGAATATAAAGAATTCCTGAAAGATTTAGAAACTGAATATGGCGACGTGGTTTTTAATACCGAAGTATGTTGGCTTAGTAGAGGTACAATGCTTGAAAAGCGAAATACAATTGTTCGTGGATATGAAGGGATATGCCTTTCCTCATTTTGGCAATAAAGAATGGATGTGCGATTTTGCGTTTCTTATCGACATGACTCAGCACCTCAATGATCTTAATGTGGAACTTCAAGGCAAAAGACAGTTCATTCACAATTTGTATGATAAAATTCAGGGCTTTGAACGCAAATTAAAATTGTGGAAACAATATCTTTTGCAGATCAATGTGTCTCACTTTCCACATTTAGAAAAAGAAAACGTTACTGCTTCTCAAAAATACGCGCAATATGTAGACATTTTAATCAACGAATTTCAATTACGATTCCAAATGTTCAAAGCTGTTGCCATGAAAATGTTTTCCTCACCATTTAATATCGATGTGGAGACAGTTCCCGAAAACTTATAAATGGAAGTGATTAATATGCAAAATAATACCGATTTAAAAAATATATTTTTCTCAGTAAACTTCGAAAATTTTTATAAATCGTATGTGAGCCCTGAGAAATTTCCGCTTTTGACGAAAAATGCAAAGCAAATGATGTCTCTGTTCGAAAGTACGTATGTTTGCGAACAATTATTTTCAACCTTTAAATTAATCAAAAATGACCATCGATCAAGACTGAGTGATGCACGATTAGAAAGCTGCGTACGTGTAGCTATCTCTGGCTGATATTGATCAGCTTGTATCGAAAAAACAGTGCCAAATTTCTCATTAAAAATTTCAAGTAAATTCGTTTCATTGTTCTTTTCTTATTTGTTTTTATTTTGTTTTTGAAATCTTTACTCTTTTTTATATTTTATGTTTTTTTATTCTAATGTTTACTATAAATAAAGTGTTGTAAATTATTAATAAGTGTTACTTATGTGCGGCCCGCCAAAAAATTTTAAAATTTAAATTGGCTCATTGATTAAAAAGGTTGCTCACCCCTGGTATAGGGTATAAGAACTAAAAAATATATATGGAGCGTTTCATGTCAAGTGACCCAACTTTTGAAACCGATGTCTTCCGACCAGGATGAAATTTGCACCAATGTAGTCCTATTGGATAGTTTTGTCACAATTTTTTAACAAGATCGGTTAAGAACTCTCTGAGTTAAAGGGGGTCAAAATTTTACATTTTGGCGAAACAGGTGTTTTTTTTCTCATCCATGTAACTTTTAGCCTACTGTTCTTAGCAAACTTTGTCCCAAATAGTTTAGATAGCTATTTCTTCAGTCTTTGGGAAAAATACTTAAAATTTTTTTTTACTTTTTTTTGTAAAATCAAAAATTTGTTGACTTTTTTTCAAAAGAGAAAGCTAAAGTTTAAGGTCCAAATAAATTTCTGTTACTCAAGACAACAGTTTTTCAATTTTTACAATTCCCGATCGGAAGGCATCGCTTTCAATAGTTGGGTCAATTGACATGAAACGCCCCATATTTTTTCAATTTCTTTTTTAAATAAAGCGACAAAAGTTCTGAAAATTAAATATGATATCAAAAGTTTTTTTTGGGATCAGTAATTAATTTAGTTGATGTAACCTAAATATTGACACAAATATTTGGTTGGTATAACAAATTCGTTTTCGAAAATAAATGCCACCCTAACACAAAGTAAAGTATTTAGCTCGTTAAAATTACACATTTCAGTGTGCATGTCAAACAGCATAGAGGCATCCAACTAATCAATTTACACAAAAAGAAACGATAGAACGTGACTTGTATTAAACAGGCCCTAACTTTATAATAAATCACTGATTCAATTTTCAATTAAATCAGAAGCGAAATAATTCTTTCTAAGTTGTAAGTCCTTTAAAAGGTCAACAATATCACGAATATTAATTGGCTATGCGATTCCTTGTGAGCGACGTGAAAATTTTAATTACCAACAGATTTTGACCAAAAATACCTCTTTTGAAACACTCATATTTATAGAATTGCATCGTCTAGAACATTTTTTTTGGAATAATACTTATTTAAAGTTGCTACTAACACTTACATATCAAAAGCCCTGTCTTGAATTGTGAATTGGCTAAAATTATTTATTAAATGAAAAAATAAAATTTCATAGAATTCGCTCCCGAATTTCAAGGGCTCGGCTCTACTAGTTAATCTTATTAAACACACTTTTACTCTTTATGGCCTCTAGTTTCAGCCGTATGTCACCTGGTTTATGTGTATCGAAATTTTCTGATTTTTGTCGGACGATCTTATCAAACAAAATTTAAGATAATAATGCATCGAGCGATATAAAAACCGGAAACAAAATTTTATTTAATAATAATATTATACAAAATAAATTTTTCAAAATGCTGGCATAGACTCAAGTAATTTTTGTAAAAAAAAATGATTAAGCGGAGAAAGTTTTTAGGCGAAAAAAATTTTAGGGAAAAATTTCTTAAACAAAATTTAGAAACGAAAATTTTTTTACCAAAAAAATAGTTTAAATACAAATCGAGCTAAATTATCCCTAGTAAAAAAAAAATATGAAAAAAAAATTTTTTTTTTTGATAAAAACAACAAAATTTAAATTAAAAATCAAAACTTTCGTCAGTAAATAATTCAACTGACGTAACCGATTAGTTTGAAAAGGCATAAATATCACTAAATTACAAAAGTAAAGTATCTCGTTCGTTGAAATTGCACATTTCAGTGTGTATGTCAAATATCATAGAGGCAGCCAACAAATCAATTTACACATAAAGAGACGATGGAACGTGACTTGGTCTGAAACAGATGTTGACTTTATAATAAATCACTGGTACAACTTTCAATTAAATCAGAAGCGGAATATGTATTTAAATATGATTTTTGAAAATCTGAAACAACATCATGAAATTAGTAACACTAAACGCACTTATACTCCTTAAGAGATCTAGTTTTAGCGGCCATTTTCTGATTTTTTATGGGACGGTCTTATTAAACAAAATTTATGATAAGATTTCGAGTAATATAAAAACCGGGAAAAAATATTTTATTTGACAATATAAAATTATAAAAATAATTTTATTCTGCCACGGATTGAGAATAATGGCTATTGGTTGAGAACTAAAGAGCGCCAAAAAAAGATTGTCCGTCGTCTTTATATTTCTAACCATGATCTAGAATTTCAGTCGATTTTACTCGATTTGTTGTGTCCAAATTTTTTTTTTTTTTAAGAACTAATTTAATAAAGTAACAAGTTTAATACTAGAACAATTAATGAGAATACAAATCGAATTGAGGTATTTAATCTTGAACAAAATCCTGAAACTTTATATTCTACATTGGTAGCAAAAATAATAGAAACGGCAGATTGGTTACTGCCTTTAATTTGAATTCAAAAATTTATTAGAGCTAGTCAAAATTCGATTGCAAATTCTAGAAAAATTTTTGAATTCATTAAATTTTATTATAAATATTTGTTGAACACACAGGGTTTGTTTATAAGAGCCTACAGGTAGGCTAATAAATTTTAGCCAATTCACATTTCAACAGAAATTTAGTTAACACACACACAGCATTGTAGAGTTTTGCGTATGTGTTAATAGTAATTTAAATGAATTTTACTCAAAAAAAAATTACCAAATGATGCAAATCTATAAATATGATGCACATCTTTAAAGAAATGCCTTTCAAATGGTATGTTTTTTTTAAATATCGATTAGTAACTGAGAGTTTAAAAGGGATCTGAATGACTCTCCTTACCTATTAATATTATAGATTACAAAAATAATTTAAATTCAATTTTAAATTTATTTTTATTGTTCACAATATTCTAGTTACGAATACAGTAATTTTGATATATAAACGTTAAGGACCGTATGCAAAAAAAAAATTAAAATGTACTTCAAGTAGACTTTATCAACAATTTTGTATGAAAAACATACAATAAAGTTTACTTGATTTAATTTTTTTGCAAACGGCCCTAAGAGTTTAGCCAGTTTGGACTCATCAACTTAAATATATAGTTTACATGAGGTATTGCAATTATCTTAAGTATTATTTTATAATATAAACTAGCTGTTTTTACCCGGTCTTGTCCGGGATAAAAAGGCCTTTGACTTGAAAAATGGTTCACTATGCATACGAGGCGCTGAGTACTTAGTCCCCAATGAACAAATTCCCCAATAAAATGAACTTTCTCCCCAAAAATTTGTATGGGCAGTAAATTCATTTTTTATTTCAATTAAAAATTTTTTGATTTTTTAATTTAGAAGGTTTTATAAGATGCTGCAGCAAAAATGCTTCAAAAATAAGCTGCGAAACCGCTTTAAGTTTTTTTTAAAGTTTAGTTATAAACATCAAATATAACGGCATGGTTCGCAAATTAAAGGAATCGGAACTTTTAAAAATTTAATTACTTCATTCAGTAAGTGATCATAATTGAGCAGACAAGTCAAATTCATAGAAGTTTCAAAAATGAAAAACTAATGCGACGTTTAAAATTGTGCAAGGTTTCTTTAAGCAACTGCTTATAGTACATGTGTGGCTTATTTTGATCAACAGGTAATAATTTCTCATACGTAGATAAATTTATCATAAGACTTTTCACCGAGCTGTGTTCCGCGAGCGAGTCGCATCAGCTTCTGCGCGTTTGGCAGCCACACCCATGCTGCCGCGCAGTTGTTGTCAATTAATTTTAATCGCCAAAATATATTTTTCAGATCACTCCGATATTATAGCTGAGCTGTGTTCCGGGAGCGCGTCGCGCCCGCATACGTCGCGTCCGCGCGCCGCTTCCTCGCGTTTGGCGGCTACACCCGTGCTGCCGCGCAGTTCTCGTTAACTTATTTTAATCACTAAAATATATTTTTAAGATCATTGCGATATTTTGGCTGAGCTGTGTTTGGCAGACACACCTGTGCTGCCGCGCAGCTGTTGCCAACTTATTTTAATTGTCAAGATATATTTTTCTGATCATACCGATATTCTAGCTAAAGGTGCTATTACACGATGTGCTTTTTACAAATGTACTGTCAAATTTTCCAACAACAAAAGTTGTACACATCATAAGGAAAGTCACATGTACATTTCTCAATTAGGACAGGTTCTATTTTGGCATTACAAACATATGAAAATACAACACTGCTTGTGGCGAAAGAAAAACAGAGTAAATTATAAAGATTAATTTTGAAAGAAAAATAAATTGTTTAAAATTATTTAACATTTAAAAAATATATAAATTTTTTAACAATAAATTTTTGTAAATTCACAAATTAAATCAGCTGTTGTTTACATTTAGAGGTTATGTCATATGAAAATACTGATGCACGTGTGATAGCAAAAATTATGAATCGTATGTAAAATACAATTTTGACAGACATGTGGAATTTCATATGGATAAAAAAAAAAGTAACAGTACATATGTAAAAAGTACATCGTGTAATAGCACCTTAAGCTGTGTTCCGCGTGCGCGTAACTTTCGCGCACCGAAATGATGCTATTGAAAAGAATACTCATTTTAAATGCGTTTATTGTAGGACATATATTGAGAGCAGTATGCAAATTTTCACTAAAATAAATATTTAACAAAATTCCTTAAATAAAAATAAAAAAAAAATTAAGAATGAATTTGGGGAGTAAGTTAATTTTTTATTTCGTTTTTAAAAATAATGGGGAATTTGTTTATTTCTTTTGGGGACCTTTTTTTTAAACTTGGAGAATTTGTTCATCGTGAAGTTATTCCCATGTAAACCAAATTTCAGAGAAATCCGTTGAAAAATACAAATTTTTATAGAGAAAAAAATAATTTTATATGAAAAGTGGGCGTAAAAGTAGGCGTGGTCGGTAAAAATCATATGGCGACCTTTCCTAGAATATGTACTAAATTTCGGAGAAAGCCGTTGGAAGATAAATTTTACTATAACGAACAAATATACCAAAAAACAAAAAAAAAATTAATTTTATAAAAATGTGGGCGTAAAGGTAAGCGTAGCAAGAAATACTATAATGCGACCTTCGCTGGAGTAGAGAGATCACGTTTTCCAAATTTCAGAGAAAGCCATTGAAAAATAAAAGTTTGTATAGCAATCAAACAAAGAAACAAATAAAGGGAAAAAAATAAATTTGATATACATAGAAGTCGACGAAAAGTAGGCGTGGCATGTAAGAAGCATATGGCGACGTTCCCTGGAGTACAGAGCGTGCGTACCAAATTTCAGAGAAATTCGTTGAAAAATAAAAATTTGTATAGTGAAAAAATATACCAAAAAACAGAAAATGAATTGTATACAAAAAGTGGGCGTAAAAGTAGGCGCGGCCGGTAAGGATCATATGGCGACCTTTCCTGGAGTACGGAGATCGTGTGCACCAAATTTCAGAGAAATCCGTTAAAAAATAAAAATTTGGATAGCGGTCAAACAAACAAACAAATAAACAAACAAACAAACAGAAAATGAATTTTATATATGGGGCGTTTCATGTCAAGTGCACCAACTTTTGAAACCGATGTCTTCCGATCGGGATGGAATTTGCACCAAGGTTAGTCCTATTGGATAGTAGTTCAGACACAATTTTTCAACAAGATCGGTCAAGATCTCTCTGAGTTAGAGGGGATCAAAATTTGACATTTTGACCAAACAGGTGTTTTTTCTCATCCATGTAACTTATTACCTATTGTTCTTAGAAAATTTTCTCCCAAATAGTTTAGATAGCTATTTCTTACTTTAAAAAAATCATGTGAGTCCGATCACAAGGGAGATGTGTAAACATATAATAATTAAAGAAAACATCAACATCATATTTTCCAGTGCATAAAAAATAAGTCGATTATGCTGTTTTCTGAAATTCAATTGATATTTCTGAAATGCAATTGATGTTTTCTGAAATTCGAATGATGTTTTCTGAAATTATATTTATGTTTTCTGAAATTCTATTTATGTTTTCTGAAATTCTATTGATGTTTTCTGAAATACAATTGATGTTTTCTGAAATTCTATTGATGTTTTCTGAAATTCTATTTATATTTTCTGAAATTCAAATGATGTTTTCTGAAACTCGAATGATTTTTTCTGAAATTATATTGATGTTTTCTGAAATTCTATTTATGTTTTCTGAAATTCTATTGATGTTTTCTGAAATACAATTGATGTTTTCAGAAATACAATTGATGTTTTCTGAAATTCTATTGATGTTTTCTGAAATACAATTGATGTTTTCTGAAATTCTATTTATGTTTTCTGAAATTCAAATGATGTTTTCTGAAACTCGAATGATTTTTTCTGAAATTATATTGAAGTTTTCTGAAATTCTATTTATGTTTTCTGAAATTCAATTGATGTTTTATGAAATACAATTGATGTTTTCAGAAATACAATTGATGTTTTCTGAAATTCTATTTATGTTTTCTGAAATTCAAATGATGTTTTCTGAAACTCGAATGATGTTTTCTGAAATTATATTAATGTTTTCTGAAATTCTATTGATGTTTTCTGAAATTCAATTGATGTTTTCTGAAACTCGAATGATGTTTTCTGAAATGCAATTGATGTTTTCAGAAATACAATTGATGTTTTCTGAAATTCTATTGATGTTTTCTGAAATTCTATTGATGTTTTCTGAAATTCTATTGATGTTTTCTGAAATTCTATTTATATGATCTGAAATTCAATTGATGTTTTCTGAAACTCGAATGATGTTTTCTAAAATTATATTGAAGGTTTCTGAAATTCTATTTATGTTTTCTGAAATTCAAATGATGTTTTCTGAAACTCGAATGATGTTTTCTGAAATTATATTGATGTTTTCTGAAATTCTATTGATGTTTTCTGAAATTCAATTGATGTTTTCTGAAACTCGAATGATGTTTTCTGAAATTATATTGAAGGTTTCTGCAATTCTATTTATGTTTTCTGAAATTGAAATGATGTTTTCTGAAACTCGAATGATGTTTTCTGAAATTATATTGAAGGTTTCTGAAATTCTATTTATGTTTTCTGATATTCAAATGATGTTTTCTGAAATTATATTGATGGTTTCTGAAATACAATTGATGTTTTCTGAAATTCTATTTATGTTTTCTGAAATTCAAATGATGTTTTCTGAAATACAATTGATGTTTTCTGAAATTATATTGATGTTTTCTGAAATTCAATTGATGTTTTCTGAAATTTTATTGATGTTTTCTGAAATACAGTTTGTGTTTTCTGAAATTCTATTGATGTTTTCTGAAATACAATTGATGTTTTCTGAAATTATATTGATGGTTTCTGATATACAATTGATGTTTTCTGAAATTCTATTAATGTTTTCTGAAATTCAAATGATGTTTTCTGAAATTATATTGATGGTTTCTGAAATGCAATTGATGTTTTCTGAAATTCTATTGATGCTTTCTGAAACTCAATTGATGTTTTCTGAAACTCGAATGATGTTTTCTGAAATTATATTGATGTTTTCTGAAATTCTATTTATGTTTTCTGAAATTCAAATGATGTTTTCTGAAATTATATTGATCGTTTCTGAAATGCAATTGATGTTTTCTGAAATTCTATTGATGCTTTCTGAAATTCAATTGATGTTTTCTGAAACTCGAATGATGTTTTCTGAAATTATATTGATGTTTTCTGAAATTCTATTTATGTTTTCTGAAATTCAAGTGATGTTTTCTGAAATTCTATTGATGTTTTCGGAAATTCAATTGATGTTTTCTGAAACTCGAATGATGTTTTCTGAAATTATATTGATGTTTTCTGAAATTCTATTTATGTTTTCTGAAATTCAAGTGATGTTTTCTGAAATTCTATTGATGTTTTCTGAAATTCGATTGATGTTTTCTGAAACTCAAATGATGTTTTCTGAAATTATATTGATGTTTTCTGAAATTCTATTAATGTTTTCTGAAATTCAAGTGATGTTTTCTGAAATTCTATTTATATTTTCTGAAATTCAAATGATGTTTTCTGAAACTCGAATGATGTTTTCTGAAATTATATTGAAGTTTTCTGAAATTCTATTAATGTTTTCTGAAATTCAAGTGATGTTTTCTGAAATTCTATTTATGTTTTCGGAAATTCAATTGATGTTTTCTGAAACTCGAATGATGTTTTCTGAAATTATATTGATGTTTTCTGAAATTCTATTTATGTTTTCTGAAATTCAAATGATGTTTTCTGAAATTATATTGATGGCTTCTGAAATACAATTGATGTTTTTTGAAAGACAATTGGAAAATGTTTAGAAAAGAACATATCATAATTTTTTCACCAATACAATCATAAGTCACACAGCGTTATCTGCTTCAGCTCACACCGATATGAGTTACGCTGTTTTTGTGATTGTATTGTGAAATAGAAATTTACCCCCCTGCGCGTATAGATGTTTACACATCAAAAAAAAAATTTTTTTAATAGACTTTTTTTTGCTAAATCAAAGCATTTTTTGAATTTTTTTTTTTTTTCAAAAAGGGCATTTTTTTTCGTAAGAAAGCTTAGAATTTTTACTTTAAGAGCTTTTTGATCGCTTAGTGGGATGGGAGTGGGATATCTATCAAAATAAATGTTTTGTAACTCAAGACAACGGTTTTACAATTTTTCACAAATGCACTATTTTGAATTTTTTCCTATTTGTGTCGAAAACCTTACAAATAAAACTTATACTGAGAAACTAGACAAATTAACCTTTCCGAAGGTATAGAACATACATTCATAACATAACAGAAGAGAATGGTTCTCTGTAACCTGAAAGAGTTATTTGCAACATTTCAATCTGAACACGAGGATGTTAAAATTGGCTTCACGAAATTAACCCAAATGAGGCCAAAGTATTGCGTTTTGGCAGGAAGCAGCGGAACTCACACAGTATGCGTTTGCATTTACCATGAAAATGTTAAATTGATGTTGAAGGAAATCAACTTAAAGTATTTAACAGATGATTCGGCAGAAGATTTACACGATTACCGCGATTGCCTTAAATTGACTATGTGTCCTAATGCAACAACTTCTTGCCACTTAGGTGAATGTACCGATTGCCCGAAAACCACATTCATCAAAGAAAATTTAATCAACTCTTTAGATCGAGAATATATAGAGGAGGTCAAATTTGATTCTTGGATTCAGACTGACAGATGCACATTGAAAACAATAATTTTAAATGTGGATGATTTTGTGGAAGAAATGTGTACAGGATTGCTAAACTTGAGAAACCATGACTTTTTAGTCAAAGAGCAATGGTCATTCTTCAAGGATTTGAAGATACATTTGAAGTCTGGTGAATTCGTTATTTCATATGATTTCGCAGAAAACTATAAATATGTTCTTCAGGGTGCCATACAAGCATTCCACTTCAATAACGACCAAGCAACTATATTCACAGTAGTTACTACATGAAAGATAAAAAACTGGAACACAAAAGTATGGCAATCATATCCGACGATTTAAAACATGATACCGTTGCAGTTTATGAGTACCAGAAGAGAGCTCGTCAACATTTTAAAAACAAAAGTAGCTTGGCAAATCTTATGGCCCATGAAAAAGATTTTGGAATGCCAGCTGAGTGGCATTTTCATCCTACTGCTCATGGTAAAGGAGCATGTGATGGTATTGGAGCAAACATTAAAAGAAATGCAGCGAAGTATAGCCTCCAGTGCTCTCATCAAGATCGCAACTTAGATGCGACTGCTTTATTCCATTGGGCAAAGAGTTATTCTAAAGAAACTAAAATAGTTTTTAGTAGCAAAGAGGATCATCACGAAACATTGAAAACACTGAACAGCAGATTCGATGCTGCGGTAACAATGGCACCGCTCAATACCATGCTTTTATACCGCTTGTCGATGGAAGACTCAAGTTGAAAAAGTTTTCTGCCTCTATTCAATGCAATTTCTTTCCAAAGCCAACAAATAAACCAGCAGCGAAATCAACAGCTGAACCTAGTAACACCAAGAAAGGATTGACAAAAAAACGCAGTAAATAAAGGCGACTAAAAAGCTGGATGAAAGACTGGGTATTTAAAAATTTACAAGACTTAAATACTTCATCAGCTACAATAAATTAAGTATAAAAATAGTTATGATATAAATGGATCTAATGCAATTAAGATTAAATTTTAATAAATTATTTATCTTTTTATTTTTAATATTATTATTATTATACATTAATTTAATTATTATTAAAAATAAATAAAAAATAATAATTTTTCAACATTTATATAGAAAAAAAGTGATTTCTTTCCTGAGGTTAACATATTCTGGGTATTACAGTATCGAGGGTATGAGGTATGCTACATACCTTCGGAAAGGTTAATTTGTCTAGTTTCTCGTGTAAGTTTTATTTGTAAGGTTTTACACACAAATAGGAAAAAATTCAAAATAGTGCATTTGTGAAAAATTGAAAAACCGTTGTCTTGAGTTACAAAACATTTATTTTGATAGATATCCCACTCCCATCCCACTAAGCGACCAAAAAGTTCTTAAAGGAAAAATCCTAGGCATTCTTATGAAAAAAAATGCCCTTTTTGAAGTAAAAGGCAAAAAATGCTTTGATTTAGCAAAAAAAAGTCTAAAAAAAAAATTTTTTTAAGTATTTTTTTCCGAAATATTGAAGAAATAACTATCTAAACTATTTGGGAGAAAATTTTCTAAGAACAATAGGTAATAAGTTACATGGATGAGAAAAAACACCTGTTTGACCAAAATGTCAAATTTTGATCCCCTCTAACTCAGAGAGATCTTGACCGATCTTGTTGAAAAATTGTGTCTAAACTACTATCCAATAGAACTAACCTTGGTGCAAATTTCATCCCGATCGGAAGACATCGGTTTCAAAAGTTGGTGCAATTGACATGAAACGCCCCATATATATAAATTGAGGAATATATATACAAAATAATCTAACCCATTAAAACAAAGTTTTTCTTAAGACTCTTTCTTTCCTTATGCATATGAGGTTTGAATATATCCGTGACTGTGCGTGACTGTATGTGACTATCTTAAAATTAATCTTTGGCCACAACAAGTCTATGGACAAAGTTTCAGATCCATCGGATGAGGTGAAGTGGGGTTTTAATATCTCCATGACTGTGCGTGACTATGCGTGACTGTGCGTGACTATAACAAAGCTAATATTTTTCATGTGTAAACATCTATACGCGCAGGGGGGTAAATTTCTATTTCACAATACAATCGCAAAAACAGCGTAACACATCGGTGTGAGCTGAAGTATAAACCGGTGTGACTTTATCTGATTGTATTTGTGAAAAAATTATGATGTGTTCTTTTCTTAACATATTCCAATTGTCTTTCAAAAAACATCAATTGTATTTCAGAAAACATCAATTGTATTTCAGAAGCCATCAATATAATTTCAGAAAACATCATTTGAATTTCAGAAAACATAAATAGAATTTCAGAAAACATCAATATAATTTCAGAAAACATCATTCGAGTTTCAGAAAACATCAATTGAATTTCAGAAAACATCAATAGAATTTCAGAAAACATCACTTGAATTTCAGAAAACATAAATAGAATTTCAGAAAACATAAATAGAATTTCAGAAAACATCAATATAATTTCAGAAAACATCATTCGAGTTTCAGAAAACATCAATTGAAATTCAGAAAACATCAATAGAATTTCAGAAAACATCACTTGAATTTCAGAAAACATAAATAGAATTTCAGAAACCATCAATTGTATTTCAGAACCCACAATATAATTTCAGAAAACATCATTCGAGTTTCAGAAAACATCAATTGAATTTCAGAAAACATCAATAGAATTTCAGAAAACATCAATTGTATTTCAGAAACCATCAATATAATTTCAGAAAACATCACTTGAATTTCAGAAAACATAAACAGAATTTCAGAAAACATCAATATAATTTCAGAAAACATCATTCGAGTTTCAGAAAACATCAATTGAATTTCAGAAAACATCAATAGAATTTCAGAAAACATCACTTGAATTTCAGAAAACATAAATAGAGTTTCAGAAAACATCAATTGTATTTCAGAACCCACAATATAATTTCAGAAAACATCATTCGAGTTTCAGAAAACATCAATTGAATTTCAGAAAGCATCAATAGAATTTCAGAAAACATCAAATGTATTTCAGAACCCACAATATAATTTCAGAAAACATCATTTGAATTTCAGAAAACATAAATAGAATTTCAGAAAACATCAATATAATTTCAGAAAACATCATTCGAGTTTCAGAAAACATCAATTGAATTTCAAAAACATCAATTGAATTTCAGAAAACATCAATTGTATTTCAGAAAACATCAATTGTATTTCAGAAAACATCATTTGAATTTCAGAAAACATAAATAGGATTTCAGAAAACATCAATTGAATTTCAAAAAGCATTATTTGAATTGCTGAGAACGTTAATTGTATTTCGGAAAACATCAATTGAGTTTCAGAAAACATCAATTGCTTTTCAGAAAACATCAATTGAATTTCAGAAAACATCAATAGAATTTCAGAAAACATCAATTGTATTTCAGAAAACATCAATTGTATTTCAGAAAACATCATTTGAATTTCAGAAAACATAAATAGGATTTCAGAAAACATCAATTGAATTTCAGAAAACAGCATAATCGACTTATTTTTTATGCACTGGAAAATATGATGTTGATGTTTTCTTTAATCATTAGATGTTTACACATCTCCCTTGTGATCCGAGTCACATGATTTTTTTTCATAGCAACTCTATAGACCAAGTTTCAGATCGGTCGGATAAGGGGAAATGGGTTTTAAATCACTCCGTGACTGTGCGTGACTATGTAGAAGTTGATCTTTCTTTACAGAAAGTATATCGACCAAGTTTTAGATCGATCGGATGAGGGGAAATGACATTTAGATCACTCCGTGACTGTGCGTGACCACGCGCGATTGTGCGTGACTGCCCCAAAATTAATCTGTAGTCACAGCAAGACTATGGGCGAAGTTCCAGATCAATTGGATAAGGGGGAATGGGGTTACCCCACTAGAGACAGAGATTCGGAAGAGTTAATAGTTAAAAGTATTAAATTAAGGACATAAAGCATTAATATAAAAATTTTCAGTTATGATATTTATTTTGTCCTTAACCATTTGAATATTTGGAAGTGAGTGAAGACGCAAAGTTGAATAGAGAAATGGTAGATACATTTGAATGACAATCAGATGTATTGCACACAGCAGGAGCAGCGTAGAATAATATAGCATGATATACTACCCTGAAAATTAATTGCATATTTTCAATAATTTGATTGGATTTACGGCTTAGAAAAGGGTATGGTATTTTAGAAGTGATATTGATCTTGTTTACCATGTAACTAATATGTTCAAGTATTACACATAGATATTTAACATTTGTCTTCCAAAGGACCTCAACTTTGATCTTATATTATGGAAGAAAGCATTATTTTCTTTTCCTTGTAAAGAAAATTGACTGGGTTTTAGTAGGGTTTACTGAGATTCTCCATTTTTTAAACAACGCAATAACTGAGATTACGGAGTACATCACACTGTGGGAATTTGCTGGCAAAAAATCAGTTTTTTGAGAGTAAAATATCAAAAATTGTTTAATTAAGAGAAATGCATCATGATTTTTATACCTTACACCACTATGTGGTTTGGGTATAATGACTTTGTGCTGCTGTTTGTAACTACCAAAAATATTTCACCTAGACCCATCTTTTATAATACCGATCGACTCAGAATCACTTTTTGAATCGATTTAGCGATGTCCGTCCGTCTGTGTGTCCATGTAATCAAACTACAGGTCGCAACTAGAAATATATTTTGCTGAAATTTGATACGTAAGTTTTGTCGGCCACATTATGAACGCTGTTGAAATTGGTAAAATTCGCTCCATGTTCAGACCTTGTCCCCATACAAATGACCCCTATGAAATTGACATAAATTGCCATAAGATCCATATTATCATATAGATCTCAGTCAACTTGGGTTTGTATATGTTTATTATATCCATTAATCAGTAGTCCAAAAATAATCCCTATAGGAAAATTCTTAGTCATAGGCTCCATATAGAGCTGCTTCCCCATCTTCAATAAAATCTATCAAAAAACAAAAATGTTGCACAGATTTTTCTCAAATTTTGTTTCAAAATATAAGTGACTTTGCCAAATATGGTCAGGATCGGTCCATTTTTTTTTACCTAGTCTCCATATAAATATAGCACCCGATATGCACTTTTTCATATCTGCAGCCAAAAAAATTAATAACAGTGCCACTCAAATTTGGTTTATGCTTATTTTCTATATTCAATTAGTTGGACCGAAGATAATTTTCTTACTTATTTTATGTATATGTTAGTAGCAACTTTAAATGCAATTTACTCAAAATAAAGGAAAAAATTTAAAAATCTGTAAATCTGCGAAACAGCTAAAAAGAAATGCCTTTCAGATAATATACGTTTGGTCAAAATCGATATAAAATGGTAGAACAAAACATCGGTCACAATATTATTATTATAGATGTTGCCCACTTTTATTGGTAAAATAGAAGAACAACAAGCCGTTAACAAGGCCTACACTATGGCGGGTCGATTTGTAGGGAGGAAAAAAATCGCTCAAGTGACAAGAAAATTAAATTCTAGGGATCAAAATAAGAAACTTTGCCCAAGGAACCATACCTATAAAACGAATTCTGATATCCCAACTTTTGACCTGTCTGACTGTCTGTCTGTCTGAAATGGGAAAACCCCATTCCCCCTTATGCAATTAATTTGAAACTTGGCCGTTAGTCTTGTTGTGACTACAGATTAATTTTGGGGTAGTCACGCAGAGTCACGCACAGTCACGCAGAGTCACGCACAGTCACGCATAGTCACGGAGTGATCTAAAAGTTATTTACCTTCATCCGATCGATCTTTTTGAATTACATAACATAGTAAAGGCGTATGATTACACTGCAGAAAAAAAAAAATAAAAAAATCTGCGACATTTATTTTGTTAATGGTTTTTGTAAACACTTGTATTAGACATATACAGTATACCTTTACTTTTTCTAGATTGACTCTGGTTCTCGCGATAAACGGCTATTTAAAAAATGAAGGAGGCTTCACCACATATTTTAGCAGAACTCAAGAACGGTTTGTCCTATTTGGTTAGGTAAAATACGCAAAAATCCACAGCTAAATTACCTCCAAGTTGTGTCTACACTATTTTTTAATTGGGGCAACAGTTTCGGAAATATTCAAAAAGTTTTTCCGAATAAATAATTTTTTTGATGTAAAATTTAAATATTTTTGTTTCTTTAAAATTCATAAAAAATCAAACACATCAAAATTGATCTTTTTTAATCTAAGGTTAAAAACATAAATATATTGCAAAGAAAACAAGCCATATTTAATTAAAATCGATTAACAAGTTTTGATTTAATTTATAATTTAGTGATGGTATCTCATTTTGATAAAAAATTTCTAAATGAAATTTTGTATGGGATTTCCATCAAGAACAAACATTACTGCAGAAATAGTTAATAATATTGAATAAAATTTATTCTAGAAATTTCTATCAGGTCAAAAGTCGTGACATCCCAGTTCGTTTTAGAGGTTTGGTTCCTTGCGCAAAGTTTCTTATTTTGATCCCTAGAATACGATTTTCCTTGTCACTTGGGCGATTTTTAAATCGACCCGCCGCACAGTGGAGCATATTTTGAGAAGGCGGCCAAAAATCATTTTTCTTTTCCGATTTTAAAGCTATGTTATTCATTTGAAAGTAAATACTAGTGAACCTCGGAAGCCAAAAAATTGCGACTATATCTCAACTATATCACAGCGAACAGGGTCTTCGAAAATGGGCTTTCTCAGTATTTTGCTAAAATTAAAAATTTCTTTGTAAATTTTTATTTTTGAATGACAGTAACTTTTTTGATTTAAAAGATTTTGAAGTGAAATAAATTTTGTATAACTTTGTGGCTTCCATACTATTAATAGTAAAAACGTAAAATCACTGAGTCATTCCGAAATTTAAAAAAAATTTTTTAAAAAAGGTCCAAATTTTCCGAAAATCTCCTACTTAATAGAGCATAACTCCTGCCAGTCAAAAGCAGTCAGAAAAAATCTTGCACTTTTCTATAGTCCGAACCCTCCCCTATACTCCTATTCCCCATTATATACCCGCCAGTTTCCGCCCGTGTACACCAGAACAATTTTTCTGACCCAAGGTTAGATATTTTCTGCAAAATTTATGATACAAAAGTTGTCCACTATGTGGTTAGGATATACATATTAAGTTTGAGGTGATGTTTGTAACTGCCAAAAATATTGGACCTTTATCCATCTTTTATTATACGGATTGACTCAAAAACACTTTCTGAGTCGATTAAACGATGTCCGTCCGTCCGTCCGTCCGTCCGTCTGAGATACAACAGTTGGTCGTACCGGAGCACCGCGGTGTATTTTTTTGCGTGTCGGTAGAGTTGTTATATACTTATAAAAAAGGGCTGAGATATAATGCGCTTAATTGTTACAGGTACATTTACATAGGTTCTTTCTAAAACATTAATAGTCTGAATTAGAGTTATATAGTTTAAATACCTGACAAAATGGGAAACAATTTAAATAACAGGTAAATGGTAAAAAAAAACTATTGCGACATAGTACTTTAAGATATGAGCAGGTATGCTTCACCTTTTAAAAGGGGTTAGGATGTGATGGATCCTCTGGTCAGAAACAATACAAGCAATATAATGCCGAAAATTCATCAAATGCTAATTTATTTTAAAATGTGTCTCACAATGATTGATGAAAAAGTTGCACAAGCTTTAACTGGAACAAAGTCAACGTCAAGCTGCATTATATGCCAAAAGACATCAAGTCAATTAAGTCAACCCCCACCAAAAGATGATAGGTTTAAGGAAGCCTACGAATTTGGCATGTCCCCTCTTCATGCTAGAATACGTTTCATGGAGCATATTCTTAAATTGGGTTATGATTTGGAATTTGGTCCGTTAGGCGAAACAGTGAGAAACAACAAAGAAAATTAAGAAAAAAGAAAGCAAAAAAAAAACAAATTCAACAAAAATATCTACAGCTAGGCCTCGTAATCGACCAACCAAAACAAGGGGAAGGAAACACAAATGATGGAAATACTGCAAGGAGATTTTTTTCCCATCCGGAAACTGCAGCATCTATCACAGGTGTAGATCATGAATTAATAAGACGATTCAAAATCATATTACAAGTTCTAGCATGCAGCAGAAAGATAAATGCAAAAAAATTTGGAGAGTACGACAATAAAACAGCTAAACTTTATAATGAAAAATACTCTTGGAGATATATGCCAGTTCATAAAATTTTGTACCATGGGGAACAAATAATTCAAAACAATATGCTACCAATAGGAGATCTATCTGAAGAAGCGCAAGAAAAAAGGAACAAAGACTACAGATTCTTTCGCGAGCACAACACAAGGAAAATGTCCAGATGTTGTACTAATGAAGACCTTATCACTATTTTGTTGTGCACTTCAGATCCATATATGTCCAACATTCGTCAAAAATGGAAAACTACCTCAATTGAATTAGACGAAGAAGCTAAACAACTTCTAGAAGATGTAAATCAAGGCTACTTAGAAGAAATTTTTACTAAAATTGGTTGATTTAACGTACTTTTTCATTACACTAACAATAAATTACACTTTTTTTTATATACAGGCGTTTCCCGATTTAACGAGCACCATCGTTGTCAGCCATTCTCGTTAAATCGAATTTTTCGTTAAATCGAGTACCATAGTAAATTGACCTCTTTTTACAAAAAACGAAAATAAAATAGTGTTTTTAAAGGGTTTTTATTTATAAGAAAACTAGCTTAACCCGGTGTACTTCGCTACCCCTCATCGTTATAAAATAAAACAAAATAAAAAAAAATATTTATACATTAACAAAATATTATTTATTTAATTTAGAATTAATTATTGCAATGCTTTAAGATGTACAATATTTTTAGTTTGTCCATCTGGAGCATAAACATATAAGTCGGTGGGTTTCCCTACACGTGAGCATGCAACATAAAGCTGTCCATGCGAGAAACATGGATTTGCTAAACTTAAGCCGCAAACTTGAAGAGATTGACCTTGAGCTTTGTTAACAGTCATCGCAAACGCTAATCGAACAGGAAACTGTAATCATTTGAAGTCGAATGGTAAATCAGTTGGGATCATTGGAAAGCGTGGCAAAAGTACATCTGTTCCTTTATATTTTCCTGTTATAATGGTCGCTTCTATTAAATTATTTAGCATTTTTTTACTGCAAGTCGAGTGCCATTGCAAAGCCGTGGTGAATTGATATTGCGCAGTAAAATAATGGGCACTCCAATTTTGAGTTGTAGCACATGTGGTGGAAAACCTGGCATATCAATAATCGAATATAAAAAATTGGGTGTAGTGAGTGAAAGTTTCACACTGCGAAAGTTTAAGGAAGAATGGTGTACAGGTCTGGCTTCCTACAAATCGGAAACAAAGGGACGTGGCCCGCCGACTTTCGCATGGAATGTGTACCTATTTAAGAAAACACCTTATTAAGAAAACACCTTATTAAACACCTTATATGCCAAATATTGAGTTATATGGGCGGGGCCTCGCCCCTTTGTCCACTAACAACTTCATATAGTCAAGGGCTTAATAGAAGTTATTACGGATTTTAATTTTTCCAAAAAGGGCGTGGTCCCGCCCAGTTTTTTTGTAGTACTATTTCTATTAATTTCAATACGATATATACCAAATATCATCGCCGTAGGCTAATAAATGGCCGAGATATGACGATTTTAAATTTTGGGTTATATGGGCGGGACCACGCCCCTTTGCCCACTAACAACTTTATATAGTTAAGGACTTAGTATTTCGCAAAAGTATCCTTTTGTGAAAATGTCATGACGATCCTTCCAGTAGTTTAGAAGATATTACGATTTTTTATTTTTCTAAAAAGGGGCGTGGTCCCGCCCACTTTTCTTCTGGTGTGTATTTCTATTCATGCCAATACCATATGTACTAAATATGACCGCTTTAGGTCAAAAAATTCCCGAGATATGACGATTTAAAATTTTGGGTTATATGGGCGTGGTACCGACCCTTTGTCCAATCAAAAATTTATATAGCCTATTATTCCTTCCAGAGTCACAGTAACACGATGTGAAAATTTCAGGAAGATCGGTTCAGGGGTTTGGCCTCCTATAAAGCACAAACAAACACACATTCATTTTTATATATATAGATTGAAAGCAGATTAATTATAATTTAAGGTAAAATGGGGCGAAAAAGGGGGATTTGGTAATAAAAAAATGTATGGGTACCTTACCTGTAGATAAAAAGTGTATAAAATTTTAGGTAAATACATATTACACAAAAAGTATTTTGTATAGCAAACATTGTTAGTGGTAAAAGTAAGTATCTGAATTAAAAAAAGGGGGCGGTGAAGTGGGCGTGGTTCATAGTTATATGGTGACGTTAACAGTATTAAGAGCAATATACTACCAAATAAAAAAAAATCCGTTGGAAGGAACAAATTTGTACAGAGAACAAAAAGTTTAAAACTTTCAAACAAAATTTGGCGTGAAAAGGGGCGTGAAAGGGGGCGTGGCGTAAGAAATGTTTATTTCTACCTCGCCTGGAGTATAATGTATATACAATTTGAAGTAAATCTGTTAAAAACTATATGGGAGCAATTACATAATTTTGAAAAAGTGGGCGTAAAAGTGGGCGTGGTCAAAAAAAAGTACCCTATTAATCATGCCAGAGTCCCAGTTAAATGCTGTGAAAATTTCAGGAAGATCGGTCCAGAGGTTTGGTCTCCTATAAGGTACACACAAACAAACAAACAAATAAACAAACACACATTCAATTTTATATATATAGATAGTTTAAAGCAAAAAAAAAATTAAAAGAAACAATTCAAAACAATTTCTTTGTGATAAATTAAAAAAAAAAGTTTAGTTAAAAAAGTTTCGAATAATTGTTTGCTTTTTCGGAAGGCTTAAATTGCTTTTTACTGCATCTTCTTGGAGCTCTGTCAAAGCAATCAGTTTTGTAGAGTCCACCTTATTTTGTTTGGCCCATTTAATGCACACATCAAAGCTTTTTATGGCATCAATATGTTTAATTTTAGGCTCTTCATGTTCAGTTTCCTCCTCGATTTGATCTTCGTTCTCTTCCATATTGCCGGTAAATTCGTCAGATCGCTCAATCCTTAAGTTAAAGTTGCTGATCGAAAACTCAATCTAAAAAAAGTATGTATGTACATAAAAAGAAAATATGTGAATACATATGTAAACAAAGATCTCTTTACAAATTTACAATTTAAAATTACCGTTGGAAAAATTGTGTTTAACAATTGCACCCCATTTCTCATCGCCAAGGTGTCATCATCATGCCGTAAATACGAAGATAAGGGAAGATCGTCTTCTTCATCAAAGTGGTCGTCTGGTTCAAAGAGCTTATTCCAACATTTAGCAAGCGATGATTCAGAAATCGATTTCCAACCCATTGCTATTGCGGTTACAGCATCAAAAAGAGAGTAACTCTTAAAAAAAGCAGCAACATCACTCTCCTGACTAGCGAAAAGCTTCGACAAAAGGCTGTTTTTGTAATGCAGCTTGAGCAAACGAATCGCATTTTGGTCCATAGGCTGCAAAAGTGGTCTTACATTTGGTGGCATATACGAAACCCATATTTTGCCATCACTTGTTTCCTTGAAAAGGTCTTCCGCCGGCGGGTGAGATGGTGCATTATCCAAAATCAACAGGGCCTTAAGCGGCAATTTTTTTTCACGTAGAAAGTGTTCAACCTGTTAAAAGCATAATTTTTTGAATTTTTTAAAAACATAATTCTATGTGATAATTACCTGAGGAATGAATTTTTCGAAAAACCAGTCCTTAAATATGCTGTAAGTCATCCAAGCGCTCTGTGAGGCGGCATAATGAACTGGAACAATTTTGTTGCGGAATGCCCGTGGTTTTAGTGATTTGCCTATAACTAAAGACTTTTTGGTGCCACTAGCGTTGCTGCACAATAGCACAGTCACTCTCTCTTTCGATACTTTTCTTCCAGAAGCATTTTTTTGATCATTGCACACGTATGTTTTATCCGATAAAACTTTCCAAAATAAACCTGTTTCGTCAGCATTAATTATTGCATCCTTTGATAAAGCGTTCGCAGCGATGAGTTCCTTAAAATGCTTCTTAAATGGCTTTACTTGTGTCCAATCGGCTGACAATTTTTCACCACATTGCTTCAAAAGCCGTATGCCAAGTCTCTGTTTAAAACGAGTAAGCCAACCATGACTCGCGTTCAAATTTCCATCATACAGCCTTTTGTGTAAGTCTTTAGCTTTTAGCTTTATTAAGGCTCCTGTGACGGGAATATCAGCGTTTCGTTGTGTCAGAAACCAAGAATACAGATTTTTCTCCACGTTTGCGAATTCACCAGGCTTCACGGCTTTTCTTTTCTTAGAGGTGTGGCACATGTAGTCAACATTTCTTAAAAGTTTATCTTTATTTTTTAAAATTGTGCATACAGTTGATGATTTTAACCGAAATTCGTTACAAAGATCTGCAACACGTTTTCCCTTCTTATGGAGATCAATAATTGTTAATTTTATTAATTTTGGCACTCATTTTTCTTTTATTACACTTTACACGAATGAACTGATGATGCGAAAAATTTATTAGCACATGTTTTTAAAGAAACGGCGTTTCTACTACATATGTAATATTTTGCTATTCTCTTTTTTGTTTTTGCGTTTTACTATGTAATATTTGGCTATTCTCTATTTTGTTTTTTCTTTTTTTTATGTGATTCCCCGTTTTAGGAACGTACGTTATTATTTAAACTGGTAAACAAAAAATATGTAATTTTGCTCGTTAATTCGAGTACTCCAGTGTCAAAAATCTCGTTATTTAAGGTACTCAATAGAAGAAATTTGGGTGCTCGTTATATCGAGTTCTCGTAAAAACGAATACTCGTTAAATCGGGAAACGCCTGTAGTTAAAAAATTTATATATTTTGCAAATTTACAATAAAAATTGTTATATTTCATAAATTTACCATAAAAATTGATATAGAAATATTTAAAAAGACAATAAAAAACAATTTAACTAAAGCAAAAACATACGAGTTTTTCATTGAAACTTCTATATCTTGAACCAATATAAGGTAACTTTTACGTTCGCTGCTTAATAAATTATATTTTAACTCGGGATCTTTCAAAAAAAAAAAAAAAAACAACCTTTGGCCCTTGTGCACATTAGGACTAAAAAGTTTACGGGGGCCAAAGTTTGGCATTTTCTGAAAAAATTAACTTAAAAAATTTTTAAAAAGTATTAGTTGTAAAATTAACTGAAA
Organism: Cordilura impudica; assembly: GCA_963682025.1. NCBI lineage: Eukaryota > Metazoa > Arthropoda > Insecta > Diptera > Scathophagidae > Cordilura > Cordilura impudica. Next base: position 232,089,544 of record OY821518.1, on the reverse strand, counting down.
AAATAAGACATTATATTAAAAAAAACCTTTTTTTACCTCTTAACACTTCACTTTTGTACTAAAATACAACTACAAATGAAAATGTATTTTAAACCCTCCGTAACTTTTTTTATTTTCGGTCAAGAATTACGTTTTATAGCAAAACTTAAAGGCTAAAGTCTCACCTACCAAAGAAAAGAACCGCATACAAAATTCCAATCCAATCAAAAGTTATAGATTTTTGACCGCCTTCTCGTCAAATGGTCCACTGTGCGCCTTAGCCTACACCCTTCGCTGTATTATTAGAAATTCGTAATTTAAAATAATATGTTGCCCACTTTAAGGGGGAAAATTAAATAACTGCAATCTTATTGCAAAGTCTATACACTTCGCTTGAACTCCGAATAGTACTCTCTTGAAGCATGTATGCTATATCACATAGTTAGAGATTTACTGCAATATTTAATGGTATTGGTATGAAAACATGTATTTTTAAACATTCGCCAGGTTGCAGATACTTTTCTCTTATATGTTTATAAACAAAAAAAATTATACAAAGAGTCTTGAGTAACACAATCTGGTTTCTTTCTGAGATTGGAGACACGATGTAATAAAATTGTGTATAACAAAACCTCTTGCCATATTTATATGATACATTTCGGAACCCAGATGAAGTAAATTGAAGTCGCTGGTATTCCAAGGATGTAGATAAAAGTATTTTTGAAATGGATGAATTCTTATAGAGTAGAGCTTAAACTATTTAAAACAAGTAGGAATTTTTTTTGTTCCATTCGAAACTCAACCCTCTTGATTATATTTCCATCACTATATGAACAATGTACCTGTACGTAATGATTTGCAGTGGTAATGAATATTCATTATTTTAAACATATTTTGTGGCTTCATTGTTGAAATATAGTTTACCCATATGAATGTGTGTTTGGTTCTTATATACGATTGTTGTGGGTGTGTAGTTATTGCTAATTGCATTAAATAAACCAAACATATAGGCTTAACTCTTAGGAAACAGGCATTTAATCAACCAAACCACAAAAGATCTGCATTACACTTGTAGTCCTTAAAACTTGTAGACATACATATGTATGTATGTATATACCTAACGGTAGCTCTGCACATTATTAAGGTCTACTTATTTATGTTAATGGGTGCAACTTTCAGCTCTTATATAAATTGTTTATATACCTTTATTTCTAAAACAATAAAAAAAAATTTATATAATTAAGAAAATCCATCTCTTTTTGCCTGATTTCTTAACTCATGAGCCGCTTTGACCCAATTTTAATGCAGAAAATGAGAGCTGCCCTAATATTTATATAGAATTTCCATACCTTGACACAAGTATAATTTACATTCTGTAAAGCAACTCATATTAATAATGTTATAAAATTGGTCAAAATTCAAAACCTGTCTTATTAAAGATTGAAACTTAATTAAAATGCGGTTGAAGCAGCAATTTAACTTTTTAGTTTGAAAACGAATGCTTCATTTGTACAAAGTAAATTGACGAGAAAATAAATTTCACATACATAGATAATTGTTATATGCTTCAAATTTAAAAATAATGAAACAAATCACATACAATGCTCCTCACCACACTCACCTTTATTCCATCTTTATAATTATATTAACTAGCAGATTTCGGTGCTCGAACTTCGAGTGCAAATTCTAGGCAACTTTTTTTTCAGCTTAACCAATTCACAAACCAACACTTTTTGGCTTATTATTATTGTGAATGAAGAAAACAAACTTACAAACCCATTTACAAATTTAATTAACACACACAGAGCATTGCATAATTTTATGTATGTGTTAGTGGCAACTTCAAATGTAATTTACTCAAAATAAAGGCAAAAATTTTAAAATCTGTAAGTCTGGTGAACAGCTAAAAAGAAATAGCTTTCAAAAAATATACGCTTTGCCAAAAATGGCATAAAACGGTAAAACAAAACTTGGGTCACAAGAAATCACCTAACCTATTAATATTATAGATTTAATTTCAATTTAATTTATTTACTTTGAATTCCATTACAAAAAGACTTATAATCTTATGATTAGAGTGAAGCAGCAGTAATAGTAAGGAGCAATGAAGGTAAAACATTTACACATAAAGTTTAAAATTTTAAACAATATAAAAACTGATCAAAAATAAGTTTAAATATAAATTAAAATTTAAATAAAAATAAAAATAGCAAATAAAGAATTATTTAAAACTTTAATTTTAAAATAACATATATATGCAAGACTATAAAAAAAAAAATTCATGTGAGTCCGATCACAAGGGAAATGTGTAAACATATAATAATTAAAGAAAACATCAACATCATATTTTCCAGTGCATAAAAAATAAGTCGATAATGCTGTTTTCTGAAATTCAATTGATGTTTTCTGAAATGCAATTGATGTTTTCTGAAATTCAATTGATGTTTTCTGAAATACAACTAATGTTTTCAGCAATTCAAATGATGCTTTTTGAAATTCTATTGATGTTTTCTGAAATACAATTAATGTTCTCAGCAATTAAAATAATGCTTTTTAAAATTCAATTGATGTTTTCTGAAATACAATTGATGTTTTCTGAAATACAATTGATGTTTTCTGAAATTCTATTGATGTTTTCTGAAATTCAATTGATGTTTTCTGAAACTCGAATGATGTTTTCTGAAATTATATTGATGTTTTCTGAAATTTTATGGATGTTTTCTGAAATACAGTTTATGTTTTCTGAAATTCTATTGATGTTTTCTGAAATACAATTGATGTTTTCTGAAATTATGTTGATGGTTTCTGAAATACAATTGATGTTTTCTGAAATTTTATTGATGTTTTCTGAAACACAATTGATGTTTTCTAAAATTATATTGATGGTTTCTGAAATTTTATTGATGTTTTCTGAAATACAGTTTATGTTTTCTGAAATTCTATTGATGTTTTCTGAAATACAATTGATGTTTTCTGAAATTATAATGATGGTTTCTGAAATACAATTGATGTTTTCTGAAATTATATTGATGTTTTCTGAAATTCTATTTATGATTTCTGAAATTCAATTGATGTTTTCTGAAATTATATTGATGTTTTCTGAAATTCAATTGATGTTTTCTGAAATTATATTGATGGTTTCTGAAATTCTATTTATGTTTTCTGAAATTCAATTGATGTTTTCTGAAATTATATTGATGTTTTCTGAAATTCTATTTATGTTTTCTGAAATACAATTGATGTTTTCTGAAATTATATTGATGTTTTCTGAAATTCAATTGATGTTTTCTGAAATTCAATTGATGTTTTCTGAAATACAATTGATGTTTTCTGAAATTCAAATGATGTTTTCTGAAATTCAATTGATGTTTTCTTAAACTCGAATGATGTTTTCTGAAATTATATTGATGGTTTCTGAAATACAATTGATGTTTTCTGAAATTCTATTGATGTTTTCTGAAATACAATTGATGTTTTCTGAAATACAATTGATGTTTTCTGAAATTCAAATGATGTTTTCTGAAATTCAATTGATGTTTTCTTAAACTCGAATGATGTTTTCTGAAATTATATTGATGGTTTCTGAAATACAATTGATGTTTTCTGAAATTCTATTGATGTTTTCTGAAATTCAATTGATGTTTTCTGAATCTCGAATGATGTTTTCTGAAATTACATTGATGTTTTCTGAAATTATATTGAAGTTTTCTGAAATTCAATTGATGTTTTCTGAAATTATATTGATGGTTTCTGAAATTCTATTTATGTTTTCTGAAATTCAATTGATGTTTTCTGAAATTATATTAATTTTTTCTGAAATTCAATTGATGTTTTCTGAATCTCGAATGATGTTTTCTGAAATTGCATTGATGTTTTCTGAAATTATATTGATGTTTTCTGAAATTCAATTGATGTTTTCTGAAATTATATTGATGGTTTCTGAAATACAATTGATGTTTTCTGAAATTCTATTGATGTTTTCTGGAATTCAATTGATGTTTTCTGAATCTCGAATGATGTGTTCTGAAATTACATTGATGTTTTCTGAAATTATATTGATGTTTTCTGAAATACAATTGATGTTTTCTGAAATTATATTGATGTTTTCTGAAATTCAATTGATGTTTTCTGAAATTATATTGATGGTTTCTGAAATACAATTGATGTTTTCTGAAATACAATTGATGTTTTCTGAAATTCAAATGATGTTTTCGGAAATTCAATTGATGTTTTCTGAAACTCGAATGATGTTTTCTGAAATTATATTGATGGTTTCTGAAATACAATTGATGTTTTCTGAAATTCTATTGATGTTTTCTGAAATTCAATTGATGTTTTCTGAATCTCGAATGATGTTTTCTGAAATTACATTGATGTTTTCTGAAATTCTATTTATGTTTTCTGAAAATCAAGTGATGTTTTCTGAAATTCAAGTGATGTTTTCTGAAATTCTGTTGATGTTTTCTGAAATTCAATTAATGTTTTCTGAAACTCGAATAATGTTTTCTGAAATTATATTGATGTTTTCTGAAATTCTATTTATGTTTTCTGAAATTCAAGTGATGTTTTCTGAAACACGAATGATGTTTTCTGAAATTATATTGATGTTTTCTGAAATTCTATTTATGTTTTCTGAAATTCAAGTGATGTTTTCTGAAATTCTGTTGATGTTTTCTGAAATTCAATTAATGTTTTCTGAAACTCGAATAATGTTTTCTGAAATTATATTGATGTTTTCTGAAATTCTATTTATGTTTTCTGAAATTCAAATGATGTTTTCTGAAATTATATTGATGTTTTCTGAAATTCTATTTTTGTTTTCTGAAACTCAAATGATGTTTTCTGAAATTATATTGATGGTTTCTGAAATACAATTGATGTTTTCTGAAATTCTATTGATGTTTTCTGAAATTCAATTGATGTTTTCTGAATCTCGAATGATGTTTTCTGAAATTACATTGATGTTTTCTGAAATTCTATTTATGTTTTCTGAAATTCAAGTGATGTTTTCTGAAATTCTATTGATGTTTTCTGTAATTCAATTGATGTTTTCTGAAACTCGAATGATGTTTTCTGAAATTATATTGATGTTTTCTGAAATTCTATTTATGTTTTCTGAAATTCAAGTGATGTTTTCTGAAATTCTATTGATGTTTTCTGTAATTCAATTGATGTTTTCTGAAACTCGAATGATGTTTTCTGAAATTATATTGATGTTTTCTGAAATTCTATTTATGTTTTCTGAAATTCAATTGATGTTTTCTGAAACTCGAATGATGTTTTCTAAAATTATATTGATGTTTTCTGAAATTCTATTGATGCTTTCTGAAATTCAATTGATGTTTTCTGAAACTCGAATGATGTTTTCTGAAATTATATTGATGTTTTCTGAAATTCTATTTATGTTTTCTGAAATTCAAATGAAGTTTTCTGAAATTATATTGATGGTTTCTGAAATACAATTGATGTTTTCTGAAATTATATTGATGTTTTCTGAAGTTCTATTTATGTTTTCTGAAATTCAAATGATGTTTTCCGAAATTCAATTGATGTTTTCTGAAATTCAATTGATGTTTTCTGAAACTCGAATGATGTTTTCTGAAATTATATTGATGTTTTCTGAAATTCTATTTATGTTTTCTGAAATTCAAATGAAGTTTTCTGAAATTATATTGATGGTTTCTGAAATACAATTGATGTTTTCTGAAATTCTATTGATGTTTTCTGAAATTCAATTGATGTTTTCTGAAACTCGAATGATGTTTTCTGAAATTATATTGATGTTTTCTGAAATTCTATTTATGTTTTCTGAAATTCAAATGATGTTTTCTGAAATTATATTGATGTTTTCTGAAATTCTATTTATGTTTTCTGAAATTCAAGTGATGTTTTCTGAAATACTATTGATGTTTTCTGTAATTCAATTGATGTTTTCTGAAACTCGAATGATGTTTTCTGAAATTATATTCATGTTTTCTGAAATTCTATTTATGTTTTCTAAAATTCAAATGATGTTTTCTGAAATTATATTGATGGTTTCTGAAATACAATTGATGTTTTTTGAAAGACAATTGGAAAATGTTTACAAAAGAACATATCATAATTTTGTCACCAATACAATCATAAGTCACACAGCGTTATCTTCTTCAGCTCACACCGATATGAGTTACGCTGTTTTTGTGATTGTATTGTGAAATAGAAATTTACCCCCCTGCGCGTATAGATGTTTACACATCAATAAATTGTATGCTCGAAGGCAGAGAGTTCCAAAGACGTATAGAATGGATATAAAAATGCCATTCTGATTTTCGATGTATAATTTGAGTCAAATCATTATTCCTATGTTGATAGATAGCAAAGAGTTGGCAACCCTATAGTGAAGACGTACTTTTTTTGCTGTTCCTAACAAAGTGATATTTAATTTTATATAAAACAAGTTTAATGCAAATTTTAATAGAAGCATTTAAGTGCGTAATTTACATAAGTATCTGTAAAGTTTGAAAAAAGTGAAATTATGCCACCTAAAAGTCGTAGAAGCGTTGTAAAAAATAAAATACTTTGCGGCCAATGCAATATAGAAGTGGAGGAAGAACATGATGAATGTCTACAATGCGATAAATGCAAAAAAAACATTTCATGCACTTTGTACCAAATTAGATAAACCAAAATACGAATACTTGTTAAAGTATGAGACTGATGAATATGTATGTCATTTTTGTGATGATAATAGTGATAACTTCAAAAAAGAACTGACAGAAATAAAAACAGAATTAAACAAGTAAGAAAATTACAGTCGGTCTAGACCGACTATACGATACCCTATACCATGCGTTTAGAGACCCTATCTCTTAGGCCCAACTAACTGGACATAGAAAATAAGCAAAAACCAAATTTGAGTGGGATTTTTATTAATTTTTTTGGCTGCAGATATGAAAAGTTCATATCGGATGCTATATCTATATAGGGACTAAGTCCAAAAATGGACCGATCCTGATCATGTTTGGTAAAGTCTCTTGTATTTTGCAAAAATATATACAAACAAAATTTGAGAAGAATCAGTGCAATATTTTTGTTTTTTAATAGATTTAAGTGAAGATCGGGAAGCAGCTCTATATGGGGTCAAAGGAATCATTTTTGGACTACTCATTAATGGATGTAATGAACGCATACAAACCCAATTTGAGTAAGATCTATATGACAATTTGGATCTTATGGCAATTTATGTCGATTTCATATGGGTAATTTGTATGGGGGCTAGGTCTGAACATGGACCGATTCTCACCAATTTCAATAGCGTTCATCCCATGGCCGATAAAAGCTTATATACCAAATTTCATCAAAATATATTCATATTTGCGACCTGCAGTTTGATTACAAGCTTTACATGGACACACAGACGGACGGACGGACGGACGGACGGACGGACGGACATTATTAAATCAACTCAGAAAGTGATTCTGATTCGATCGGTATAATTAAAGATGGGTCTAGGTCAAATATTTTTGGTTGTTACAAACAGCAGCACAAAGTCATTATACCCAAACCACATAGTGGTATAGGGTATAAAAAGCTCGATCAGCTGTCTAGTATAGTAGAAACCATGAACTTTATGTCAAAGCAATACGATGAGATTTTGAAAGGTGTTATGGAAAACAAGAAGAAACTGGAAAATGTACAAAAAGAAAACAAAATGTTAAAAGCTGAAGTTCTTAATTTACAAAATTCTGTAAAGTTCCTAAACGATCAGAGGGTTAAATATGATTGTTTAATAAGTGGAGTGGATGCTCCGGATGATCAATCGGCAATTGATACTGTGTTAAAGCTCTCAAGTGATGCTGGAGTGGACTTACTGCCAACTAGTATTAATGATGAGTATTTCATTAAAAGAAAAAATGTAAAAAATAATAAGAAAATTGTTGCCGTGAAACTTTATTCAAAAAATTCGAAGGAAAACTTAATGTCAATAAAACCAATATTGAAGAAAACTGAGTCTTCAGTTTTTGTGGGCGATTTCCTGAGTCGAGAAACTTTAAACTTGTTAAATTATGCGAAAACTCTAAAAACTGTTGGCCTATCATGCTGTTTATGCCGCTAGTGGAAAAATCTTCTGTAAGAGAGGTGAAGATGTTAATGACCTGTTGATGGATGCAACAACAAACCGCCCAAAATATCGTAGATCGGAGAATGGTGAAGCTGAAGATGAAGAAGAAGTCTATTTATCGCCATAATAATAAAAAGTATTTATAAAATTATTAGCTATATTGTATATTATCTTTTTTTTTTATGACTAATAATCAATATTTTGAAAATCTAAAATCGTTTGAAAACTATTTTAATAATAATAATAACTCAGGTTTATTTTTTAACGTTATTTCTATTAACATCAGAAGTATATCTTCAATTGTAAAATTTAATAAATTTAAAAATCTAATTGTAAAACTACCACAGCTACCAAGCATTATTGCTATACAGGAAACATGGTATGATACAGATTTAGCTCAATTATACAATATTGCTGGATACAATGCTATACACTGTTGTAGACCTGACGGTTATGGAGGAACTTCAGTTTTTGTACGAAATATTTTAAAATATAAAATTGAAAATTGTGAAAGTAAGCATTTTATAGACTCTATCGTTTTATCATTGGATGATCAAAAACTTAATGGCAAGTGTTTAACATTCGTATCATTTTATAGATCACAAAAGTGTGATATAAATAGATTTTTATTGTTTATGGAGAATTTGCTTTGTTGTTATGCCCGCAATCCATGTGTATTTGTTGGTGATTCAAACATTGATGTTTTAAATATACAATATTCAGAAGAACTTGTAAATCTGCTTACAAATTATGATATCATGAATTGTCATAAAATGATTACACGACCTGAAAGTTAAACTTCAATTGACCACATTTACAGTAATATTAAGATTCCTATGTATGTTGAATCAGTTGAATGTAAATTGTCAGATCATAATATAATCTCTTGTAGAATTGGAATCGGAACTGAAAACCATGATTTTACTGAAGAAACACGTTTACATTGTGATTTCGATCGTGTAAAAGAGTACATTCAAACTGAATTACCTTTAATACACGTAACAGGAGACCCGTCATCTGATACAGTTTCTCTAATATCTTGCTTTCAAAGCGGTATCGAAAATTCAACCATTAAAAAAAAAAATAAAAAGAGTTCATAATCATGGAATAACTCCATGGATTAACGGAAATTTGCAAAAATTGACTGAGTATAAGAAAAAACTGTTAAACTTACGAAGGAAGAAACCTGAAAAGAAAATTTAATGAAAATACTGAGAGGAATTAGCAATGTAATTAAAAAAGCATGTAAAGAATCGATGAACAATTACTATATGAACAATTTAGATGAAATTAGGGCAGATCCGAAAAAAAGTTGGAAGTTTTTAAATGAAACGCATGGAAGAACCTCAAATAAATCTATTAAGATTAGAAATGCTGATGGTGATGAAATTTTAGATGAGTTACAAAAGGCTGTAGTTTTAAACAAATATTTTGTGGAATCAATAAAAACGTTAAGATTACAAATTCAATATTCTCAAGCAGATACCTACAACTCGCTAAGAACATTAATTCCAAATAACTTAAGATTTAATTTCAATTATACATCTAATGATGAAATGAGAACAATTATATTGAAATTAACGCCAAGTAAATCATGTGGTCACGATAATGTGTCACCGAAATTAATTTTAAAGTGCAATAACGATTTAACCCCACATCTTGTATATATCTTTAATAATATGATAAGTAGAAGTTCATATCCAAATGTTCTAAAAATCCGTAAGATAATACCGATTCCCAAGGGAATAAATGCTTCAACCACTGACAGTTATAGACCAATTGCTGTCATTTCAATAATTGATAATGTATTTGAGAGGATTTTGTATAACCAAATTTCTGGTTATATGTATAGCAACAACTTACTAAATGCTTTTCAATATGGATTTACGGAAGGATATGGAACTGAAGAAGCGGTTGTAAATGTTATTAATTTTATTTGTAAAGGTTTGGATGAAGGTCACAGCGGCGTTGCTGGGATTTTTTATGATTTTAGTAAAGTATTTGATCTCATAACCATGAGATCCTGTTACAAAAACTTACATATTATGGTATTTTTGGAAGTGATCTGCTATTACTGAGAAGCTATCTCACAAGTAGAAAACAGTATGTTCAGATTGGTAATCACAAAAACCCTCTTCGTCCGGTTGAGTTTGGAATGCCACAATTTTCTTAAATGATTTAAAAACCTTGGATTATCAGGAAAACTCTTTCTGTATGCTGACGATATATGTCTATTTTACCCATATAATCACGAAACGGTAGTCAAGGCATATATGAAACGTGATGCTGCCTTAATATGTGAATTTGCAAGACTAAACAAACTTGTTTTAAATGTCAATAAAACGCAGTTACTAAGATTTAAGCCCTCTTGTCAGAACAATAACTTTTCTGTATTTGTTGATGGTGCAGATATTATGGAAGTCAAATCTATAAGGTACCTGGGTATAAATCTGCAAAGTAATCTTGCTTGGGATCAACACCTGAAAAAGCTAAAGAAAAAAACGGCTCAAGCTGTCGGGTTTTTATACAAAATTTAAAAACAAATTTCATAAAGATACAAAATTGTTAATATATAATGCTCTAATTCAAAGTCATTTGAATTATTTAGCTATTAGTTATAGGAAGACTTATGAATTAAAATCGCTTCAACGAATGCAGAATAAAGCCTTAAAAGTGGTATACAATCTTCCAATAACTTATCCAACTATTTCACTTTATTCTAATAAGAAAATCTTACCAATCTATGGTCTTTTTAAAATGCAGCTTTTATATGTCTACAGTGCCTGCACAATATTGGACATCACACGATACAATTTCGAAGAAATCAATATGCAATCAATACAAGAAGTAATGGAAATTTAACTGTAGCTTGGTGTAGGTTGGAAACAACTAAACAACGTCTAGAGTTTCTGGGTAGTCGCGAGTATAACGAGTTACCTCAAAATTTAAAAACGGAAAATAGAATTTCAATATTTAAAAAATTATTAAAAGAATTTATCTTGCAAAACATAACTGAACTTTGAAAATAAAATGCAAAAAAAAATGTAATAGAGAAAACGTTATTCTGTTGTAGAGATACGAAGGTTCACGAGTATATAGAATTTTGTGGAGTAGAATTAAAGTTCGTATGTGTAACAAGTCAGCAAACATAACACCATGCAAGTTTTTCGCAACTGATGATACACCCATACCATAACCATATTTTACAACAGCATTGTAGGCAACATTTAGCTTACCATATCTTATTGTATCAGTTTTTGCAAAAATTTCGCATCCATATAAAAAAAAATGGTCATTAAATACGTTTTTGGTAGTAGTAAGCGAATTCGAAGTGGCGCAAAATATTGAGTTTTCCATAAGGTTCGCTACATAATTTCAAACCATGATTTATTGTAACTAAGCCTTAATACAAATTGAAGCATGGCCAGATTGTAAAATACAATACAAAAATGCAACATAAAAAACCGGTCTTGGGTTTTTGTTCTTCCACTTATCATTTGAGAAGTTATAAATTTCCTAAAATTTAATAAAATTTCTTAAATTTAGTAAATTACCATAAATACAGAAAAATTTCTTCAATTTATTATATTTCCTTAAATTTGGTAAATTCCCTGAAATCTAAGGTATGTAGCAAATTCTTTATATTTAGTAATTTAAATTCCTTAAATTTTATAAATTTGCCTAAGTTTAATATAAGGTCTTAAAATTAGTAAATTTCCTTAAATTTAAGTAAATCTTTTCAACTCCCTTATATATAGTAAATTTCCCTAAGTTTTTTAAATTTCCTTAAATGTAGAAAAATTCCTTGAATTTAGTGGATATCATTAAATTTAGCATATATAATTAAATTCCGGTATTATAGTAAATTTCCTTAAATTAAATATATTAGGTAAATTTCCCAAAAATGAATAAATTTCATGAAATGTAATAAATTTCCTTAAATTGAGTAAATCTCCTTAAATTTAGTAAATTTCCCTATATTTAATAAATTTCCTTAAATGTAGAAAAAAATCCTTAAATTTAGTGGATATCATTAAATTTAGCATATATAATTAAATTCCGGTATTTTAGTAAATTTCCTTAAGTAAAATATATTACGTAAATTTCCCTAAAATGAATAAATTTCATGAAATGTAATAAATTTCCTTAAATTGAGTAAATCTCTTTAAATTTAGTAAATTTCCCTATATTTAATAAATTTCCTTAAATGTAGAAAAATTCCTTAAATTTAGTGGACATCATTAGATTTAGCAGATATAATTAAATTCCGGTATTTTAGTAAATTTCCTTAAATAAAATATATTACGTAAATTTCCCTAAAATGAATAAATTTCATGAAATGTAATAAATTTCCTTAAATTGAGTAAATCTCCTTAAAGTTAATAAATTTCCCTATATTTAATAAATTTCCTTATATGTAGAAAAATTCCTTAAATTTAGTGGATATCATTAAATTTAGCAGATATAATTAAATTCCGGTATTTTAGTAAATTTCCTTAAATTAAATATATTAGGTAAATTTCGCTTAAATGAATAAACTTCATGAAATGTAATAAATTTCCTTAAATTTTAGAAAATCTTTTCAATTTCCTTATATATAGTAAATTTCCCTAAGTTTTTTAAATTTCCTTATATGTAGAAAAATTTCTTAAATTTAGTGGATATCATTAAATTTAGCATATATAATTAAATTACGGTATTTTAGTAAATTTCCTTAAATTAAATATATTAGCTAAATTTCCCTAAATTGACTAAATTTTATGAAATGTAATAAATTTCCTTAAATTGAGTTAATCTCCTTAAATTTAGTAAATTTCCCTATATATAATAAAATTCCTTAAATGTAGAAAAATTTCTTAAATTTAGTGAATACAAATATATTTAGCAAATATCCATCCCTAAATTGCGTTATTTTAGTAAATTTCCTTAAATTATATAAATTTCCTTATGTTAAGTAAATTTCCCTAAATTAAAAAATTTTCCTTAATTTTGTAAATTTCCTTAAGTTTACTTTCTGTTCTTCCAAAAATCATTGGAAATTGTATAAATTCCATTAAATTTTGTAAAATTCCTTAAATTAAATAAATTTTCCAAAATTAAATAAATTTCCTAAAATTTAACAATTTCCTTAAATTTAGTAAATTTACCTAAATATAATAAATTATCGTAAATTAAATAAATTTCCTTAAATTAAATAAATTTTCCAAAATTAAATAAATTTCCTAAAATTTAACAATTTCCTTAAATTTAGTAAATTTACCTAAATATAATAAATTATCGTAAATTAAATAAATTTCCTTAAATTTACGTACTGTTGTTCCCATCCTCATTTGAGAAAGTATAAGTTTCATTATATTTAGTAAATTTCCCTAAATTTAGAAATGTAGAAAATTTTTTATATTAAGTAAAAAATTTCCCTAATTTTTGTAAATTTGCCAATGTTTAATAAATGCCCTTAAATTTGGTAAATTTCCTTAAATTAAATAAAATGTAATAAATATCCTAAAACTTAAATTTAGTAAATCTATTCAATATCCCTAAATTTAATAAATCTCCTTAAATGTAGAAAAATTTCGTATATTAAATAAATTTCCTAATATTTTGTAAATACCCGTTAATGTAGAAAAATTCCACAATTAAATGAATTTCCTTTAATGAGGTAAATTTCCTAAAATTTTGTAAATTTCATTAAACTTAGAAATTTCATTAACTAAATAATTTTCCATAGATTGTAAATTTCCTTAAATTTAGTCAATTTTCCAATATATGATAAATGTTCTTAAGTTTAGCAAATTTTCTTCAGTTTGCATACCGTTCTTCCAAAAATCATTTGAAGAAGTGCAAATTTCTTTAAATATAGTAAATTTCCCTAAACTTAATACATATCCTTAAATTTAGTAAATTTTCTTGCCTCTAGTTACCGTTCTTCCAAAAGTCTGTGGAGAAGGTATAAATTTCCTTAAATTTAGTAAAATTCCTTAAATAAATTTCCTTATATTTATTAAATATTCTTATATTATAAACTTCCTTAAGTTTATTAAATTCCTTCAAATTTGGTAAATTTCCTTAAATTTTGTAAATTTTCTTAAATATAAGTTTATATAAATTTAAGAAATTTGCTTCAGTTTTGAAAATTTACTTGCCTTTACTTACCGTTCTTCCAAAAATCATGGGAGAAAGTGTAAATTTCCTTATATTTAGTAAATTTACCAAAATTTAGTAAATTTTCTTAAATTTAGTAAATTTCCCTGAAGTAAAATTCTTTATATTTAGTAGATTTCCTTAAATTTAGTTAATTTCCTTAAATATAAATTTAGTAAATTTCCTTAAGTTTATTTACTATTCTTCCAAAAATCGTATGGGAAATTATATATTATCATAAATTTTGTATATGTCCCTTAATAGAACAGGAATCCTTAAATTTAATAAATTTCCTAAGTTTACTTACTTTTCATAATTCTGGTAAATATCCTTAAATGTGATATGTTTTACAAATTTCCCAAACTTAAATAAATTTTCTTAAATTTAGTAAATTTCTCTAAATAAAAAAAATTTAACAAATTTCCTGCAATTTAGCAAATTTCCCTAAATTTAAGAAATTTCCTTAAATTTAGAAAATATCCTTAGGTTTACTTACTGTTCTTTCAAAAATTATTTCAGATTGTATGAATTGCCTTAAATTTAGTAAAATTCCTTACATTAATAAATTTTAAGTAAATATCCTTATATTTAGTAAATTTCCCTAAATTAAATAAATTTCTCTAAATTTAACATATATCCTTAAATTTAGTAAATTTCATTAAGTTTAATAAATCTCCCAAATTTATATAAATTCCCTTATATAGAATAAAATACCCCAATTTCAATAAATTTCCCTAAATTTAACAAATTTCCATAAATTTAGTAAATTTTCAAATGTTTACTTACCGTTCTTCCAAAAATCGTTGGAGAAGATATAAATTTCCTTATATATAGTAGATTTCTATAAATTTAGTACATATCCTTAATTATACCTAATGTTCCTCCAACGATCATTTATGAAAGCATAAATTTCCTTAAATTTTGTAAAATTCATTATATAATAAAATTTCTTAAATTTAGTAAATTTCCTTAAATTTGGTATATTTCCTTGAATTTACATACCATTTTTAACTTTAACTTTACATACTATTTTTCTAATAATCATAAAAGAAAGTATAAATTTCCTTAAATTTAGTAAATTTCATTAAATTTAGCTTAACTTTTGTAAATTTTCTTAAATCTAGTGCCATAAGTTCCTTAAATTTAGTTACTGTTTTTCAAACATCTTTTGAAAAATACAAATTTCCCTAAATGTTGAAAAATGGCAAATAAATTCTACTGACACTGTCTATACGACAAGTAATGCCAATAAAATTTAAAAAAAATATTAATCGACGCAGGTAACGTTTACTTTATATTTGTTTATACAAAAATTTGTGTTCAACTCCACCTTACTGAACATGATTTTGAAATCCATAAAATATATAAAATTATTCTTGATTCTTCTGACTCCGCATTTTGTTAAAATTACGCCTGTAGTTGGTAGCAGTTATAAATAAAAATAACAACTAAACTAAAGTGTGTATGATTTTATAGAAGCGTGTAGTTAAATACACATGTTTAAAGAACGTTTGTTGAAAACATCATAATAATAAATGTTTAGCTCAAAAATATGTTTTCGTTTGTTTAATTTCAATTTTGACATAATTTCAATTATAAATAATATCACATTGAAGTTTAATTATTAGCAACTCTATTGCTTACATTTTTTCACTGACTTTGAACTGATTTCACCACTTTTCCCAGTTAATCAAATATATATTTATATTTTGCTGACATTAAAAAATATGTATGTATTTATATCATATTTAAGTATGAGTATGTATGTGCTCATACCCCTACAGCTGTTATTGACACATTAAGCTGTAACGAAATAGAAAGTATGACATTAACGACAGTATTAAACAAAACTGAAAATGGGGGAGAAAAAATGACAATCTGACACAATTTAGTTCGAAACGGAAATTGCCAGTATTATGTGTCAAACAATGTCTGATGATATTTCCGTTATAATATCACAATGAGTGAAGCAAAAATTGAACAGGTGAATGGAAATTTATGATCATTAAAAATATTTATGTTAAAATAAACCTGAAGGAGAAAAATCAATGAAACAACAGTATTTTAAAAATGTTGGTTTCAATACTATAGAATAATATCTGGGAAAAATAATAAAAATTTTTTTAAATATATCAAAAAAGTTCAATGAATGTTAGTAGGCAAAAACCAGCATTTAACACAAATAAGTGCTGACGTAGTATACATTTATTGATTCGGATAGACTAGATTATCGCCCTATTTCTACAATATTTCGTTAATATAAAAATGAGATAACATGTATCATTCAAATTTTTGTTTTGGATGTGATGTTTATACCAAATTCTCCCGTCATATGCATTATTTCTGTTTAGTAAGCTAGAAAGCTTGTAAAAACTCGCAATATGAAGTGGAAAGGAATAACAGAAATTCCCTATTAAATTCAAAATGTATTTTAATCACATTTTTCATACTATTCTTATTTAAATTTTCGAAACGCAGAATATTACATTTATAACTTATCGTATAGCCATATTAGAGTAATTTATTTGTATTAAAATTAAATGTATGTAAGCCATATAATCCCTAGACTTAGTGTAACTAAATAAGTATATAAAAAGAATTAAAGGCAGAGCATTTAAGGAATTTAATCTCTAATATCATTTGGATTCTTGAATTTAAATTAAGTAGTAAAGGGATTCTTAAAACAATAGCACTTAGTAAATTCAATGAAAATTTTGCTGCATTTGTCTCAAAATTATAAAAGTGTTGCTTTATTTAATTTTAAATAAAATTTTCTAAATTTAAAGATCATGTCCCCTTTATTATAGACAAAACTAACAAAATAATAAAATTGCTCTACCCTATAATAAACAGAAGATCTAAACCCAGCACTGGAAACAAAACCCTTATATTAAAATCGATAATTCACGCCATTAAGTTTTATGCTGCTCCTTTGTGGTCTTCTGCAGCACAGTGTCACATAAAAAAAATACAACCCAAAATAAACTGTTAAAAATGATTCATAATTTGCCTTGGCATTATTCCACCCAACGGTTACACAATATCGCCTACGTCGAACTAGTCAACACCCGTATTAAAAGCTTACTTAAAAATTTTACAACAGATGTAGCAACTCTGAGTACAATTGTATTATTTGTGTTGCCACACAATCATATTAATGAGCTGATCTCAGCGTAATTTTATCCTCTTACTTTAATTCTTCTTTTATAAAAAAAAAATAAAATTAAAAAAAACAAAAAAAAAGCACAAAGGTTCTTTGAAAATTTTTTCCTCCATCTTCAAACAATGTTAATAAAAATGCAAATTAATTATAAAAATTGTTATTTAATATTTAAGTTGAAAAGGAAAATATATCCTAAACTCTAACAGCCGTTTTCATAAAAAAATCTTAAATCAGGTTTCAAATACAAATTAGTTAAAACACATTTTAAGCCTAAAAAAGGTTTGTTAAAAATTCGTGTTCATAATCAGTATTTTAAGTAATAAACGTTTTAACGTTTTATTAAACTCTATGATGGCAATACTACATTTTTTATTTGTCACTTGAGTTGTAATGATGCAAAATCATGGTTATTAATTTATGCGGTATTCGTATCTATAATTTTTTTTTTTGCTGTGTTTGAGAAAAATATGGTTTTTATAGAAAAAAAATTAATGATAAACTTGTCTATTAATTAAAGAAAAACATTCAAAACAAAATGATAGGTACATAGATATGTAATTTATGTGCAGATTAAAAAAGTATTCAAATAATCAGTTTTATTTAATTTGTTTTGATTGTTTACACATCACTAGTTTTCTTTGTTCTATTATTATTACAAATTACAAATATTCCTTTTAATGTAGTTGACTTAATTAAGATATGTTAATAATTTGTATAAATACTTCGAGCGCAAACGCTCCTTATCCGGAATAGCAAATGGGTCGCTCCTTTTTTTTTTTTTTGTAAATTTTCTTTTGACGAACATTTAAGATTTGGGCAATAATTTCTATTGTAACCAAAATATATGTAATTAAAACATAATTTTTGTCAATAAAAATAATTCTTACCAATTCTATTAATCAAATATAAATTGTCTATTTCTCACTAAAAAATCAACTAACTTCTTTCGATTGAATGACAATTTTTCGCTACTGTGTTCAAAATGAAAACAAACACAAAGCAAAAAGCACAAATGTCATTTTAAAATAGGTTTAAAATAGGGTCGAACCAATTTTAAAATTCTTTTATTTACACAAGGTTTAAAATAGGTATTTTAAGCTAAAATTCGTTTATGAATACAATTTTATCGATTTTTGCTTAAAATGGATTTGAAATGCTGTTTAGAATTTTTATGAATACGGCTGCAAATATATATATTGTTAAATTTCTCTTTCCATTAATGCCAAATAAAGAACCCCAATTGAATTGAATTGAAAAATTTAATAAAATTTTCTTTTGCAGAAAATGTAGTTTTTGTAAGAAATGGTACCCTTTTAATAAAAAGAACTTTCTTAAAAAAAAGTACTTTTTTTTAGAAAATGTACTCTTTTATGAAATTGCACTTATTAGGATATGGTACTCTTGTAACAATATGTACTTTTTTAGATTTTAATTAAAATGTACTCTGTTAGGAAAAGGTATTTTTTAAAGAAAAGTTTACCTTTTTAAGACAAGGTACTTTTAAAAGAAAATGTACTTTTTTAAGAAAATTTACTTTTTTAAGAACAGGTACTTTTTTAAGAAAAGCTACTTTTTTAAGAAAACTTTGACTTTTTAAGAAAAGGTACTTTTTTTTCGGTAAGAAAAGGTACGTTTTTAAGAAAAGGTACTTTTTTAAGAAAAGGTACTTTTTTAAGAAAAGGTACTTTTTTAAGAAAATTTACTTTTTTCAGAACAGGTACTTTTTTAAGAAAATGTATTTTTTTTAAGAAATGGTACTTTTTTTAAGAAAAGGTACTTTTTCAAGAAAAGGTACTTTTTTTAAGAAAAGGTACTTTTTTAAGAAAAAGGTACTGTTTTAAAAAAATTTACTTTTCTAAGCACAGCCACGTTTTTAAGAAAAGGTACTTTTTAACAAAAGGTACTTAATTAAGAAAAGGTACTTTTTTAAGAAAACTTTAACTTTTTAAGAAAAGGTACTTTTTTTGGTAAGAAAAGATACGTTTTTAAGAAAAGGTATTTTTTTTTGGTAAGAAAAGGTACGTTTTTAAGAAAAGGTACTTTTTTAAGAAAAGGTACTTTTTTTACTTTTTTAAGAAAATTTTAATTTTTTCAGAGCGGGTACTTTTTTAAGAAAAGGTATTTTTTTAAGAACTTGTACTTTTTTAAGAAAAGGTACTTTTTTTAAGAAAAGATACTTTTTTAAGAAAAAGGTACTGTTGTAAAAAAAAGGTAATTTTCTAAGCACAGCCACGTTTTTAAGAAAATGTACTTTTTAACCAAAGGGACTTTATTAAGAAAGGTAATTTATTAAGAAAAGGTACTTTTTTAAGAAAATGTACTTTTTTAAGAAAAGTTACCTTTTTAAGGAAACATGCTTTTTAAGAAAATGCACTTTTTAAGAAAATGTTCTTTTTTAAAAAATTTACTTTTTTAGAAATGGTACTTTTTTAAGACAAAGTTTTTTTTTAACTTAATTTAATTTTAAAAGAAAAAGTATTTTTAATGAAAAATAATCTTTTTAGGAAAAGGTACTTTTTTAAGAAAAGATAAATTTTTAAGAAAATTTACTCTTTTTAGAAATGGTACATTTTAACGAAAAGGTTCTTTTTTAAGAAAATTTGTTTTTTTTTAAAATGATACTATTTATGAAAAAGCTCTTCTGTAATAAAATGTAATTTTTAAGAAAAAGTACTATTTATAATAAATGTACTTTTTTAAGAAAATATACTTTTTTAAGAAAAGGTACTTTTAAAAGAAAAGCTACCTTTTAAGAAAACTTTAACTTTTTAAGAAAAGGTACTTTTTTTGGTAAGAAAAGGTACGTTTTTCAGAAAATGTACTTTTTTAAGAAAAGGTACTTTTTTAAGAAAATTTACTTTTTTCAGAACAGGCACTATTTTAGGAAAAGGTATTTTTTTAAGAATTGGTACTTTTTTAAGAAAAGGTACTTTTTTAAGAAAAAGTACTTTTTTTAAGAAAAGATACTTTTTTAAGAAAAAGGTACTTTTAAAAGAAAAGCAACTTTTTTAAGAAAATAACCTTTTTAAGAAAACTTTAACTTTTTAAGAAAAGGTAATTTTTTTGGTAAGAAAATGTACGTTTTTCAGAAAAGGTACTTTTTTAAGAAATTGCACTTTTTTAAGAAAAGGTACTTTATTAAGAAAGGGTACTTTTTTAAGAAAAGATACTTTTTTAAGAAAAAGGTACTGTTTTAAAAAAGGTAATTTTCTAAGCACAGCTACGTTTTTAAGAAAAGGTACTTTTTAACAAAAGGTACTTTATTAAGAAAAGGTACTTTTTTAAGAAAAGTTACCTTTTTAAAGAAACATACTTTTTTAAGAAAAGGCACTTTTTAAGAAAATGTTCTTTTTTAAAAAAATTACTTTTTTAGAAATGGCACTTTTTTAAGAAAAAGTTTTTTTAACTTAATTTAATTTTAAAAGAAAAAGTATTTTTTAATGAAAAGTAATCTTTTTACGAAAAGGTACTTTTTTAAGAAAAGATAAATTTTTAAGAAAATGTACTCTTTTTAGAAATGGTACATTTTAACGAAAAGGTTCTTTTTTAAGAAAATTTGTTTTTTTAAAAAATGATACTATTTAAGAAAAGGCACTTTTTTAATAAAATGTTATTTTTAAGAAAAAGAATAATATTTATTGTTAATTCTTTCTGATTTTTTTTATTTTTAACAAAATAAAAACAAATCTTTATGGAATTAAAATTATTTGGTTCTCACCGTTTTGTCAAGCAAATCGTGTGAATTGCTGCGTCTGCAAAATTCATGAATAAACTTTACACGCGCATGTATGCATTTGCAGTCAGACGGTAATGAAACATAATATCAGCTTTGCTTTGGCTGACGGTGAGAGCCCAATTTAATGCAGCAACTAATGAACAGTGGCTTTGGTTCCCACGGTTTGTCAAGCAAAGCGTGAGATTTGCTGCGACTGCATAATTCATGGCTTGAACCACGTAAATAAACTTTACACGTGCCTATATGAATTGGCAGTCGCATTGAAATGCAATATCTGTTTTGTTTTGACTGACTGTGGGAAACAAATGAATGAACCGTTTTAGCATATGTATGTATTTTAATTTTAGTTAATTTTTTATATACACATTGTTTGGCTTTACATTTGTTTTATATGCTTTGGTTATATTTTATATGCATTGTTTTTATTGCATTTTTATTTTTTACAGTTAACTTTATTGATTTGATGATATATATATAGCATAAGTTTATTAATAAAATTGCCATTATTATTTTGCCACTCAAGTAATCAACAGGTTTTTTTTTTTTTTTACTTGAACACAACGTTGTCCTGGTGTACCACTTGGATAACTATCCTTCACAAATTTAAATATACATTATCCTGGTGTACCACTAGGATAATTTAAATTTAAAAACACTAAATAAATAACTTGGTGCAACACCAAGTTACCCCCTCCCTTTTTTTTATCCTTTTTCTTTATAAAGTTGAGCGAGGCAAACGAGCCAAGCTTCAACATTTATAATAAATGTACTTATTTAAGAAAAGATACTTTTTTAAGAAAAGGTACTTTTAAAAGAAAAGCAACTTTTTAAGAAAATAAACTTTTTTAAGAAAAATTTTCTTCTTTCGAAAAGGTACTTTTTCAATAAAATGTACTCTTTTAGGAAAAAACACATTTTTAGGAAATGATACTTTTTAAGGAATATGTACTTTTATAAGAAAATATAATTATTTAGGAAAAGGTACTTTTTTAAGAAAATACACCTCTTTAAGAAAAATTATTATTTACATTTAATTTACTTTTTTAAGAAAAGTAAATTTTTTAAGAAAATTTACTTTTTAAGGTGCTTTTATAACAAATGGTGACTTTTCAGTAAAATTATTCTTTTTTCAAGAAAGATGTTTTTTAACATAATTAAATTTTCAAAGAAAATGTTCTTTTTTAAGGAAAAGTACTTTTTTAAGAAATTGTATACGAGTATGTTAAAGATTGAACTATTATATTTTAAAAGATTATCTCGAAAGCTCATAAAAAACAATTTAAAAAAGTTTTGAAACTAATTCATTCTAGAACAATCTCAAAAATAAACCCAGTTTCAGCATAGCTGCTTTGCAATATGGTCAATTTCGGCCAAAAATCTATATCTTCTTTGTTTCTTTATGTAACTAGTTGAAATTTGGTATGCGAGTAAAGTATACTATTTTTGACCATATACCAATTTCGGCACGATGTATATAGGGGTTGGCCAATAAAGTATGGACTATTTAAATAAATTAAACAAATCATTTGAAATTCTTATAAATATGTGATGTTATTATATAAAATAATATATTTATAAGCTTTCCAACTATATAAATTTTGTCAAGATCGTCTTATTTCTGAAGATAGATAGATATAAACTAAAAAATTATGAAAATCAGATTATACAACACTACTTACGGAAATAACGATCATTTTAGTTGTTGCCTTTAAAATTGTTATAAAAATTACTACGTTTATAAAGGTCCGAGTTTTCCAATCCTTTCAAGATCTTTATAGCCGTTTTCCACTATATTCCCTATTTCTAAAATTAGCTCTCATATTACAAGTTTTTTTTTATAATTTTATTTATTTTAAACTACAGTATATAACTATGTAGATACAGAGATATTTTAAATTGTTAGTCTAATCTTAGCAAATAAGATCTAAGGCTTCTTCGAACATCTCTTGTTCTTTTTTCATTCTTTATTCTAATATTACTAATTAATGGATCTGACGATATAAGTAAATAATGAATGACGTCTTCTTTGTTCAATTTTCTTGATAATGTTCTGCTGTGATTGAGTCTGGCCGATTTGAAAATTTTGTTTGAAGCCTCTTGAGCTTCTTCTGTTAATGATCCTATTGGGATTTCAATATGTTCCACAATATCTGCACCATGCATTAATACTTTGTGAACAGTCGGAGGCATCTTGTACCATGTATAAAGGCTCACATAAAGTTAATTTTGTTTTATTAATTTCGTGTCGCTTTTTACTAAATATACGTCAATGTTTAATATTTTTGCAACTATACTAAAATTTTTAAAAAAATGTTCGTGCTACATTTCCATTGTTGGAATTAGCTGAATCAGGTCTTACCGCATCTATATTTATTCCCAGTTCTTTTTTAATTTGAGTTTGAATTTGTCTTTTTCTGGTTGCTTTTAAAATCCATATTATAAGCAATATGGAGAAGACACTCCATAAAGCGTATCCAACAATGTAAAGTGCTCAATCTAAATTTGTAGTTGTTTACTATAGGTTGAATGATTCAACATATGACAGGTTATTCATATTATTTGGATTTGCATTACATATATTGCAAGACCTGGTTGACGGCTGTTGTGTAAGGATATTTAAAACTTTTCCATCAACCATAGTACATAAGAGAGAATATTGGATCACAAGTTTGCGAGAATCTTCAAATTCAATTTCGGTAGGCAATAATTATTTTATTTGTTCCGTAATGTTTTTATATTCTTTTTCCACAACTTCCTTATTTTTTTCAATGAATTCAAACTGTATAGGCCTGCAAAACCGAATAGAGCTAGGTTTCTCGTTTTTCCAAATAATTTTGCTACTTTTACTGAAATTACCTGAAGGGGAACAAATGCTATCATAAATATAGCCTTTTCATCAACATTTGATTGCTGTTCTTCATTTTCCCACTTTTGATTAAAAATCTGTTGACCAGTTGATCCATCCATGCTCCATTTTCCAACTAACTCAAATTTTGTTTCACTTATATCTTTCAAATCCGCCTCAATTGATAAACAAATTCTTTCGGAAGTATGATCCAATAGCGCTTGAAGTTTTATAGAAGCCCCCTTTTCATTAATGCCTATATCTTCTAGATAGCAGTCTTTTTTTGTGTTTAGGATTTCAGGATAAGATGGATAATATTTAGCTCCAAACAACAATTCATTGTATGATCTTAAATTATTATATTTTGCTTTTGTCAGTTGCAAATACATAAACATAGCTAAAGCCCCATTATTTAATAGAATGTTTGTATCTACTGCATTACACTTTATTTTACTTAGTTTCTGCGAAGCCTTGTGAACTAGAGATGACTCATATAGATTGCATATTTCAGTAATTTTTCTTCGTTTGATTCTCTCTGAACATTCATTAAAACAGAATGATGGCCTTCCTCTATTGGATTGATTACTAGTTCCAGCATCCTTAAAAAGCCATTATTAACAAAAGTTCTTCACAATTATTAGACTTATTTACTTACACAATCTTTATGCTCCAAGTAATTAAAACTTGATTTTAACCATTGTGATTCACTTATTTCAAAAACTGGTTTATACTTTTTACATAAAGTCCACTCTTTTTATCAGTTGCTATTAAACCAAGCAATTTTCCTTTTAATACATCCACTTTAAAAATTTTGCTTGAACGTTCCTCTATAAATTTTACCATTATTGATCTTAATTCATCTATCTTTTTAGTTGGGTGAATAAAATAAATATTAAAAAGCTCCCCGTTTGTGAATAACGTAGTCACTAAAATTGCTCTTGTTAATAGGTTGGAAAATCTTGGATGCTGAATACTTACTTTTGATACTTAGAAGTATTTAAAAATATAAAGTATCAGCCTCTAAAATGTCCTAAAAAAATTTCCAGGACTATCAAAACTTTGGTATGAGATTTATCTAGTTATGGAAGGAAGCAATTAATCACCACTCAATAAATATACAAAAACTGTACTTTTTTATCTCAAACTTACACAATATGATAAACTATAAACACAATTTTAAAATTGTGTACAAATTATATAAAAAAAAAATTAAGTAAAAAGCATAGCCCTCTTTGAATAAAAAGTATATTATAGAATTTTTCAGAAGTAAATATGAGTTAAAAAATAAGTTAATTTTTTAATGATTAATTGTAACAAAGTAAATTTTTAATAAGAAGAAGAACAATAAAATCACATGGTTTAAAGTGCAGACTTTAATTTGGCTTAACAATTTTGTCAAAAACAATTTTTTATTTTTTTGATTTTTGGCCAAAATTGACCATAGTGCTTTGGAACTAGTACACAAATTCGTAACTTTTAGAAGTTTCTATTAAACTGTTTCCACAAATTGATGTTGAGGTTAATTTTGAATTAACATCACCGTATACAAGGTTTAAGCATTCGATTATAATTTTTTTTTATCAATATCAATCAATTCTTTGAACATCCGATGTAAATAAATTTATTTAAGCGTAAGTAAGCTTATGCATGAGTTGTTTGTTTCTCACTTTAAATAATTTGGTTATACACCAAGCCACTCATTTACTAAAATATTGGCAAGAAACCACATCCACAGCTCAACTATGTAAACTAACACTACCACAACTGTCAACTAAGTAACATCATTTACTACTACATGAATAATAATAATAATAATAATAATGTAAACTTGTCAGCTACGGCACCAGCACCAACAAACACAACCGTCTCCAAACCGAACAGAACAGAACCGATCCATACAGAAACATAGCAGAGCACGAACGAATACAAAAGCGAACAAGAGATTGTTAACGAGACAAAAGGAAGAGATGGATGTTATGCAGAAAAAAAGGAAGTCATTTGTAAAGGAAACAATATACAAGATATCTAGCTACTTTATTCCACAACCACATACAAAAATACACACGCACACCCACATACGCCATATTACATAACGGAACATTAAAGAGTAACAGGAGTATAAGAATGAAACAACGAATTAGCGTCAGACTATAATAACAATGACTTAAAGTCACGATTTTGCAATTTTTTTTACTTGTCATTCCGTCATTCTTTTTTCTTTTTATTTGTTATACCCTACACCACTATGCGGTGAGGATATTCAATTTGTGATAATATTTGTAACAACAAAAATTACAAAGACCTAGCTTTTTCTATAGCTATCGATTCTGAATCACTGTCTGAGACAATTTAGAGATTTCATCCATACGTCCGTCCATCCGCCTGTCTCTCTGTCTGTGTGTTCAAGTAGACTCTTATATTTAAGCTACAGGTCGCAAATATTAATATACATAGTAGTTTTTGCAGCTTTTGAATTTGATGCAAATCGGTAAAAGATCGACTGCAAGTTCCCGTAAGATATAGATCAATGGTTCCCATATGGTGGTCCGCGGACCCCCATGGCTCCATAGAGGCCTTACAGGGGGCCCGCGAACTGTTCTGCCAAAATTAACTTTTAAAACGAAATATAAAAAAAAAAAAATTAATAGCACTCTTGACAAAGATGTCCAACCCATTAAAATAATTTTAAAAAAATAGTTAATTTGAAAAAATTATGATAAAAAATGTTTTTTGTAAAATATAAATATTTGTTTTTTAAGCATATAAGTAATTTAAATAAAATACTACATCTCTTGCAATAAAAAAAAGCTTTTAATAATTGTGTAGTCAAATTGATCAACACTGATATCACATATACCATGTTTACCGCCACTAGATAAATCAGCTGATTTTGTTTTTACTTTCATTTCATATTTATTGTCGTTAGTCATGTGTGTGTTTTTTAACTATTAGTAAAATTCAAAAAATGTAAAAAAAAGAAAATATGACGAAAGTTATATGAATTTCGGATTTACATTTGTAAAAAATAACGATATTGTAATGCCCCTTTCCAATAATGCTATGAAACCAGCAAAATTAGATAGGCATCTAATTACAAACCACCCACAATTTAAAGATAAAAATGCAGATTTTTTTGCTTCTAAAATCAGACTACTGAATAAAGTTAGATTGGATTCCTATAAAATAGCAATGTTAATTGCTAAAAACAAAAAGCCACACACAATTGGAGAGGACTTGATCAATTCTTGTATTGCCGCAGTTTGCTTGATACAGCCAATAAAGATAAGCTGATGAAAGTAGCTCTGTCAAATAGCACTGTCAAAAGGAAAATTAATGATATGGCACAAAATATTATGGAGCAGTTATTAGAAAAATTAAGAATTCACCATTCATTGCTCTTCAATGTGATGAAACCACAGACGTTTCTTATTCAAGCCAACTTTTATTTTATATTTTATTGCAGATTTATTGCAGAAAATGAATTTTGTGATGAGCTTTTATTTATGAATGCATTGCCTACAACATCACAAGGAACTGATATTTTTCAAACCCTTTCTGATTTTTTTATGGAAAACAATATTCCCTGGAACAAAGTAGTGGGAACATGCACTGATGTTGCACCGTCAATGATGGGTTCTCGATCTGGGTTTTTAAAATTAGCCAAAGATATGATTGTGTCACACTGCATAATTCATCGACAATCACTTGCTGCTAAAACCCTTCCAGATGAACTGAAAAGTGTTCTGCAGACTGCAATAGATGAGAACTATAATTTTTGGAGGGCTATGTCAAGATCTCAATGCAGAGCAAATAAATTTTTTTTCCATACAGAGGTGCGTTGGCTTTCAAAAGGAAATATGCTGAAAAGGTTGAAATTTTTTAATAAAAAGAGGCAACACATTTTTGGATTTTGTATAAAACTTTTTTTATATCTAAAATTTTACGGATTTTATTAAGTTTTTTCCTTCTCCTGTCAAGTAACAAAAAATCGAGTTAGGGCCTTTTTATTGTATTAAGCCATCGATATATTTTAATTTTTATTTAGTATTCCTGAAATGTGATAAATCCATTTATTTTGAAATGTTTTGTTCCTTTTTGAATAAGTGCCTTTTTGAACTTTAAAAGTTTCTGTTATTTTTATTTATCTTTGAATTATAAATGTTTTTCTTATTTATTTCTTTTTTTTTCTTTTTTTATAAAACACTTTTAAATTTTTTTTTTTTTATTTAGGTTTTAACGTTTTTTTTTAATAATAAACATATTTTTTTTCTCATTATTTTCACATATTTTTTTAAAATAAAAATATTTGGGGGTTCGCGAGCTTGTAAAAATGTCTCAAGGGGTCCGTGAAGCAAATTAAGGTGGGAACCTATGATATAGATTATCTTATAAATATACGAGAGCGGTCCTAGAACAACCCAACCTGAGGTATAATATACGTAATCTAAGTATACTTAGGTTTTTATTTAAAGACTATGCCTACTGGCAATTTTTCAAAAGTCAGTCATTAAGTTCAGTTAGGCCGTTGCGCATTGATTTAAGTGATAATTTTTAACAATTTTTGTGAAAAATATATTCAAAATGTCTGACAGATGGGCAAAAATGGTTAAATTAGCTAAGATGCTGGTAGAACGTCCAGCAAAGTAAGTAAATAAAAGTTATTCAATATAGTTATGTGTACATTAAGGCGGGTTGATTTAAAAATCGCCCAAGTGACAAGGAAAATCGTATTCTCGGCATCAAAATAAGAAACTTTGCCCGAGTAACCATACTTCTAAAACGAATTCTGATGTCCCAACTTTTGACCTGTCTGTCTGTCTGTGTCACTTTGACCAATTTAGAGTGCCCCAATCGAGTCCAAATGTATGATCGACCCTCACTTTGGAGGGCCAACCCACCCATGCCAGAGGCACACCTCCCCACACAAACATTTCAAAAAATCACTTTTTGTTTAGAATTGGGCTGACTATGTTTGATTTAACATTAAAATTAACACTCATACGTATACGTATCTTCTACTCTGCTAATAAATAATAATCATACGCGTCGACTATGTTATGTTATACAGAAAGATCGATCGGATGAGGGTAAATATCTTTTAGATCACTCCGTGACTATGCGTGACTCTGCGTGACTACCCCAAAATTAATCTGTAGTCACAACAAGACTATGGGTCATCAATGTTTGCAATCAATTTTGATGTAGACTTGCTCAAAAAAAAATGCATTACTTAAAACTTTAATAAGGGAATGTGTATTATAATTTAAGTTCACAAACGAAAGAAGCTCTAAGTAAAGATGCAGGTGATGAAATTTTTCTTAAAAATAGAGCATTTGACTCAGATGATTCGATAATAGACTCACATTTTAATTTACCAAGTTCATCTACTAATATTGATTCTAAGACGGATGCAGAAACAATTTCTCAGGGAGCTCAAGTTGAAAAAGTTGTAGGTACATCAAGTGTGAAATCAAAGAAGAAACTTCGCACTCGGCTTCGAAATAGTGGGACATCTTACCAAATACTCTCCTGAAATACTGTAGGACATACAGCTTGTAAGTCATTTGATGTTTGTTGAAGCAAATGCCATGAGAGAGTCGGAATTGAAAGTCAACTAACAAAAAATCGAGTTAGGGCCTTTTTATTGTATTAAGCCATCGATATATTTTAATTTTTATTGAGAGAGTCGGAAATCAAATCGCTATTTGAACATTACTGGTCTTTAGGTAGTTATGATCAAAGAATACTATACATCGAGTCATTGACAGCCATGAAGAGAGAAAAAATGTGATACCCTTTGTAATGTTGTAAAACGTAAGAGAAATCGTAAGAACTCCATGAAATATTCATTGCTAATTCACGGTAATATTATCAAGATATGCAAGACACATTTTACACAGTGTTTTGATGAAACTGATAGCTTTATAAAAAGATTCACATTCATTCGTAAAAAAAAATTGGTTGTCCCTCAAGACAATTCAAAAATTTTCGAAGACAGATGCTACAATAGAAGATGTAGTTACAAGACACATTTTAAGTTAGAAATATTTGCCTACCATATTTGCTTAAGCCTCTCGAAATATTATCAGATATTCAAGACTATGGGCTCTAAATTCAAAGCATCTAAAGTAGACACTTATGGTATTTGCTATACTTACGCTGCCAAAATAAAAATTGCTCAAGCTGAGGAAGAAAAATATGCATTGACTGAACAAAAACAAAACCATTTGGCTGAAGCTGAAATTGCTTATGAATCAAAACGAAATGATAAAAAGGGGTCAATGACATCGAACACCACGAAGAGTTTTGCCTTTGATTTTTACAACAAAGTCTATCAACACATTTCCTTAGAAACTCTATTAGCTTCTATAAAAAATAACTATGGACATATAATTAACAGTCCATAACCTTGAGATTGCATAATGCTTCATGTGGCACGAACTATGGCCCAAGAGATTGGTATCGATGGTTGCTGTAATGAAGTACAATACAAAGGTAGTAAAAGAGTAAGAGTTAAGAGCAGACGTGTTTATCAAAGCTCCAAGTTTAAAGTGGATTTTCGGTTGAAAAAATGCATCAATTAATTTCGAAATAGTGACAGTTTAAAAAAGACAATTTTTTAATGTTATTTATCACAAAAAAGTAAGAGAATCGTAACAAATATACGTGAAAGAAGTAAAATAAAATTTTGAATTTTGATAGAACAAAATATCTATAAAAATATGCAAACAATTTGTGAGAATAATTATCAGCTGTGGGTGGAGACCTGTCACCCATAAACAACATAACCATATCATTCAAATTTAAAAATATTATACTGTACGGTCTAAAAGTAGACAATGTCGAAGTTACCAAATATCGAAACACCTAATGCAAAGCGGAAGTGCAACTACATGTCACCAGATGGTGCATCAAGTGAAGAAGTGGGACAATTGCCAGTTCATAATTTAATGGCTCTTATGTCTAAATTAGTGGATGAAAAGCTCGTTAATTTACCTACAAAAACTGATTTTGAGGAAATGAAAGGAAATGTAACTGATCTTTCTGATAAAACAGATGCTCTTCAATCAGAAAACAAAACTTTAAAAGAGGAAGTCCAGCATTTGAAGGAAGAAAAAGAACGCAAACAAATTATATATTTGCAAGAACGCACAAAGAGAAATAATATTATTTTCAAAAATATTGATTATAAAACACCCTTGGAACAAGCTGTCACAGACTGTTGTGTTAAAAATCTAAAAATAACCAGTGAAATAATCATAGTATCAACCAGAAAAATTTACGAGAGGGATGGAAAAGCTAGTATAATAGCAGAATTTCAAGCTCAAGCAATGGTAAATAAGATTTTTCAACATACAAAAAATTTAGCCGGCACAAATATATACCTGGAGCGTGATCTTACTAAAGAAAAACAGCAAGATAAGCGGGTTCTCCTTGAACTTAAAAAAAAAATACAACTTAAAAGCCGTAAAGATAAAATGAAGGTTATCAATGATAAAATGCGTATAAAAGATGATAAATTCTATTGGCACTGGCAAAAAGAGCTTGCAAGTGGAAAGGAGACGGGTAAGGATGTTTTGCGGAAAATTTATAGAGATGCTATTGATTCTATTGATATTGATTATAATAATATTTTATCTAATTTAAATTCAAAAAACTAATTCACAGGACATATAATAATAAGTCAAATAAAATTGTAAACTCAAGTAAACACTATAATGTAACTGAAAATAACCAAGAAAATTTTTGTTTGTCTATAAAAGTACTTGCTTATAATATCCATGGCTTGGAAGACAAAGTACTTTTTAATGATTTTTTCCAATACATAAAATTGAGTGATGTTTTTATATTGATGGAGACAAATATAACTGAGGAAAAAATTAAAAGATTCAACAAATTTTTTACGGGCTTTGAAACTTTTTGGAAACCAGCTGCTAGAGTTAGCAGGTTTGGTAGGGCAAGTGGTGGTAGCGTTTTTGGGTTAAGAAAAGAACTAAAAATACAAAACATATGCTTTAGCTTCAAATTGAAAGAACAAGTTGAATATATTTTACTCAAAATCAACAATCTCGAGATAACTGTTATACCATTATACCTTAGAGATGCAACATGGCAAAATGATTTTGGAGTGGTTAAGAGATTTTTTACAAACAAAAATGGTATAAACCCCTTTGTAGTTGGAGACCTTAATATACGAATTGGTAACATACAACAGATACTAGATGAATTTTACGAGAGACGTTTAATGCTGGTCTTCCAGTCAGGAAATCAAAGGACTTTGAGGTTAATAGTAAAGGAAGATCGTTTAAGGAGTTCTGTGAAGACTTTGGCTTATATGTTTTAAACGGATGCACAAAAGGGGATGAAGAAGGTGATTTTACATTTATCAGTGGTGTGGGTGCATCTGTAAATGATATATGTGCTGTGACACATGAGCTTCTGAAATTTGTAAGCAATTTTAAAGTTGATAGTCGAACCTGGTCGGATCATATGCCAATATTGTCAGTCAGATATAGTCCAACTAATACAATGAACCTCTTGCCTAAATTGAAATGGGATGAAAAAAATGTTGAATTATATAAAAGTAAACTCAATCAGCAAACAAATATACTCAAGCAACAAAATGAGTTTTTAGAATTGAGTCAGTTAGTGGAAATTATACGATATTCAAACCCACATACAAACAAACGAGTCAATCCTCTAAAATCAAGAAATCGTTGGTTCAATTTCAAATGTCACAATGCTCGACAAAAATGTTTTAATTCACTGAGAAAATTCAGACAAAATACATCAACGGGAAACAAACAGCAAAATTTACATGCAAATCGTAATTTTAAAGATATATGTGAAGAAAGTAGAGTAAACTACCTCAAAAATCTTGAAGTTCAAATTAACTCAGTTAGAAACAATAAGGACTGGTGGAATGTCGTTAAGGAAATACGACAAATAGACAGACAGGAAAGTCCGGGAATATCTGCTTCTGAGTTTAAAACCTATTTCTGCGCGCTACTTAATCCCATACAAATTTCAAATGATGTTAGCTATGCTCCTATGTTTTATTCTGATCCTGACCTAGACGACCCTATTTCACCATTGGAAATAAAATATGCTTTGGCAAAAGCTAAGGATAATAAGGCCCCAGGCGAAGATAGGATATCGTATGAATTTTTTAAAAATGCTACTGATAATTTTATAGAGGAATTAGCTAAATCGTACAATATATTATATGAAACAGCTAAATTAGATGAAAAATTCATTACTAGCATTATTTTCCCGATACTCAAAAAAGGTGATAAAGGGTTGGCCAATAATTATCGTGGAATTTCCTTTATGAATACAATTGCGAAAATAATAATGGGAATTCTAAACAATAGATTGAATAAATGGTTGGAAAAATGAAACGTTGTCACAGAATATCAAGCTGGATTTCGAGAAGGATATTCTAGAGCAGACAACATTTACAATCTAGCTGCAATTGCGAACATAAAATTCAGTGAAAACCGCAAACTATACGCCTTTTTGTCGATTTCAAGGCAGCCTTTGATAAAATATGAAGAAAAGCTCTTATTTATAAACTTCACAATGCAGGTATATCGTCAAAAATGGTAAATATGATCGAAAGCATATATAGCAGAACTAATTTCACCGTATGGACTGGAGAAGAGTTATCGGAAACATTTGATACAGCATCTGGAGTAATGCAAGGATGTTTATTGTCACCAACTCTTTTCTCACTATATCTGAACGATTTACACGATTTTATAAGTGGAGGAGTTAATATACGAGGTTTAACTGTTAGATTATTATTATTATATGCTGATGATATCGTTATATTAGCGGACGATATTTCAACAATGCAGAATATGATCCGGAAACTTGAAGTTTACTGTGAAACTTGGAACCTTGAAATTAATTTAAGCAAGTCGGAAATGATGATATTTCGAAAAGGTGGAAGGAATATCTAATCGCGAAAAATTCTTTTTTAGTGGCAACCCTATAAATATAACCTCAGAATATACATACTTATGGGTAACACTTACCCTAAAAATGTCATTTAGCAAACATCTGGAAAAAAGAAATATATCGGCAAAAAATAACATTAATGCTACTTGGAATAATTTTTTGAGGAAAAAGAACATATCCCTGAAGACGAAATGGAATCTTTTCCAGTCTGTGTGCAGAGCGATTCAATCATATGGCGCTCAAATTTGGGGCTATACGCTTTTCGATGATGTTGATAAACTTCAACGTTTTTTCTTAAAGAAGATTTTAAAGTTAGCATCATTTACACCAACGTATGCATTAATGCTAGAAACAAACATAGAAAATAGCCACATATACACCTTAGACTTGCACCTGAGATATATTATCAAAACATTATTTCTATACAAAAACCACCGCCTTCCAAATCAATTATCCAAAATTTTAATAGAAAAGAATTTATTCTGGTATAACAATAATGAAAAGTTATGTGAAGATTGTAACATAATTCAAATTAGCGAATGATCAACAAAAGAAGACTGGGAATTTTTAAGATCAGAAATGCTTGCCTCTATAAAAAACAAGTAAGAGTGTTAAATTCGGCTATGCCGAATCCTTGATACCCTCCACCTGGGTTTATTTACACGAACATTTTTGTATCACGTACTTTTTGTTTCAATCACACATAAAGCACACATTTTTGAGTGATGCTTTATTTGAAGTTCATGTTCTAGTACGTGTATTGAAAAAAAAAACAGAACATGTACAATAAACAGGTTCGAGTTCAGTTATATTTTAAGTAGTATTGTGGCTCGTGTAGTAAGAAAAAACAGAACATGTGCAATAAACAGGTTCGAGTTCAGTTATATTTTAAACACGACTTAAACACGACTTTTCAGTACACGTACCAGAACATGAACTTCAAATAAAGCAACACTCAAAAATGTATGCTTTATGTGTGATTGAAACAAAAAGTACGTGATACAAAAATGTTCGTGTAAATCACGAAATATTAAAACGAACACAGTCATGGTTGTGTTGGGCACCGAAGAAAATTTAAAAACAAACATAATTGATATGAAAATAAAAATATGTGTGTGTTGGTCTAAGTTATGTTTGTTTACATATATGTACGAGTTTTTTATTCAGTGTGTGTTTTTTTCTGAACTCTGATTATAATACAGCGTAATTAGTTTAGTTTATTTTTAATGTGCCATAAGAAGTTCGGCTTCGTCATTGCACTTTGATTGAGCTGAGCTCCGCGACTATTCATAATGTGAATAGCTCGTGTCTAAAATTTTAGGTAGTTGGGAATGGCGTTTGTGTTAAGAAAAGCATAAATGCATGTTTCCCAGGGCAAGGCTCGATCATTGCACATTGATCGAGCTGAGCTCCGCGGTTATTCTTAATGTGGATAACTCTTGAAACAAAATTTTGGGAATGGCGTTTGCCTCCGTTCCCGACATTAAATAACAAATTTTAAAAATTTATTGTAATTAACGTCTTTTTTTAACATCTGACATAAAATGTTATTTTTCTCAACACCAATTTTTTTTTACAGGTTTTATGGTTTACCTACCTACATGTATTAAAAATACAACTCTTAAAACCATACTATTTTTGCAACTTTACAAATTTCAGAATTTTGTATAAATAAAATAAAATACCGATTTATTTTAATATGCGCTTATTATGGATATACATATACAGAAAATATGAATATTATTTATAGTACTCTGATATTGGCAACAGTAGTATGTATCAATTTGTAACATTTTGTGATATTTTTTATATTATTAACACAAGGACTACAAAAACGACATGCACAGCTATGACAAAATACAAAATTTAGGAAAACAATATAGGAAACAATATATTTAAACCTATTGTCATGATTTAAAAACAGAAGCCTTCTCATGATATTAGTGAATCATTCTCACTAAAAACAAGCACCCTAGCTGTCCTATTGAGGGCGTTATCACAAAAACACTTATTCAAATCATATTTTCTCAGGACTTTTTTTTACTTCTTCGCTCAATTCTCGGGACCAGATTAACTGATTTGGACGATTTTAAATAGCAAACTTCTCAGGATGTTAGTGAATCATTTTTTATAACAACGAGCACCCTAGCTACCCGATTGAAGCCGTCATCGTGATTTCCACAGACGGGCAGACGGACAGACGGACAGCCGGACAGACGGACAGACGGACATCGCTATATCAACTTCGCTTGTTATAAGGATCACAAATATATATATTTTTTTCCAGATTTTTTTTCTAATTATTACAAACGGAATGACAAACTTATATATACCCTCTGCACACTGTAGTGGAGGATATAATAATATAAAAGAAAGGTTTCTTCAACAAGCCTCTGCAACAAACCGCTTTTATAAACGATTAAATTATGGAAACCCACAGTTTTACTTTGAAACCATCCCCAATGTAAATATAGCCAGTTGGATATTTAAAGTCAGATGCGATCTTA
The DNA here is from genome assembly GCA_963682025.1 of Cordilura impudica. Lineage (NCBI taxonomy): Eukaryota > Metazoa > Arthropoda > Insecta > Diptera > Scathophagidae > Cordilura > Cordilura impudica. The sequence goes on along the minus strand of OY821518.1, from coordinate 232,053,109 downwards.
TTGAACTAAATGCAACCAGAATCCAGCAACAGAGATCCAAAATATGTTCATTATGTAACCTCAAAATGGAAGAAACCCTTATACACTTTTTAGCCTACTGCCCTATTCTGCGCCACATTCGATTACACTGTTTGGGAAAAATATTATTAACTGAAAATGAAGTAATTCACATATTAAATAATGTACAATTAAATTGGAATGATTTGTTTCGTTACATTGTAGCTGCGCTTGAGTACAGAAAGGAGTTAATCATTGAATTCAAATATTAATATATATGTTTAAAAAAATGATCTTTTTATACGAATTATAATTTTAAATACTTATAACCGACTGACGACAGTATGTCAAAGTCGTAAGTTCATATTTTATTCATATTTTTCTTTTTTTACCTAAAAGTTATTAAAATCTGGAAATATTAAATTTTATATTTAGTTTTATATTTTTGTAAAACACTTATTTTGAAAAAATAAAGAACAATTAACTAACTAACTAACTACAATACACAGCGACTTTAGATAAAGATGAATCCCTTAAAATTTTAAAGGTGGGCAAAAGAGGTGCAGTTGTAAGAGCATTTAATGGAATACAATTAATTAAGGATTTACCATGTATTTCCCAAGAAAATAAAAGTGATCTTATGGTCCTGAACAGTTTGTAAGCCCAGAATTTCATTCATTTTCTGACAATTTTTCAACAAGTATTGAACAGCCAAACAACCATCCCGATTTGACGGAGTATGACAGCGAAGAAGATATTCAAATTAAAGCAAAATATAGTTGTTAAACTTTCTTTATAAATTAAATAAAATGATTTTATTCACAAAATATTTTAGAACGATATTTCTGCATTTTGATTGTAGAACTAGTATAATTCTTATAATATTGAAAGCATTCAAAGTGTAAATGTAGCCAAAGTCGATAAAGTTCATTAATTTTCAGTAGAGAATAAGAATCTAACTCTCATTTGGAATAATAGCCTAACGCTATTTAAACTTTTTAAATTTTGTTTCGGTCAACAAATCATAACAGTCTAAGTGCCTTTTTCCCAAATATCTTTTTACTGCAGAAACAAAATACTTATTTTTTTAACAATTAAGTAAAAAAATACGTTTCCTTCGAATCTGTATGAAAGTTAAACAAAAAAAACCCGGCACCTGATTTGCAGTGATGATTTGAAAATTTTAACTGCTCTCCTGAAAATATTAGAAAACATACTTAGGCGGTTATGACCACAGATATATGGAGGCAGTAGTTTGAAAAAAATTACTGTGTTGAAAAGTGATAACCTAATAAAACATAGGCACAACGTTGCTTAGCATTTTTTTGGAGCCAGGAAGGTAAACGATATCGTGAATGTTAAAATATGGAAAAATTGGTCACCATTATATAATTCAATACTTTTCGTTTTTACTGTAGGGGAGTATTCTTCTTCATTTACGACTCTAAAATATTGAGTGGCAGAGTTTAATCGAAGCCACACGAGCAACGGTTTAAAAAAACCACAAAATGGTTTTGGATGATCGCCGGCTGAAGGTGCGCGAATTAGCTGAAAATATATTTAAGCATTTCAAAAAGTGCTACACATCACATATTGACCACAACATGGATGCCGCGTTTGCTCACAATAGAACTAAAAAGCGTTGTGAAGATATTTCAATAGAGTGTTTTAGCGTTGATTAGTAACCATTGCTGAGACATCGGTCTACCACAAAGGAATAGTCAAAACAGCTGACTGAAATGGGAGAATCTTGTCTAAAGAAATCGAACAGAGTTCAAGATTCAAGAGAGGCAAGACTATGGCATCTGTATTTTTGGGATGTGCGTATTATTGATGAAATTAAGGGAAAAACCGCATTTGATGAACATGAAAGTGATGTTTTATCAAAACGATGCACCAGTTCACAAATCCACTATTGCGGTAGCCAAAAACATTGAATTAAAGTTCAAATTCTTTTTATCAGATTTAGTTGCCTCGGATTGCTGTCTATTTCCAGCAATGAAGACGTGAAGTCTGTAGTTGATGGCTTTTTTAGGGAGCTAGAAAATTCTTACTGTAAACAGGATATCGAAACTACTAAATACTGCTGGGAAAAGTGTATCAAGCTAAAACGAAATTATATTGAGAAATTAAGAAATTTTTTCAAAATTGGTTCTATTTTCGTATTCAGCCCGGGTTGTTCTGTAACCTCTGGTTTATGTGTTTTTATTACATCCTTAATTTATCATTTGAAATATGAACCTTGTATGAACATTTTTAGTTATAGTCTTCATATTTACCTATTTCCCGATCTTCACTTATTGATGTGTAAACATCTATACGCGCAGGGGGGTAAATTTCTATTTCACAATACAATCGCAAAAACAGCGCAACACATCGGTCTGAGCTGAAGTGTAAATCGGTGTGACTTTATCTGATTGTATTTGTGAAACAATTATGATATGTTCTTTTCTAAACATATTCCAATTGTCTTTCAAAAAACATCAATTGTATTTCAAAAACCATCAATATAATTTCAGAAAACATCATTTGAATTTCAGAGAACATCAATTGAAATTCAGAAAACATCAAGAGAATTTCAGAAAACATCATTCGAGTTTCAGAAAACATCAATTGAATTTCAGAAAACATTAATAGAATTTCAGAAAACATCACTTGAATTTCAGAAAACATAAACAGAATTTCAGAAAACATCAATTATATTTCAGAAAACATCATTCGAGTTTCAGAAAACATCAATTGAATTTCAGAAAACATCAATTATATTTCAGAAACCGTCAATATGATTTCAGAAAACATCATTTGAATTTCAGAAAACATAAATAGAATTTCAGAAAACATCAATATAATTTCAGAAAACATCATTCGAGTTTCAGAAAACATCAATTGAATTTCAGAAAGCATCAATAGAATTTCAGAAAACATCAATTGTATTTCAGAAACCATCAATATAATTTCAGAAAACATCATTTGAATTTCAGAAAACATAAATAGAATTTCAGAAAACATCAATATAATTTCAGAAAACATCATTCGAGTTTCAGAAAACATCAATTGAATTTCAGAAAACATCAATATAATTCAGAAAACATCATTCGAGTTTCAGAAAATATAAATAGAATTTCAGAAAACATCAACATAATTTCAGAAAACATCATTCGAGTTTCAGAAAACATCAATTGAATTTCAGAAAGCAACAATAGAATTTCAGAAAACATCAAGTGTATTTCAGAAACAATCAATATAATTTCAGAAAACATCATTTGAATTTCAGAAAACATAAATAGAATTTCAGAAAACATCATTCGAGTTTCAGAAAACATCAATTGAATTTCAGAAAACATCAATAGAATTTCAAAAAGCATCAATATAATTTCAGAAAACATCAATTGTATTTCAGAGACCATCAATATAATTTCAGAAAACATCAATTGTATTTCAGAAAACATCAATATAATTTCAGAAAACATCATTCGAGTTTCAGAAAACATCATTTGAATTTCAGAAAACATAAATAGAATTTCAGAAAACATCAATATAATTTCAGAAAACGTCATTCGAGTTTCAGAAAACATCAATTGAATTTCAGAAAACATCAATAGAATTTCAGAAAACATCAATTGTATTTCAGAAAACATCAATTGTATTTCAGAAAACATCATTTGAATTTCAGAAAACATCAATTGAATTTCAAAAAGCATCATTTGAATTGCTGAAAACATTAATTGTATTTCAGAAAACATCAATTGAATTTCAGAAAACATCAAATGCATTTCAGAAAACATCAATTGTATTTCAGAAAACAGCATAATCGACTTATTTTTTATGCACTAGAAAATATGATGTTGATGTTTTCTTTAATTATTAGATATTTACACATCTCCCTTGTGATCGGACTCACATGATTTTTTTTTTTTTTTTTTTCTGAAATTTGTTTCACAAATATTTTTGTGAAAACTAAGCGACTTTACTAAATATTCCCATGATCGGTGCTTTTCTCAATCTGATCCCCATATAAAAATAACATTCGATACAAACTTCATTTCTGAGAGCAACAGTATTTATATATATTGAATGATTCCAGCGCTCGAAATTCGAGTGCAATTTCTGAGCAGCTTTAATTTTCAACTTAGCCAATTCACAAACCAATACCTTTATGGTTTATTATTATTGTGAATGAAGAAAACAAACTTACAAACTTATTAACAAATTTAATAAAACACACACAGCAAATGTATAATTTTATGTATGTGTTAGTAGTAGCTTTAAATGCAATTTACTCAAAATATAGGAAAAAATTTAAAAATCTGTAAATCTGCAAAACGGCTAAAAAGAAATACCTTTTAAACTATATACGTTTGACAAAAACCGGTATAAAATGGTAAAACAAAACATCGGTCACACGAAATCGCCTAGCCTATTAATATTATAGATTTTTGACAACTTTAATCTCTTCAAATTTCACCATTTGATGTCTAGCTTCAGACATATGTATGTCAGCCGGTGTAAGCAATCCAAAATCAGCTTCTGAAATTAACAGTTTTTTTTGAAATTTTTTTAACAAAAAAACCAAAGAGAAGTAAAGGGTCCGCCAAATAACTTTTTTTTTTTTTGAAAATGCTATAAAAAAAAAACTAATGAATATTATCTCAAATTTCTTTTTTTATTTGAAAGTAAAATCATTCCGGTTAATAATGGAAAATAATTTCATTCAAATGGCTGCCGCGGCTGGCCATGCAGTAGCCTACACGATCGGTCCAATTTTTAAGCACATTATCGATTGTGTGCAGCTGTATTTCACCAATGGCTTCACGAATATTGTCCTTTAAAGCGTCAATTGTCTCTGGCTTGTTGGCGTAACACTTATCTTTGAGGGCACCCCACAAATAATAGTCCAACGGTGTCAAATCGCCGCTCCGAGGTGGCCAAACGACATCAGCTCTGCGGCTGATAATGCGATCTTTAAAAACAGGGCGCAAAACATCGAGTTTAGCTTCGGCTGTGTGGCACGTAGCGCCGACCTGTTAAAACCAAATGTTGCCAATATCCTCCTCTTCAATTTTTGTGAACAAAAATTTGTTCAACATGGCCCGATAACGATCGCCATTGACTGTAACGGCCACTCCTTGCTCATTTTCGAAAAAAAATGGCCCAATTATGCCTCTGGACCAAAATCCGCACCAAACAGTGACTCGTTTTGGCTGTATCGGCTTTTCAATGTATGCGTGCGGGCTTTCTGTGACCCAAATGCGACAATTTTGCTTGTTTACATACCCGCCAAGATCAAAATGAGCTTCATCTGAAAAGATGATTTTGTTTTGGCTAAATCGGCATCTTCTGTAAGTCGATCGCAGGCCCACTTAGCGAAGCGAAAACGCATTGGATGGTCAGTTGGCTTCAACTCCTGAACCAATTGGACTTTGTATGGCGTCATACCAAGGTCTTTATGCAAAATTCGTCTCAATGATGCCTCCGAAATGTTCAATTCTTGAGAACGACGGTGAATTGATGTTGATGGCGCTTCACGCACACTTTCTGCCACTGCAGCAATATTCTCGGGTGTACGCACTGTTTTTGGCTTTTCACGCTTTGGTTTATCGATGAGGATGCCAGTTTCTTTCACTTTTTTCACAAGATAACGAACATACGGAGCTGACGGCGCTTCTCTTCTTCCAAAATCCGTACGCAATTTTCGCACACATTCTGCAACATTACCATGATTTTCAAATTAATGTCGCAATATTTCCCAGCGTTGTTCAAGCGTATACACAACCATATTCGTTCAGCGGAAGGATAAAACTAATTATCTGTCAATTCAGACATGAGCTAAGTGTTACCATTCACGAAATAAGCACTAGTTGAAAAAAAAACGTTAGATGGCGGACCCTTTATATGTTGGACAACTCATTCAGGTAATTTTCCACTTTTTTCCCTGTGGTTGGTTTTAATATCACTGCGGAACATTTTCGGGATCATTGTTCGGGGTCTGAGAAATTCCAAGTAATGGTGAAAGTACTAGGCCAGTATAGTAAAACCTCTAAAGGATTTAGCGTCCTCAGGCGTGACTTTTTATGATCTTTTAAATTTTTTTCTTATCTTGATTTTTATTTGCTTAGTTTTTTAGTTATAAACTTTTAGTTTAAAACGTAAAATGGAAAAATGCAGCTTAAAAGTGGTTTTATTGCAGAAGACCAATGAAAAATCTTCGGTTCCAATAGCGTATAGTACAGCAACGAAAGAAGCATATGATGCACTAGGAAATATCTACAAACTGATTAACTATGCTAAACATAAGTGGTGTTTACTTTATTGTAGCCAAAATTCGTAGAACTCTCGAGTAAAAACGTTATTTTTCACAGATAAATTGTTTTTTTCTTAATCGAAATAAAAATTTACGTTGCGTTGGATCCCATATAATTTGAAAATCACTCAAAAAAAGGCTTGTGCCAATTGGTCACAAGTAATGCCCAAAAAAGCGTTTGCGGTATTTCAAAACATGTGTCTGACATCGTGATAGGTGATGAATCATGGATCTATGCGTATGAGCTCGAAAATAAACAGCAGTCGACTGTATGGGTCTTCCAAGGCGAGTTAAATCCAACAAAATTCGTTCAATCGTACCATTGTTGCAACGTAAAACGGTCAATTCTGAATGGTACACAACCATTTGTTTGCTGGAAGTCTTCGGAGAAATATTAAAAATCAAGAGCCGAAGAGGAATCAGTCTCCACCACGACAATGCGAGCTCAGACAAGGGACTTTTTGATCACTCAAAGCGTCGATTCGATGAGTCATCCGCCGTATAGTCCTGACTTGGCACCCAATGGCTCTTTTTTATGCCCGAACATAAAAAATAAATTCTGAGGTCGACGTTTTTCGACACCTGCTGAAACGGTTAATGCATTCAAAATGCATGTTTTGGAGGCACCTCAAACGGAATGGAAAAACTGCTTCGAAAATTGATTCACACGTACGCTAAAGTGTATGAACTTCATGGTAAATTATTTGAAAAGTAATTAAGCCAATTTTGATAATAAATACTTATTTATTTTCTCTAATCCCGAGATATAAAAGATAACCCTCGTAAATATGCTGTTATAAATCCGCAAAAAAATTAAATTTTTATCACAAAAATCAATACGTCTTAAGTTCCACAAAAAACATGTATAAAAATTTCCCTTTTTTTAGGGAAGCCCCTTAAGGGGGTAAGTATGTTAGAAGAAAATATCGGGAAGGAAAAATAAAAGGGGGTCGGTCCTAAATTTTATCGCTCTAAGAGTGACTCTGTGATATATATTAATTTTTTTCCCTCGTCCTACCACTCCCCTATTTTTGGCTCATGCATTTTTTTTTTTAACTTCACGAAATCAAAATATCATGCACTATGCCATACCTAATATACAAACTAAAATGCAATGTTTTTGTGATTATATAGATTTAAGTGAAAATCGATAATCAGCTATATATGGGGACTGAGCCAAAGGGTTTATTTTTGGAGCACTTATTTATAAGTGCAATGAACATACAAATTATTTATGAATAATATGGATCTTATGGCAGTTGAAATTGATTTCGTGGAGATCATTTGTATGGGGGCTAGATCTAAACATCCACTAATTTCGACCAATTTTAATAGCAATCCTCCTACAACCAACAAAAGCACACATACCAAATTTCATCAAAATATATTTATATTTTTGAAATTTAGTTTATATATAATGTTTGCTTGAACACACAGAGAGACGGAGAGATGAACAGACATACATCGCTAAATCGTTTCTGAATCAATAGGTGTAATTAAAAATAGGTCTTGATTTGTTTTTTTTTATTTTTTTTTTTTTTTTTTTTTTTGTAATACAAATATCAGTACTGTGTGATTTCAAAGTACAAATAAATGCTGATATATTTACAAAATTAAATTGAAACATTATCAATGAACAACAAACAAAACCTAAACACTATTAAAATTTTAAAGAACAATTGACAATCTTCTTTCAAGCCTATTAATAGAAAGATTATAAAAGTATGCTTTTATTTCAAATATCTTATCTCTTTAAACTTAAAAAAAAACATTTGTACAAATTAACTAATGTTTAAACAACAAAAAAAAAAAACAAACAAGATTATAATTTACCTTTTTAACTAAAACTAAGAATCCAATAAAAAAAAGCACTGATGACGAAATCGCTCATGCATAAGTGTAAACATAGTAATGATAATTAATCGGTTAAAACTGGAATAGATGATAGAATAAATGAAAATACCCAAAGGAAAAACACTTGACTACATAAACGAAATTTTCTAAAAAAAAAAGAGGATATATTTATACCCTACACAACTCAAAGATCCGGGTATAATGAGTTTTTGCTCAAAATCACTCTCTAGAGTTTAGAAAGTTTAGACGTTTAGAAAGATTATTTTCAAGATGTTATTTTATAATAGCGATAACGATACGATACCCTAATTAGATACAAATAATTAGATATAGAAAATAAGTATAAACCAAATTTGAGTGGCATTGTTATTAATTTTGTTGCCTTCGGATATGAAAAAGTTAATGTCGGATGCTATATTTATGTGGGGTAAGGTTACATATTTTTTGAAAAAAAACTTCCTACCATATTTGAGAAAAAATCTATGCAATATTTATGTTTCATGATAGATTTAAGTGAAGATCGGGACACAGCCTCATATGAGGGGTAGGCCCGTCCTTGAATGAGGTATCAAAATTTGCGTAATTTTGCACAGATTACGGTAAAAGTAATAAAAATTGAATTACGTGCCATCTTGAGGGCTCTACTTTTGAAAACTTTTTTTACAAACTTAAACCGTATGCTTAAAACAATAAAAAAACTAGATACAAATTTATTTTATTAATGTATTCTATACTTGCAATTAATGTACAAGAAAATAAAACTTATAATAAATGACTAAAACTTAAAATTTAAACATATTTTTGTGACCAAAATTTGGCATTTCTGCTCGTGATTTCAACCTGGTTCTAATAGGGCCACCTCTGGAAGAGGCGCTAGTTATACCCTGAGAGGCCTCTTTCCACAGCTTGTGTGTGACAAGGAAAGTCAACAATTTCCAAGGTGTGATTTGAAGGTCCTTATTAGAAATATGCCGAAGAACCGGCGCACAGTGGACCATATTTTGAGAAGGCGGCCAAAAATCACTTTTTTTTTGTTACCGATTTTAAAGTTATGTTATTCATTTGAAAGTAAATATTAGTAAACCTCGGAAGACAAAAAATTGCGACTCTATCTCAATTATATCACAGTGAACAGGGTCTTCGAAAATGGGCTTTCTCAGTATTTTGCTAAAATTAAAAATTTCTTTGTAAATTTTTATTTTTGAATGACTGTAACTTTTTTGATTTAAAAGATTTTGAAGTGAAATAAATTTTGTATAATTTTGTGGCTTCCATGCTATTAATGCTAAAAATGTAAAATCACTGAGTCATTCCGAAATTAAAAAAAAAAAATTTTTTTAAAAAAGGTCAAAATTTTCCGAAAATCTCCTACTTAATAGAGCATAACTCCTGCCAGTCAAAAGCAGTTAGAAAAAATCTTGCACTCTGCTATAGTCCGAACCCTCCCCTATACTCCTATACCCAATTATATACCCGTCAGTTTCCGCCTGTGTGCACCAGAATAATTTTTCTGACCCAAGGTTAGATATTTTCTGCAATATTTATGAATACAAAAGTTGTCCACTATGTGGTTAGGATATATTAGGTTTGAGGTGATGTTTTTAACTGCCAAAAATATTGGACCTTTATCCGTCCGTCCGTCTGAGCGTTATGAATACAAAAGTGGCTCGTACCGGTGCACCATGGTGTATTTTTTTGCGTGTCGGTAGAGTTGTCAGGAGTTGTTATATACTTATAAAAAAGGGTTGAGATATAATGCGCTTAATTGTTACAGGTACATTTACATAGGTATCTTTCAAAAATATTAAAGTCTGAATTAAAGTTATATAGTTTAAATACCTGACAAAATGGGAAACAATTTAAAAAACAGGTAAATGGTAAAAAAAAAAACTATTGCGATATAGCCCTTTACGATATTAACAGGTATGCTTCACCTTTTAAAAGGGGTTAGGGTGTGGGTTTTTTATGCTTCTAAAAGTGGTAATAAAAGATACAAATTTTTATTTTAAATAATTGCAAGAAAGAGTATTTATAATAATGTTTCCACAATTATTATTCATTACAATTTGTGCAATGGCTAAGTACTGTTACAGAGATCTGGCAGAAATTTATTTTCAACGAAATGATGTAGACGATGTAATTTTGCACATAGTGAGCAACGACTTCTTTAAGAATTGTAACCTAGAAGACATTGAAATGCACAAAGGAAAAATTACTAATTTTGCATCGAATTTGAAAAGACGGTACATTGAATGCTCTCATAGCAAGGCAAAGATGTACAAACGTTACCAAGACTGGTTAATAAAGGAACTTATTTTTGAGAGTGCATCTACAACTGCCAACGAATGTGGAAAAAAGGGTCGACCAACAAAACCAATTGACGGATGTAGTGAAAGATCTCGAAGGCGCAAGCTGGAGAATATCAATGAAGAAATTTCTCAAAGAATTATTAAGGATTCATTTTTGCACCAAATTCAACCAACCCAAAATAAAAAAAAATGGAATTGAAATAATTGAAAAAATAGTAGAAGCGAGCCCAAGGCGCACAAAGAGGATTTTGAAAAGCATTCCTACACCAATTGAAAATAAGAAATTTACGCCGGAAGAAGCGTTCGCCCTATTTTTGGATTTGAAATTGACCAAAAATCAATATAAGGAATTGCGGAAGCGAACCAATGAAAAGAATTATGGGATTTTTCCAGAGTATCGAGATTTAGTTTCTGCCAAAGAAAAAAGAATGCTTACCTTCACAATCTGCTATTAGTGTCACTTCAACACCAGCAGAAATAAAATTGCAAGATCTCCTTGAACATACTGCAGAACGATTGCTAAATACGCTTGATACTGATCATTTAAAAAAAAAAAATGGTAATGGCAACATTACTTTAATTTCTAAATGGGGATGTGATGGATCCTCTGGTCAGAAGCAATACAAGCAATTTAATGCCGAAAATTCATCAGATGCTAATTTATTTTTGGTATCTTTCGTTCCATTGCGCTTAACAAAAAGGTATAGCGTCTTAGAGCCGTCAACTAGTAGAGCAACAGAAATTGATATATGGAAAAATTAAATTCCTTCGTCAACAAAGTATTCCAGACCAATAAAATTTGCATTCAAATAGGAAACCAAAGATGTCATAACTGAAGAAGTTCAAAAAATAAAAGATCAAATTAAGGAACTTCAACCAGTAATATTTAAATTTGGTGACCAAGACATTGAAGTACATTTTAAAATGTATCTCACAATGATTGACGGAAAAGTTGCACAAGCTTTAACTGGAACAAAGTCAAAGTCAAGCTGCATTATATGCCAAAAGACATCAAGTCAATTAAGCCAACCCCCACCAGAAGACGAAAGTTTTATGGAAGCCTACGAGTTTGGAATTTCCCCTCTTCATGCTAGAATACGTTTCATGGAGCATATTCTTAAATTGGGTTATTATTTGGAATTTGGTCCGTTAGGCGAAACAGTGAGAAAAAACAAAGAAAATGAAGAAAAACGAAAGCAAAACAAAAAAAAAACAAATTCAACAAAAATATCTACAGCTAGGCCTCGTAATCGACCACCCAAAACAAGGGGAAGGAAACGCAAATGATGGAAATACTGCAAGGAAATTTTTTTCCGATCCGGAAACTGCAGCATCTATCACAGATATAGCTCATGAATTAATAAGACGATTCAAAATCATATTACAAGTTCTAGCATGCAGCAGAAAGATAAATGCAAAAAAATTTGAAGAGTACGCCAATAAAACAGCTAAACTTTATAATGAAAAATACTCTTGGAGATATATGCCATCCACAGTTGATAAAATTTTGTACCATGGGGAACAAATAATTCAAAACAATATGCTACCAATAGGAGATCTATCTGAAGAAGCTCAAGAAAAAAGGACCAAAGACCACAGATTCGTTCGCGAGCACAACACAAGGAAAATGTCCAGATGTTGTACTAATGAAGACCTTATCACTATGTTGTTGTGCACTTCAGATCCATATATGTCCAACATTCGTCAAAAATGGAAAACAACCTCTATTAAATTTGACGAAGAAGCTAACCAACTTCTACAAGATGAAAATCAAAGCTATGTAGAAGAAATTTTTACTAAAATTGGTTGATTTAAAGTGCTTTTTCATTACACTACCAAAAAGTTACACTTTTTTTATATAGTTAAAAAATTTTCTTGATTTAAAAATTTATATATTTTGTAAATTTACAATAAAAATTGTTATATTTCATAAATTTACCATAAAAATTGATATAGAAATATTTAAAAATACAATAAAAAAAAATGTAACTAAAGCAAAAACGTACGAGTTTTTCATTGAAACTTTTCTATCTTGAATCAATATAAGGTAACTTTTACGTTCGCTGCTTAATAAATTATATTTTAACTCGGGATCTTTCAAAAAAAAAAAAAAAAAAAACAACCTTTGCACATTAGGACTAAAAAGTTTACGGGGGCCAAAGTTTGGCATTTTCTGAAAAAATTAACTTAAAAAATTGTAAAAAAGTATTAGTTGTAAAATTAACTGAAAAAATAAGACATTATATTTAAAAAAAACCTTTTTTTTAGCTTTTAACACTTCACTTTTGAACTAAAATTCAACTACAAATGAAAATGTATTTTAAACCCTCCGTAACTTTTTTTATTTTCGGTCGAGAATTACGTTTTATAGCAAAACTTAAAGGCTAAAGTCTCATCTACCGAACAGAAAAACCGCATATCAAAATTCCAATCCAATCAAAACTTATAGATTTTTGACCGCCTTCTCGTCAAATGGTCCACTGTGCGCCGGTAAAGTGTTGTTATTATATATAGTCGTGGCATTTAGTTTAGGTGAACTTTCAGAACTTTGAAGGTCGGTAGAACCATACATATCTAGTTTCGTTTTACTTTTAAAATCATTTTGGTAATCTACGATCAATTACGCAAATTCTATGAGGTCTTGCGTTAGGGAAATCTAAAAAAAAATTCTCGGGACATCCTATATGATTATTTCGATATTATAACAATTTAAGTCGATCTCATAGGGCCCATTTGTATGGGGACTAAGTCTGCACATGAACCGATTTTCACTAATTTCAATAGCGTTCATCCTATGGCCGATAAAAGCTTTTATACTAAATTTCATCAAAATATATTCACATTACGACGTGTAGTTTTATTACAAGGTTTACATGGGCACACAGAAAAACGGACGGACGGACGGATGGATGGACAGACGGAAATCGCTAAATCGACTCAGAAAGTGATTATGAGTCAATCGGAATAATAAAAGATGGGTCTGCGTCAAATATTGTTGGTAGTTACAAACATCAGCACGAAGACCACATAGTAGTATAGGGTATAAAAATTAGCTGTTATGTACATATTAGGGCGGGTCGATTTAAAAATCGCCCATTGCTCAGTGAAAATCGTATTTTAGGGAACAAAATAAGAAACTTTGCCGAAGGAACCATACCTCTAAAACGAATTCTGATGTCCCAGAATTTGGGTCGAACTTTTGGGTAGGGGCAAATTTTGAAAAATCCCACTTTGACCCATTTAGAGTGCTCCAATCGAGTCGAAATGTATGACCGACCCCCACTAACTTTGGAGGCCCGACCCACCCATGCCAGTGGCACACCCCCTGGAACTCCCCTGGGGGGTTCCCCATGCAAACATTTCAAAAAATCGCCAGTTTTGGCACTTTACATGAAAAAATCAGCGAAATGCCTAAGTTTTTTTTCTTTATTTTTATTTATTTATTTATAATAATATTTATTATTTATTTATAATAAAATTTTTTTTGTTTCTCTTAAGAAATTTATTTAGTCAGAACATATGTAAATGAAAAAATTAATTAAAGTTAGTTATAGAAAAGAAACTAAAAAAAATTATTGTTTGAAGTCTTTTTTACTTTCAAGTCTGGGCAATTTCGCACGGCTCTCTAATGTCGTCGCCATAACAGCTTCTACATTTTCCGGTATAACCCGTTTGGAAACGCTAGCTAGCAATTGAACATGTCGTTCCGTTCCTTGTATGTGTGATGGAATTTTTGGATCATTAAACGGTGGATCATCTTGATTTAAATATTCTTTCAATGTATCGTACGGAATGCTTCGCGTGAATGGTGGTTCAAATACGTTATTTATGTCATTCATATTGATCATTTCCGTGTAACTTGTGCAATTAAAGTTTATATCTGGTTTTTTATAAGCTCTAAGTTGCGTTGGTTCGTCAACATCGGTTCGATAGCGTAGAATTTTCTTGATAGCACAGTCGCTCTTTTCTTTGCTATCATCAAACAACATTGATAACAAGATATTTTCCGAATGCGCATAATATGAATTATCTTTAATTACTTGATTGACAATTTTGCGTAAACGAGGTTCTAGAAATCGTGACCAACCAATGAACTTGAAAAATAATGCACTGATATATTTTTATCGTTAAGAAAATCATTTAATTTGGTTGTTTTGTATTCAGCGGTTTCATGTTCCAGTCTTACGTAACCAATCAATTCAGAATTGGGTTCTCTCAAAATAACAAGATGAGCTTCTTTTACCATCCTAGTATGATACTTCTCACAATTTTATCTATCGTTAAAGTGTCGTCTTTACTGCCATCGAATGAAAACGCTAACAAATTGGTATCATCTAACCGTTTGCGAAGCACTTCTTGTCTGCATTTCTCTTTTTCTCTGCGAACTTTCGATTTATCCATGATGAGAGGTTTCCCATGCTTATCTTTAATTTTAAAATCTTGAAAAAGAGCGGTTCCCAATACTGATGCTACTCTATCAGGCACACCAAATCTGTCACATACCAAGGCAAAGTTAAAACAATCGTATCTCTCTGTGTATTGTGAACTTGTGTTTCTATCCATATCTTCTTGAACCGGTCTCGGTGCGTATGTTGAATCATCGGGATCTTGGTATGTTGGCATTGATGACATACACGTTGCTCCTTGCTCTTAAATTTCCATCACAAATGCATCCATTGTTAGTCTTCTCTGATTATGTTGATCGTGCATAAACTCTTTGAGGCGTTCGGGAATCAAGTCGCATGCACATGGAGCTGCCTTCAAATCGCATTTACATGTTCCAATGTAAAAAATTGTTTCCAGAGATTTTACATACTCTGTAAATTGTTGGGTTTTGTTTCTTCTCTTGATTTGGTCTTGATATTTGTCAAGCAATCTATTCAATTTATTACATACACTTTTTTTGGGCCTTATTCACATACCAAGTTTTTTCCAAATTCCAATCAACTTATCTTGTACTTGAATAGTGAATGATTTATAGGAAAACTTTTTTTGTTCTGTTTTAGCACGTTCGCTTAAGTAAAAATAATATCTCAAGATATCCAGATGGATTGGTAAATTAAAATCAGTCAAATCAGTAGACACACCAAAAACAGTAACATCATGCTTGGGTATATGACTCATTGGGTTTTCGATAGTTGTTGTTGCTTCATCTTGCTGTGTAGAGGATGGTGGATTCATTGTAAACTTTCTGATTTGAAATGGTCACTTCACTTATTATTTTTTTTTAAATATTTTTTTATCTGAAATTAGCACTTCACACTTTGAGTTCTTCACAACGACTTAATACATTCACAAAAACTGTTTCGTTATATATGGTCTACGAGACGAGGTAATAAGAATGAAATGGTAATTTCAATTCTACCTGTTGTGTCTTGTGGTGGCTTAAAAACCCACACAAGCAATTTTACGACCTGCAATTGTGTCACAGTGATACGTTCATATTTTAAAAGGGTGGCGGTGCATTACAGTGATACCTTAATTGTTAAAATGGTTGCAAAAAACGCGCATTTCTTAAGAAGGTGCATTAAAAACCCATAAAAAGGGTTGTAAAAACAACCTTCATTTCTTAAGTAGGTGCTATAAAAAAAACTACACAAGTAAGTTTACGGCATGCAGCTGTGTCTTGTGGTGGCTTAAAAAACCCACACAAGCAATTTTACGACCTGCAATTGTGTCACAGTGATACGTTCATTTTTTAAAAGGGTTGAATAAAAAACCCACACAACTAAGTTTACGACATGCAAATGCATCACAGTGTTGCCTTCATTTTAAAAGGGTTGTAAAAAACGCTAATTTCTAATAAATTAATTTCTTTTCTATTACTAAGTTAAATTCATTTTTTCATTTACATATGTTCTGACTAAATAAATTTCTAAAGAGAAGAGTAAACTCCAAAAAGAAAAAACAAAGGCATTTCGCTGATTTTTTCATGTACAGTGCCAAAACTGGCGATTTTTTGAAATGTTTATATGGGGAACACCACAGGGGAGTTCCAGGGGGTGTGCCACTGGCATGGGTGGGTCGGGCCTCCAAAGTCAGTGGGGGCGGTCATACATTTGGACTCGATTGGAGCACTCTAAATGGGTCAAAGTGGGATTTTTCAAAATTTGCCCCTACCCAAAAGTTCGACCCAAATTCTTGGACATCAGAATTCGTTTTAGAGGTATGGTTCCTTCGTCAAAGTTTCTTATTTTGATCCCTAGAATACGATTTTCACTGAGCAATGGGCGATTTTTTTGCCTCCCCACAAATCGACCCGGCCTACATGCTGAGATGAATAGTATATTTGCTGAAACCTAAACAGTTTTAAGCACTTAAATCAACAACATTTAATAAAAATTTTTTCTGCCATTTTTACCGAAAAAGAAAATAATTATATATCATTAAAGTCGAGTGTTCAACTATTTACAAAATCAAATATTATAGAAGGTATCTAAAATATTGGATATTAATTTTATTGTTATTACTAGGCTTCAAAAGGCTTATATAACTTTTGGTAAAAATTTATGTTTAAAAATAAAAAATAAAAATTAAATGATAAAATCCTCTCTTAAAGTTGTCCGTCAAATAACTAAATAACAAGATAATGAGAGTAAGAGAATTTATTTATATACTGTTTAAAACAGGGACGCAACAGTTAAATAAAAGTGATGAAACGGTCTTATTTTACCACTAACATTGATGAATTCAAATAATGGCTATAATTAGCATGTGTCGTAATATATATCTAATTTTTGTCAACGTAACCAACATATGTGAGAAATATTTTTTTTTTTTGTTTTTGGTTATGATTATGATTATAGCAACCAAAAGCCACTATAGAATTTAATTTTATTTTTTGCTTATCGGTACCCGGAAATATATCGTAGTTTTGATATAATTCATGCATTTCCAAGGGGTTGGTAGTTTAATTATTAAACTACTTTAATTAAACTAACTAAAGTTTAATTATTAGTTAACTTTTTCATTAAATAATAACTTATTTAAAAAATTAATAAATATTTCTTATAAACTGCCCACTTTGTTTACTTTGCCACAGATATTTCAATTCCTTACCATACGAACCCGTTTGAGATGCATCCAATACATAAAAAATACGATATGTATCCGCGAAGTGATAACAAAAAAATAAAATTTCTTACGACAATGGTTATTAATAACAATTCATAATCGAAAAAAAAAATTATTTTCATTTATATTGGATACGGCGACCGAAATACTATGGGCCGTATGCAAAAAAAAATTAAAGTGTACATCAAGTAGGGCTTTACTGAAGTCTATTAAAGTCTACTTGAAATACACTTTAATTTTTTTGCATACGGCTCAATATATCTTACGATAATGGTTAAAAACTCCATAAAATAGATAAAGTGAATTTTAGGGTAACCTTCTTCCGAACAATTATTTTCCGTCCATGGTTAAAAAGCAAGTGTTGTCAGACCTAGTGATTTATTTTCATTAATTTTATAATAACTTTTCCTAAGCTTTGTTAGATTTGAATGATTCTGTAGGAAAGATACTCGGATCTGAAAAATGTTAATGAAAAACCTTTTAAACTTATTTAATCTATACTAATATAATAAAGAGGTATTGTGTGTTTGTTTGTTTGTTTGTTTGTAGGGGGTAATCTCCCTAACTAGCCATCTGATCTTCCTGAAATTTTCACAGAGTCTTACTGCGGATATGGGAAGTGCTATAGGCTATAATTTTTTTAACATTTTTAGTGGGCGTGGCACCTCCCACACAAAGTAAATTTTTAATATCATATACATATATTGATTACTAGATGTAACCCGGTATGCTTCGCTACACCCTCCCCCTCCCCCACGAATCATTATGAGAGGGCTCACGCAAAGTTCCAAAGCTCTCACTAATACGGTAATTCAGATAAATCACATTTAATATTAAGGGGTGCCACGCGCATTTGTCCAATCCCGCCCATTTTTTTGTCTGACCACTCACGTTAATAATAGATGAACTAAGACAAATTTGCAAAGCTTTCTCTATCATATTAATATAAATGATATTTAAAATTTACTTCGTATGGGAGGTGCCACGCCCGCTAAAAATATTTAAAAAAATTACAGCCTGGAGCACTCCCATATCCGCAGTAAGACCCTGTGAAAATTTCAGGAAGGTCAGATGAGTAGTTACGGAGATTACCTCCTACAAACATACATAGATTTTTATACCCTATACCACTATGTGGTTTGGGTATAATGACTTTGTGCTGCTGTTTGTAACAACCAAAAATATTTGACCTACACCCATCTTTAATTATACCGATCGAATCAGAATCACGATCTGATTCGATTTAACGATGTCCGTCCGTCTGTGTGTCCATGTAAAGCTTGTAATCAAACTGCAGGTCGCAAATATGAATATATTTTGACGAAATTTGGTATTTGATCTTTTGGTGGCCATGGGATGAACGCTGTTGAAATTGGTGAGAGTCGGTCCATGTTCAGACCTAGCCCCCATACAAATGACCCCTATGAAATCAACATATATTTCCATAAGATCCAAATTATCATACAAATCTTAGTCAAATTGGGTTTGTATGTATATATTACATCCATTAATCAGTAGTCTAAAAATGGTCAATATTGGACAACTCTTAGTCATAGGCCCCATATAGAGCTGCTTCCCGATCTTCACTTAAATCTATCAAAAAACAAAAATATTGCACTGATTCTTCTCAAATTTTGTTTGTTTATATTTTTGCAAAATACAGTAGACTTTACTAAACATGGTCAGGATCGGTTCATTTTTGGGCCTAGTCCCCATATAGATATAGCAGCCGATATGAACTTTTTCATATCTGAAGCCGAAAAAATTAATAAAAATCCCACTCAAATTTGGTTTATGCTTATTTTCTATATCCAGTTAGTTGGGCCTGAGAGATAGGGTCTCTAAACGCATGGTATAGGATGTCGTATAGTCGGTCTAGACCGACTATAATTTTCTTACTTGTTTTTATTTATCGCGATTTTCGGTTTTGGCGAATTTTTGATTTTGGCGATATATTTTCCACGACAAATCACATTGATAACTATTGTACTTAACAAAAGACTGTTGCTTTCGTAGTACTTCATATTATTTATATAGGAGGTGCCACGCCCACTAATCCCATCCCGCCCAATTTTTATTGGACTCTCACATTAATATCTGATGGACTCGTGCAAAATGTCGAGTCTTTCCCTATTATAGAATACCAGTTATATGATATTAGATATCTACTTTGTAGGGCGGTGCCACGCCTACTGCTCCGATCACGCCCATTTTTTGTCTAACTAATCACATGAATAACTTATGGGCTCACACAAAGTCCCAAGACTCTCACTATAACAGTGCTCTAGATATATGGCATTTTATATTTAATTTGTATGGCAGGTGCCACGCCTATTGGTCCAATACTGCCCATTTTCTGTCCGACTACTCACATTAATAATAGGTGACATCAGACAAATTTGAAAAGCTCTCTCTATCACAGTATTCGAGATATATAATATTGAATTATTACTTGTAAGGGAGGTATCACGCCCACTTGTCCGATCACGCCCATTTCCGGCGTAGCTACTAATATTAATAATAGGTGACCTCACACAAATTTACAAAGCTCTCCCTATCATAATACTTAATATAGATATGTATATGATATTAAAAATTTACTTTGTGTGGGAGGTGTCACGCCCAATAAAAATATTTAAAAAATTATAGCCTATAGCACTTCCCATATCCGCAGTAAGACCCTGTGAAAATTTCAGGAATATCAGATGTGTAGTTACGGAGATTACCTCCTACAAACAAACAAACAAACAAACAAACAAACACACATTACCTCTTTATAATATTAGTATAGATTATGATAAGGAGCGCTTTGCAAATTTGTGTGAGGTCACCTATTGTTAATATTAGTAGCCACGCCGGAAATGGGCCGGATTGGAGAAATGGGCGTGGTACCTCCCATACAAGTAATAATTCAATGTTATATATCTCGAGTACTATGATAGAGAGAGTTTTTCAAATTTGTCTGATGTCACCTATTATTAATGTGAGCAGTCGGACAAAAAATGGGCAGTATCGGACCAATAGGCGTGGTACCTGCCATACAAATAAAATATATAATGCCATATATCTGGAGTACTGTTATAGTGAGAGTCTTGGGACTTTGTGTAAACCCATAAGTTATTCATATGATTAGTTAGACAACAAATGGGCGTGGTCGGAGCAGTGGGCGTGGCACCGCCCGCACAAAGTAAATATATGATATCATATAACTGGTGTACTAAAAGAGGGAAGCTTTGGCACTTTGCAAGACACCATCAGATCTTAATATGTGTAGTCAGATAAAAAATTGGCGGGTTCACAACAATGGGCGTGGAACTCCCCATGCAAAGTAACTATTTAATGTCATATATTTGGACTACTGTAAAAGAGAGAGCTTTGTGGCTTTGTGTGAGCCCATAGGTTCTTTGTTTGATTAGTCGAATAACAAAATGGGCGTGATCCAAGCAGTGGGCGTAGCACCGCCCATGTAAGGTAGATATCTAATACCATATAACTGGTGACTATAAAAGGGAAAGACTCGACATTTTGCACGAGTTCATAAGATATTAACGTGAGTAGTCGAATAACAGTTGGGCGGGATGGTATAAGTGGACGTGGCACCTCCTATATCAAAAATATGATGTACTACGAAAGCAACACTCTTTTGACAAGTACATTAGTTATCAATGTGATTTGTCGTGAATAACTGTGTTAGTGAGAGCCTTGGGACTTTGCGTGAGCCTTTTCATAACAATTCGGAAGGGCGGGGGAGGGGGAGGGTGTAGCGAAGCACACCGGGTTACATCTAGTAGGAAATATATTTAAAATGCTTAAAATTTCTAATTTGAGGGTTTTTCTACAAAACAAATATCTTGAATTCATCAAAATATGAAAAAAGGCATGAAAAAATTTTAAATTAAGGAAATTGAAAATGTTTTCACATGAAAAAACCTGTAATATTAAATTCGTAATATTAAAGGAAAAACTGCTTACATCAAATTTGCAACGCTTTAGAAATTATTAAAATTTGACTAATTTTTATCTATAATATCTTGTGACTGATGTTTTGTTCTACCGTTTTATCCCGATTTAGACCAAACGTATATTATTTGAAAGGTATTTCTTTTTAGCCGTTTTGCAAATTTACAGATTTTTAAATTTTTTCCTTTGTTTTGAGTAAATTGCATTTAAATTTGCCGACTAACGCAAACATAAAATTATACAATGTTATGTGTATGTTTATTAAATTTGTTAATGGGTTTGTAATAAAAATGAGTTTGTTTTTTGTGTTGATTTGTGAATTGGCTATAATTGATTAGCATACTTTTAGGGTCTTTATGTAATGAAAAAATAAAATTTCCTAGAATATTCGCTGCTACTTATTATTATAACCTAAATAGTTATTTAATTTTTATATAAATAATTGGGTAAGTTTTTTCTACGAAAATATACTTTTAATGCCCTATACCACTCTGTGATCAGGGTATAATGAATAAATGCTGATGTCCGTCCGTCTATCTGTCCGTCCGTCTGCGTGTCCATGTAAACTTTTTAATTAAACTACAGTTCGCAAATATAAATATATTTTATTTTTATAATGTTTAGCCAGATATTTTCTTTGTTGTATTATTAATGAGCTAATTTGACCTGATTCCTTTAAAAGTAATTAAAAATGCATTTTAATTTCTTCTTTCCCAACGCTTCGTAGATATTTTGTCTACTTTATCAAAGGAACGTCTATTTGATTAAATAAGAACATAATTTTTACAATATTCACATCAATGACAAACAATAATAAGTTTTTACTTACAATATTATTTCTATATTAATCTAAAATCTTTACATTTATAAATGGAACATAATTTTTTTTTAGAAAAACACAAAAACATATAGAACCACAAATTTAACATTTAAAAAACAGATTACTTTTAATATCACAGTTTGTTGATGGCTGCCAAATAGCATGAACTAATGTTGTTGGTGTCTTCTTTTAAGTCCATTGTCTTGTTTATATTTTGTTGTATTCGTAAGCTCTCAATGGTCTATCTTTTTTTTTTCAATATGTTCCCTATCTAATATTTTGACTTTTTCAAAATCAGCTGTGTTTCCAGTGTTTAATATATGCTGTGATAGTGCTGTTGTTTCCTTCTTTTTCGTGATGTCCATTTTATGTTCTCTCAATCTTGTTTCTAGGGTTCTCTTCGTTGTACCTATGTAAATTTGTTCACAGCTTTCGTCGTTGTTCCCTTTACATTGAATTTCATAAACAACATTGCTTTGTTGTTCTTTTTCAATTGGCGCTTTTATATTTGAGAAAATTGTGCTTAATGTTCTGTTCGGTTTATAAGCAATGCTAATGTTTTCTGACTATTGTTGTTTTTGTGTTTTTGCTGTCAGTTAACCCAGGAACATATTTTACACTGTAAATTTTTTTGTTTTTATTGGAGTTTTGGGTTTTGTTCAGATTAGTATTTTTATGTCTAATTTTTGTTGATGCGTTTTCTATTTATAAATAAGTTTTTGTGGAAAACTGTTATTTTTTAGTATTGTAATTATTTTTCGTTTGTTTCGGGTGTAAAATTGATCGTCACATATATTAAAAATTCTGGCTATGAATCCTTGAGCTGTGTTAATTATCTGACTTTTTGGTTGTGTTGAATGAAAATTCATCAACCTACCAGATGCAGTACCTTTTGCATACCAATCAAAAATAATTTTTTTGTTCTATAAGCTTTTATCGGCCATTGGACGAATGTTATGGAAATTGGTGAAAATCGGTGCATGCTCAGCCCCATACAAATAACATATACGAGATCGACTTATACTTGTATTGCCATAAGACCCAAATTGTCATATAGATCTCGGTTACATTTTTACACCCATTATTCAGTATTCTAAAAATTAACCCTATAGGACAATTCTTAGTCATAGCCCCCATATAAAGCTGCTTCACTTAAATCTATTAAAAAACAAAAATATTGCACAGATTTTTTTTCAAATTTGATTTGCATAAGAGACTTTATCAAGTTTGGTCAGGATCGACCTAGTCCCCAAACAAATATAGCATCCGATATGGCCGTCTTTAATTCTCTTACTTGTTTATTATTATTTTTCATCCATACTGGCAATTTTTGGAATTTATTTAAAAATGCAAAAACACGTTTTTAATAAATTTGAGACTGTACTACATTGCGAATAAGTACAAAAAATCGTTGAGGCTTCTAAAGGTATTACTATTCCCCTTCAATATAATTCTTGGATTTCTTCAGATATCTTATACTTTCTGGGAAAAATCGTCTGTTGATATTCCCTGAGACTAGTCTATTCTTTCATATAGTCCTGAAGTACAATTCTGGGGTCGCCTTTGGGAAAAAATACTTTAATCAGAAGGTCTGGAGTTTAATCGAATATTTAGGTTTTTGTAAAAGATTAAAATAAATGCGTCGCATTTAGTAATTTCAACGGAAGTTTGACCGAGTCTTTTAGGCATCATACTCAAGTTCTTTAAGTAAATTCCCTGAATTTTTACTCAATAAAGCTTTGAAACGAGGGTAACTAAGGTATCCGGGACCGCATATTAAATATAACTTCGAAAAAAAATAATTATAAAATTCATAAAATTTACTTCACTTACCCTCTACCAGTCCAGCATAGCTGAAATTATGTAAAATATACCGAAACTACGATACCCTACACCATGAGTTTTTATAATCGATCTAAAATCAAAAAAAAGTCAGGGGCCAATTCACCGCATTCGTTATCGAAATTTTCCGATCGAATTTTTTTTTTTTTTTCAAAATAAAATAACATGAATAATTTTACTCTGTCACAGTTAACCGATTATGGTCCCTAGTTAAGAGTAAAAGTGAAACAAGGTCTGGCGTTTACCCGTCTTCTTTAAATAATAAACCAAAATATGCAACTTCGATTGATTTTACTCGATATCGAATGCGGTGATTTGGCCCCGGATATTGCTAAAATGCATACCTATTGTGATTATGTTATGTAAAAAAAATTTTGTGTGCCTTTTGATTACTTTATATATTCTAAAATTAACAATCAAAACCATCAAAACACACCTCATGAAGCAACATGCCATACAATTTGTTATAGGTCCCTGTGGACATTTTCACTATTTTAAGGCCAACGGGAGACTCACTAATCTGAGGGTTAAACTAAACTGTACCAATTAATGTAATAACAAAGTGCAACGCCATTCTGGGGTGGTGAAAAATTCAAAGTCAAACAAAAAGTACTAGGCAGCAGTAATAAAACCTCCAAAGAGTTTTTCGTTCTCAGGCCATTCTTAGATGACGTTTTATATTTATTCCTTATCTTGATGTTTATTTTCTTAGTTTGTTTAGTAATTCATCATACGCTAAATAATTGTTCTGATTGCCTAGTACTTTCAACCCCCCTCCCCCGGCAATGACCCCAAAAATGTTTCACGGTGTAATCAAGATCTTTATAACTGAGAGATGACCTTTATAATTAGGGAACACATAGGTGAAATCGTTCCTATGCTGTCAAATATTGCAGAACTGTGTTGTTTTCTATTTAATTATAATTTTGGTTTCCAAAAATAGAATAAAGATATTTCTTTTATTTATTATTTGCAGCGTAGCAACTAAATGCAATATTTATATTTATTTGCTGATTCAACACATGCTGATTCAACAATGGATTAGCAACATAAATAAAAAAAAAAATTTCAGCAAAACCAACAACAGTTATTATTCAAACGATTCCCATCAGTCTGAGTAAACTAATCAGCTCAAGTCGAAATTCCCTGCTGAACAGTATATAAAGCTTTAAAACTTCTAAATAGCTAGGAGTACTAACCGAACTGGCCTAAAGGTAGTACCAATCTGGGGAGCAGTGAAAGTTATAAGTGAAAAAAATGAAATTATTATTCATTGTTCCACTTATCTGTGTGGGTTTTGTAGCGGTACAAGCTAAATTAAAAGTAAAATTCGCATGGAAACAAATGGTTTTTGATTGGCCTAACGAGGCAGCAAAACAGGCAGCCATCGAGTCGGGCGAATATATTCCTAAAAATAATTTACCAGTAGGGTTGGAAAAATGGAATAAAAAATTGTTTATAACAGTACCCAGGTAAGAAGAAACAAAAGAAATTATTAATAAATGTAATTAACTACACTTAATTAAATGTTAAAGGATAATTACATTTTAGGGGTTTCATTATATTTATATAACTATTTTGTGGTTTTTTTCATAAATGTTTTATTCAATGCCATTTAATTTCTTAAATTCTAAAAAAATTATTACTTATTCTACTCTTATATGTATGTATATGTATGTGGTTAAACGTTAATATTTACCCAATATTTGATAGAAACTCGAATAAAACGTTTCAAAAGTCTTGATTGAAGTCATTTGTTTTTTTTTAAAGCAAACTGACAACTAACCTAAATATTTATTTAACTATTAAGTGCCTGATTTATTTTCTTCAAAAAAAATTTTTAATGCCATAAATTCAGGTGTGTACGAGTGAATCCCTTGAAATATTTCTTAAAATAAATGTTCCTTTTCTTTTTGCCAAATGACAACTCACTGCTATTCCTTTATTTTCCAATGGCAACTGTTAAAATAAGAATATAATTTTTTTACATATATTTTTAAAGGTTTTCGAGTCCTCTAGTCAGTCATATGTCCTTAGTCACATAAATGCTACATGGCCTGAAAAGCGCAAAAGAAACTTAAAGCAAAACAAGTAAGATAATTATAGTCTAGACCGATTATACCCCATACGATGCGTTTAGAAAGGGACACTCAGGTCTAACTAATTGGGGTATAGAAAATAAGCATAAACCAAATTTGTGTGGTATTGTTATTAATTGTCTTACCTTCGGATATGAAAAAGTTCATATCGAAAAATGGATTGATCTTGACCATATTTTTTGCAAAAATATATTCAAACCAAATTTGAGAAAAATCTGTGCAATATTTTTGTTTTTAAACTCTTTCTTTTAGCTCATACTTTCCGTCTGTCTGTCTGTCTGCCATGGGCTAACCCCATTCCCCCTCATTCAATTGATCTGAAACTTGACCCATAGATATGTTGTGACTATAAATTAATTTTGTTGTAGTCACGCGTAGTCACGCACAGTCACGGAGTGATTTAAATCCATTTCCCCTTATCCGATCGATCTGAAACTTGGTCGTTAGACTTGCTGTGAAAAAAGATTAACTTTGACTTAGCCAAGCACAGTCACGCATAGTCGCACACAGTCACGCAGTGATTTAAACCCCATTTCCCCTTTTCCAATCAATCTGAAACTTGGTCCAGAGACTTGTTACCACCAAATATTAACTTAAAAAAAAAGCTTTTGACACAGTGGATCGCAGTGCAACAAACTTAAGAAAATTATCCACTTTTCCCCAACATCAGTTGCACTGATAACATCTTATTTAGTAAATCGCGTTCAATGCTTAGAAATAAATAATACAGCATCAGCGTTTCTTCCTGTTTCAAGAGGCGTCTCACAGGGTTCTATTCTTGGACTCCTCCTTTTTCTCAATTTATGCTAATGACCTCCCTAAACAGTGAATCCACTGCAATGTTAGAATGTATTCCGATGATGTACAACTGTACATTAGCAGCAAAAAAGGAAAAATTGAGGACTGCAGTAGAAAACTGAATGAAGATTTAAAACGAATCTCAAATTGTGCGGTTGCAAACGGTCTCAGCCTTAACCCTCTAAAAACCAAGTGCGTTCTGATGCGTAATAGATTAACTGGAATACCAGTTAACCCAAATATTTATTTAAATGATCAGCAAATTGATATTGTCGAACAAGCCAAAAATCTGGGTGTTTTTAACAAAAATCTTACCTGGTCAGATCACATTGCAGCGGCGCACAGTGGACCATATTTTGAGAAGGCGGCCAAAAATCATTTTTTTTTTGTTACCGATTTTAAAGTTATGTTCTTCATTTGAAAGTAAATACTAGTAAACCTCGGGAGCCAAAAAATTGCGACTCTATCTCAACTATATCACAGCGAACAGGGCCTTCGAAAATGGGCTTTCTCAGTATTTTGCTAAAATTAAAAATTTCTTTGTAAATTTTTATTTTTGAATGACTGTGACTTTTTTGATTTAAAAGATTTTGAAGTGAAATAAATTTTGTATAATTTTGTGGCTTCCATGCTATTAATGTTAAAAATGTAAAATCACTGAGTCATTCCGAAATTTAAAAAAAAAATTTTTAAAAATGTCCAAATTTTTCGAAAATTTCCTACTTAATAGAGCATAACTCCTGCCAGTCAAAAGCAGTCAGAAAAGATCTTGCACTCTTCTATAGTCCGAACCCTCCCCTATACTTCTATACCCCATTATATACCCGCCAGTTTCCGCCCGTGTGCACCAGAACAATTTTTCTGACCCAAGGTTAGATATTTTCTGCAAAATTTATGAATACAAAAGTTGTCCACTATGTGGTTAGGATATATTGAGTTTGAGGTGATGTTTGTAACTGCCAAAAATCTTTTATTATACGGATCGACTCAAAAACACTTTCTGAGTCGATTAAACGATGTCCGTCCGTCCGTCTGAGTGTTATGAGTACAAAAGTTGGTCGTACCAGTGCACCGCGGTGTATATTTTGCGTGTCGGTAGAGTTGTCAGGAGTTGTTATATACTTATAAAAAAGGGTTGAGATATAATGCGCTTAATTGTTACAGGTACATTTACATAGGTATCTTTCAAAAGCATTAATAGTCTGAATTAGAGTTATATAGTTTAAATACCTGACAAAATGGGAAACAATTTAAATAACAGGTAAATGGTAAAAAAAAAAAAACTATTGCGACATAGCCCTTTAAGATATGAGCAGGTATGCTTCACCTTTTAAAAGGGGTTAGGGTGTGGGTTTCTTGTGCTTCCAAAAGTGACAATAAAAGATAAAAATTTGTTAATGGTAAAAAAAAACTATTGCGACATAGCCCTTTAAGATATGAGCAGGTATGCTTCACTTTTTAAAAGGGGTTACGGTGTGGGTTTTTTATGCTTCTAAAAGTGGTAATAAAAGATAAAAATTTTTATTTTACATAATTGCAAGAAAGAGTATTTATAATAATGTTTCCACAATTATTATTCACTACAATTTGTGCAATTGCTAAGTACTGTTACAGAGATCTGGCAGATATTTATTTTCAACGAAATGATCAAGGCGATGTAATTTTGCACATAGTGAGCAACGACTTTTTTAAGAATTGTATCCTAGAAGACATTGAAATACACAAAGGAAAAATTACTAATTTTGCATCGAATTTGAAAAGACGGTACCTTGAATGCTCTCATAGCAAGGCAAAGATGTACAACCTTTACCAAGACTGGTTAATAAAGGAACTTATTTTTTGAGAGTGCATCTACAACTGCCAACGAAAGTGGAAAAAAGGGTCGACCAGCAAAACCCATTGACGGATGTAGTGAAAGATTTCGAAGGTGCAAGCTGGAGAATATCAATGAAGAAATTTCTCAAAGAATTATTAAGGATTCATTTTTGCACCAAATTCAACCAACCCAAAATAAAAAAAATAAAATTGAAATAATTGAGAAATAGTAGAAGCGAGCCCAAGGCGCACAAAGAGGATTTTGAAAAGCATTCTCAAAGAATTATTAAGGATTCATTTTTGCACCAAATTCAACCAACCCAAAATAAAAAAAATAAAATTGAAATAATTGAAAAAATAGTAGGAGCGAGCCCAAGGCGCACAAAGAGGATTTTGAAAAGCATTCCTACACCAATTGAAGATAAGAAATTTATGCCGGAAGAAGCGTCCGCCCTATTTTTGGATTTGAAATTGACCAAAAATCAATATAAGGAATTGCGGAAGCGAACCAATGAAAAGAATTGTGGGATTTTTCCAGAGTATCGAGATTTAGTTTCTGCCAAAAAAGAATGCTTACCTTCACAATCTGCTATTAGTGTCACTTCAACATCAGCAGAAATAAAATTGCAAGATCTCCCTGAGCATACTGCAGAACAATTGCTAAATACGCTTGATACTGATCATTTAAAAAAAAATTGTAATGGCAGCATTACTTTAATTTCTAAATGGGGATGTGATGGATCCTCTGGTCAGAAACAATACAAGCAATTTAATGCCGAAAATTCATCAGATGCTAATTTATTTATGGTATCTTTCGTTCCATTGCGCTTAACAAAAAGGTATAGAGTATTCCAGACCTATAAAATTTGTATTCAAAAAGGAAACCAAAGATGTCATAACTGAAGAAGTTCAATAAATAAAAGATCAAATTAAGGAACTTCAACCAGTAATATTTAAATTTGATGACCAAGACATTGAAGTATATATTAAAATGTGTCTCACAATGATTGGTGGAAAAGTTGCACAAGCTTTAACTGGAACAAAGTCAACGTCAAGCTGCATTATATGCCAAAAGACATCAAGTCAATTAAGCCAACCCCCACCAGAAGACGATAGTTTTAAGGAAGCTTACGAATTTGGAATGTCCCCTCTTCATGCTAGAATACGTTTCATGGAGCATATTCTTAAATTGGGTTATTATTTGGAATTTGGTCCGTTAGGCGAAACAGTGAGAAAAACAAAGAAAATGAAGAAAAAAGAAAGCAAAAAAAAACAGATTCAACAAATATACCTACAGCTAGGCCTCGTAATCGACCAACCAAAACAAGGGGAAGGAAACACAAATGATGGAAATACTGCAAGGAGATTTTTTTCCGATCCGGAAACTGCAGCATCTATCACATGTATAGATCATGAATTAATAAGACGATTCAAAATCATATTACAAGTTCTAGCATGCAGCAGAAAGATAAATGCAAAAAAATTTGGAGAGTACGCCAATAAAACAGCTATACTTTATAATGAAAAATACTCTTGGAGATATATGCCATCCACAGTTCATAAAATTTGGTACCATGGGGAACAAATAATCAAAACAATATGCTACCAATAGGAGATCTATCTGAAGAAGCGCAAGAAAAAGGAAGAAAGACTACAGATTCTTTCGCGAGCACAACACAAGAAAAATGTCCAGATGTTGTACTAATGAAGACCTTATCACTATTTTGTTGTGCACTTCAGATCCATATATGTCCAACATTCGTCAAAAATAGAAAACTACCTCTATTGAATTAGACGAAGAAGCTAAACAGCTTCTAGAAGATGAAAATCAAGGCTATTTAGAAGAAATTTTTACTAAATTTGGTTGATTTAAAGTACTTTTTCATTACACTGACAATAAGTTACACTTTTTTTTATATAGTTAAAAAATTTTCTTGATTTAAAAATTTATATATTTTGTAAATTTACAATAAAAATTGTTATATTTCATAAATTTACCATAAAAATTGATATAGAAATATTTAAAAAGACAATAAAAAAAAATTTAACTAAAGCCAAAACATACGAGTTTTTCATTGAAACTTCTCTATCTTGAACCAATATTAGGTAACTTTTACGCTCGCTGCTTAATAAATTATATTTTAACTCGGGATCTTTCAAAAAAAAAAAAAAAAAAAAAAAAAAAACTTTTGGCCATTGTGCACATTAGGACTAAAAAGTTTACGGGGGCCAAAGTTTGGCATTTTCTGAAAGAATTAACTTAAAAAATTGTTAAAAAGTATTAGTTGTAAAATTAACTGAAAAAATAGGACATAATATTAAAAAAAAAATCTTTTTACCTTTTAACACTTCACTTTTCAACTACAAATGAAAATGTATTTTAAACCCTCCGTAACTTTTTTTTATTTTCGTTCGAAAATTACGTTCTTAGAGGCTAAAGTCTCACCGCATATCAAAATTCCAATCCAATCAAAAGTTATAGATTTTTGACCGCCTTCTCGTCAAATGGTCCACTGTGCGGCGTCAACGTGATTTCCACAGACAGACGGACAGACTGTCATCGGTAAATCAACTTCCCTTGTTATAATGATAAAGAAAATATATTGTTTTGGGGGCTCAGGAATTTATTTCGATGCGTTACAAACGGAATGACAAACCTATATTCATATACCCTCTGCCATTGAGGTGTGGAGGGTATAATAAAAGTCCGAGAAAATTTGAAACATGTTGGTGCCATTTGATAAATAAGTCGTCGTGGTTAACAAATATATTAAAGGGTTAAAAACTGATGAAAGAAGGTCAAATTAGGTATGTTCATATTTTTTTTTATAAAACGTGCCATTTAAGAATTCGCCACTGTATAAACTGCACAATTACACTTTAGAAGAAATTTTTACTAAAATTGGTTGATTTAAAGTACTTTTTCATTACACTAAAAATAAGTTACACTTTTTTTTTATACTTTTTTTATATACTTTAAAAATTTTCTTGATTTAAAAATTTATATATTTTGTAAATTTACAAAAAAAAATTGTTATATTTCATAAATTTACCATAAAAATTGATATAGAAATATTTAAAAAGACAATAAAAAAAACTTTAACTAAAGCAAAAAAATAGGAGTTTTTCATTGTGCGGCGTGTGGCAAAACATACTCGATGTTGTTGCAAAACATACTCTGGAGTACTCAATATTGCGCCCCAGTTAGTATTCGTTTACTATTAGCTAAGACATACCTAATACCAACATTACTTTATACATGCGAAATCTTTGCAAGTTGCGACGCTAAGAGTAAAACCAGGTTAAACATCACGTTTAGCAATATCGCAAGGTACATTTTTGGTCTCAGAAGGTTCGATCACATTTCATCATTCTCAAAGACAATCTATGGGGTCAATTTTTCTATGACCAACTTTTATTATAAATCATGAACTAGAATATCTTTACAAGCGTTTGCGTTTTAGTAGGCTACGAAGAATTACCAATTTAATACAATTTCGGCACCATACTTTGGTATCTGAATGGCAGTTTTTCATATTTGCGATACGTCTTTGGAAAAGTTTACCCTCTACAATTAAGGACGTTAGCAACGTTTCACTTTTTAAGAAAATAATTTTCGAGCGATACAAATAGAAATTGTTATTTTAACACATCCTCTACATTACATAAAATTGTCAATATAGCTTTTAAGTTAATAAATATATAAATATTTTTTTTTCTCCTCTGTTTTTCTTTTTTATTCTCAGTAGTATTGTAATTTTTCTATATTTTATACATCAAAATTATATTGTCAGTTTTTGATTTCATTTCTTTTATATATGTTTATTTTATTTTATTTTTTTTTATTTTATTTTATTTTATTTTATATTTGTTTTCATATTGCTCCTTTTTATACCCTATACCACCATGTGGTTTGGGTATAATGACTTTGTGCTGCTGTTTGTAACAACCAAAAATATTTGACCTAGACCCATCTTTAATTATACAGATCGAATCAGAATCACTTTCTGAGTTGATTTAACAATGTCCGTCCGTCCGTCTGTGTGTCCATGTAAACTTTGTAATCAAACTGCAGGTCGCAACTATGAATATATTTAGATGAAATTTGGTATATAAACTTTTGTCGGCCATGGGATGAACGCTGTTGAAATTGGTGAGAATCGGTCCATGTTCAGACCTAGCCCCCATATAAATTACCCCTATGAAATCGACATAAATTGCCATAAGATCCAAATTGTCATATAGATCTTACTCAAATTGGGTTTGTATGCGTTCATTACATCCATTAATGAGTAGTCCAAAAATGATCCCTTTGACCTCATATGGATCTGCTTCCCGATCTTCACTTAAATCTATTAAAAAACAAAAATATTGCACTGATTCTTCTCAAATTTTGTTTGTACATATTTTTGCAAAATACAAGAGACTTTACCAAACATGATCACGATCGGTACATTTTCGGATCTAGTCCCCATATAGATATAGCATCCGATATGAACTTTTTCATATCTGCAGCCAAAAAAATTAATAAAAATCCCACTCAAATTTGGTTTTTGTTTATTTTCTATGTCCAGTAAGTAGGGCCTAAGAGATAGGGTTTCTAAACGCATGGTATAGGGTATCGTATAGTCGGTCTAGACCGACTATAATTTTCTTACTTGTTTAGTTTTTTATTTTTATTTCATTTTTTCTTACTTATATGGATGAATGTTTATATTTTTAATGCTTAGTATTCATATTTAACGTCAGTTTTTAATTATTTTTTATTAAATTTAAATATTGTGGTAATATCTTTAAATTCCATTGTACTTCATAATTAAATTTAACATACATTAGAACCTACTCTGTTTGAAGATTATAAGTCCTGTTAAGTGGGATATCAAATTAAATTAATAAATATAATTATAAATATAAATAAAATAAATAATTGTTATAGAGTCCGTTAAATTTATAAACTTAAAACCAAATTTTTAGACAAACAAAAAGATTTTATGATCAAAAGAAAAATTCTTTGAGGAAAATTTTTTTTTCTTTTTGTTTTAACAAAAAAAAAATGTTCTTGTGCAAAATGTATTTAACATTTTTTTAAATTAAATTTTTTTGTGTCATACATTTTTGTATAAAAGTATTAGTAATGATCTCGGTTAGATAAGCTCTATCGGATCAATATTTTGAAGCGTTGCAAATGATCGATAACCTTCTGTCGTATGTACTAAATACTTATTTGTTAAAAAAAAAAACATTTCTAAGATAAAAAAAAGTGATCAATTCTGGATTTTGTTTTTAAAATAATTACTGATTTAAAATCATAATTTGTTATTTATTTTATTAATTATAATTATTCGTATACTTTTTTGTAGATGGGATGCTGGTGTAGCAGCATCATTGAATTATATTGATTTGACTACCGCAAAAATATCTCCCAAACTAATACCTTATCCCAACTGGGAGGCTCATAAGCTGCCTACAGAGAAATGTGAAGGAGGTTGTGAATTACAAGATAAATCCACGATTATATCGCCATTCCGCGTACAAGTGGATGCCTGTGATCGTTTATGGGTTATGGATACAGGTTTGGCAGATATTAATGGCGAAGGTAACCAAGTGGCGCCCAATGCTATAGTTATATTTGATTTGAAAACCGACAAGCTAATCCGAAGATATAACATTCCCGCAGATCAACTCAAAGCTGATACTTTCTTGCCCAATATTGTTAGTATATTGTATAGAGAAGGGCGACAATTACAATTTAACTAAACTAATTTCTATATTACAGATCGTTGATTCTGATAGTTCCAAGTGTTCGGATACATACGCTTATGTTCCGGATATTGGTGGATACGGAGTAATTGTTTATTCATTCCGCGATGATCGTTCATATCTTGTGACACATAATTTCTTCCATTTCGATCCTACGGAAGGGAACTTCAATGTTGACGGTGTTAATGTCCAATGGACTGACGGTGTATTTGGCATGGCCATCGGACCCCCAGAGAAAAATGGTTCCAAATATGTGTACTTCCGTGCTTTTGCGTCCACGAAAGAGTTTAGGGTGAAAAATAGAATTCTTCAAAATGAAGCTCGTGTTACCAGCGCCGCTGCCTACAATGATTTCGAACTTGTTGGTAATCGTGGCAAAAATGGTCAATCCTCAGTCGAGGCATATGACAAGATCACGGGTGTTATGTTCTATACACTGCCCAATAAAAATGCTATAGGCTGTTGGAATGTCAATAAACCTTATAATCTGAAAACACAAGGTCTCGTTGATCAAGATTCTAAAACTTTGATATTTCCTAATGATTTAAAGGTTGGCCCGCTAGGCACAGTTTGGGTTTTATCGGATAAAATGACTACATATTTATATGGCACATGGAATGCATCCGCTGTAAATTATCGTATTTTAACAGGTAATAGTCGAGGTCTAATTAAGGGTACTAGATGTCAACTCTAAGCGAGAAATTTGTTGATTTCTTTTAATGATGGAACTTAATTTTCTTCCATTTTTATGCGTATTTGTATTTTTTTTCTTTTTCTTAATATAAATAAATTTAAAGAAATTGTATTGATAACGAAACTTTTTTATATAAATATACAGCAACCAAATCTGGAAGCTCTGAGCCGCTTTTTATATATATTAGACTTATCATTAACTATAAGACAGAAGCTGTAACGCCATAGAAACCTGAAATTTATATTGTAGATTTCGTTACTGGCATATAATTCCACCAATAAGGATTCTAAGGGAGTAAAAATGGCCAAAAAGGGGACACGGTACTTTTTTATGTTGTAAAAAAATAAATTTATGAATATAAAAATTTTTATATAAAAAGCCAACTCGAGTAACAACTAGGATGGGATCATTTTAATTTCGACCGCCGCAAATGGGAAAAATTAAGAAAAATAATAACCCCTATTCTGTAAGTCGTTGTCATCGTCGTCGTCAGTTTGAAGTCGTCACATCGTCGACGTGACGACGATGACAACAACGACTTACAGAATAGGGGTGAATACCTTTTCTTAAAAGAGAATCAGATTATCATAAAGATATGGGTTAAATTTAGTTCTTAGTACAAAAATTAACTCTGAGATATTTTTAGTTATGGTCCCCATAAAAAGCTTATTCCCGATCTTTATTTAAATCTATTTACGAACAAAAATATTGGAAAGATTTTTCAAACATTATTATTTCTGTTTTTTGTGAAATGATCTATCCATTTTTTGACCTTGGCCCCATAATAAAACAAGTAAGAAAATTATAGTCGGTCTAGACCGACTATACGATACCCTATACCATGCGTTTAGAGACCCTATCTCTTAGGCCCAACTAACTGGACATAGAAATTAAGCAAAAACCAAATTTGAGTGGGATTTTCATTAATTTTTTTGGCTGCAGATATGAAAAAGTTCATATCGGATGCTATATCTATATAGGGACAAGGTCCAAAAATGGACCGATCCTGATCATGTTTGGTAAAGTCTCTTGTATTTTGCAAAAATATATACAAACAAAATTTGAGAAGAATCAGTGCAATATTTTTGTTTTTTAATAGATTTAAGTGAAGATCGGGAAGCAGCTCTATATGGAGTCAAAGGGACCATTTTTGGACTACTAATTAATGGATATAATGAACGCATACAAACCTAATTTGAGTAAGATCTATATGACAATTTGGATATTATGGCAATTTATGTCAGTTTCATATGGGTAATTTGTATGGGGGCTAGGTCTGAACATGGACCGATTCTCACCAATTTCAATAGCGTTCATCCCATGGCCGATGAAAGCATATGTACCAAATTTCATCATAACACATTCATATTTGCGACCTGCAGTTTGATTACAAGCTTTACATGGACACACAGACGGACGGACGGACGGACGGACGGTCGGACGGACATTGTTAAATCAACTCAGAAAGTGATTCTGATTCGATCGGTATAATTAAAGATGGGTCTAGGTCAAATATTTTTGGTTGTTACAAACAGCAGCACAAAGTCATTATACCCAAACCACATAGTGGTATAGGGTATAAATAGAAGCCGATATAAAATTTTTAATATCTACAGGTTTGGATTTCACTTTTGTTTCTATATCTAACTATGACTTCTGCAATGTTGGACCTTAGACCTTTTTACGTAACTCATGGTCTAAGTTATGGTATAGTCAATCAAGACCAGGGTCGCGAACATGTGGCTCGGGAGCCTTAACCTGAAAACCTGTAACTCTTATTCTATACAAAAAAAATATTAAAGTTTTTTCATGTTTTAAATTTTTATTCCCAAAAACGACATATTTTTCTTATATGAAACTATTCAAACTTTTGGAAATATTTTGACTTAATACGGTACTTATATAATACTGAGGAAAACTCTAACTCACAGTTGAAAGTTCAAGTCGTTTTTATACCCTGTTCAGAGGATATATATCAGTTTGTCATTCCGTTTGTAAGACATGTAAAAATGCATTCGCCCCTCCTATAACAACTCGAGTTGATATAGCGATGTCCGTCTGTTTCATTCATAAACCATTTACTTGGGTTAAAATATGAGAATATTGTTTGTCATTATTTCGATCAGGCTGCTATCGAAAATGGGGTAAATCGGACATCACTGTATCAAGATATGTCCAACAATATGAAGACATCTCTAAAAAAATTTTTAAAACTCAGTAATTCAATAATTTAGTATTAAGTTTATCAAATTGTTTACTTTTTCAAATATTTAGTTTATATTTTTTTATAAATTCTGCAATAAGTCCAGATATTATATTAAACATAAAGCCCATGTAGAGAGTATCAATGCTGAATTTATTTTTTTTTTCTAATTTCAAATTTCTTCGATTTTAGTTGAGGTGGGGTACATATCGTCGTTCGCAAATTATTGTGTTCTATAAAGCAAAACAGAAAAAATCGAGATCTGTCGATTTTTGTAATGGTTTAGTGACAAGTGTTGGTTTGTTTTATATCCGATAAAACTTGAAATTATAAAAACTAACGTAACAGATTAAATTTCAATGACAAAAATCCTTTTTGTAAAAACTAATACATGGCATTAACATTGGGAAATAATCGCGGGCACATGGCTACCTAGGCGGTTCTTGGCGTAGCGCATTATGGACATCTAATTTTGGGCACCTTTTCGAGTATTTCTGGCCGTATGTCACGAAACATTCATGACAAACATTCATGATCTCCATGGAGTCAACTGTTTCTGCGGAGAAAGGAATTAATCAAGAGGCATCAAATCGCATGACCGAGGCCAATTGACAGGTTCATTGCTCGAAATAAAAGTAGCTCCATCTCGATCATTATCATCAAACAAAAAATCTTTGATCATGGAGCGATAAATATCTCTACTAACCGTAACGCAACTGGGGACCAGTCCTCAATCCCATTTTGTGCTCAAATGCTGATGGCAATACGACTTCTAAAATGTGATGGCTACATGGCAAGCATATTAAATTTTTACCTGGCTGTTTTTCTACTAAGGTGCAAGCGTCTTTGATTGATCCAGCATTGGAAGCCGTTGGGTCAAAACACATACCTACAATTTTACCTTCATTGCCCCATTCTTCTACGCTATCGCTAACAGCTTCTGCCTGCTGATACCTGTGCTATTCTCTAGTAATTGTTTATCATCTCCTTTGCTTACAAAGATTGCCAGCCGTTCAACATATTCTTTCTGGAGAATTTTTGATAAAAGTCCGATTTTTTAATCCTCTGCTTGATTTTCTGTGCACTTTGAATTCAAAATGATACTCTGCGCTTTCTTACCGTACTTCTGCTAAGAGCCATTTCCTCGAGATTAAAGCCCGGACTTTCAGGCTGTTGTGAAAATTGTTCGCACAGCATTTCTATATGAAATCTTGCACATATCTAACAAAATTGAGAACTTTTCCGTTATGATTTCTTTATATCCGAGACTATATTTCCTTTATTTACTTGCTGTGTCTGATTTTTCGATTTTTTCCATCGTCGGTATATACATCGTACGAAGCCATTTCTTCAACTTCCGATTCAGTTGAGAATGAAATCTCTTCAACATTTGCTGTTGCAGTGATAAGAAGATAGGAAATTTGTGAATTTTGGGAGGAAAATATCTACTGACAACAAATAAAAATGATTAAGAAACATTTTATAACCTCAAAGATTAAATATTTAATTACATGTTCAAGTGGTAGTTTTAAGGGTAAATATAGCAAAACCTTACCAACGTTTTCTAGTGATATCTGTTGACATCGCCGCTCTTCCATTCTTGATTTTCTTGCTTCACTTCTTTCTCCAGCTGGAGATGTCTTCAGATCGACACATTCCATATGGCCTGGACGTCCTTTCATTCTATGATGTGGTTAGTTATTTTGAAAATGACATGTTCAACTGCTACTTTAAACAAATCAGGAAGTTTGGATGTGAATATAACGTAGTTAGATGGTAGCTTGCTGCCGGTTATTTGTTGTGATGAATATCCAATTAAATAAAACTTGCTTTTAGCTCGGGCTTGAGAATTGGCAGGACACTAGCCATTTGAATCTAATGATTTAATCTTAATCTTTCTTTTACTGAACTGTTCACTTAGTACAACAAGCTTTAAATGAATATTTTTCGTAAAGTTCTTTTAAAAGTGCCACGACAAATTATCAAATAGCGGATTCCCCGAGTTTTACTTTCTGCTGGAACATATTGTGATACATATGAATTAAAATTTAACTAGTAGATGCCATAATCCGTAAAATGCGAATAATTCAAGAGATGCCAGAATATTCGAGAAAATAATTGAAGTTGATATGTGAAGTTTTTAAAACTTCAGGGCTTTTTCGGCACGGGAAGGCAAAGTTCGATTGAGCTGAAACTTTTGTAATTATATTTTCACACTAAATGGCACAATTATAGAATAAAACCACCCCAGTCTATATGCTCATTATACGCATGTAAAAATATGAATTATGAATGATGCCATTTAAAATAATGAATGAATGAAGATGAAGGAGGTTTGGTAAATAATAAATAAGGATGCAATTTTTATTTTAGGAGAGTCGAATTGGGTTTGTGAAAGAATAAAGAGGTTGAGGAAAAACCTTAAACTAAAATTAAAATGTAGAGTAAGAAAAAGTTTTCAAAATTTAAGAAATTTAAAATTTAAATTAAAGATTTAAGTACAGTTTTAAGAAAAAAATTATTTAAAATGTTAATTTATTCAAGTTTGGGAGTTAAAAGATGACAGTCAGTAGAATTCTTTCAAAGTGTTTGTTAGAGTTTTTTAAGTAAATATTATTGAAGAAAATTGTTTTGTATATTTGTTTATTGGAACAGAAACTCCAGTGAAAAGTGCCAATTGAAGCTTAATTGCAGTATTTTAAACTTTGTTAAAGTAACATAATTTGAAAAAAAAAAAACGTGTTCATTTTAAAAAGAAAAACGCCAAAACATGTAAAACTTAAATATCTGAAAGAAAGATTGTAATAAGTAAAACTAGAAAAGAAAAGGAAACTCAAATTTAATTTGTAAAATAAAAAGAAAATGTGAGTATTTAAACTACAAGGAATTTTGAAACATGAAGAATAAAGTCGTAAAGCTGAAACGAAAAAAGGGCACATGTGCTTTGAAAAGAAAATATAAAAGATTGGTGTAAACTAACAGTCTAATTCATAAACACTTTTTAACAGCTTAATAAGCTGTTAATAAGAAAAAATCGGAAAACAGTATTCATAAACACAAAATTGCTTATCAAACGTTTAATAAACGTTTAATGAACGCTTGTTAAATATGAAATTTTAAACCTAATAAACCTTTAAACCTTTAATAAAATGACATTTCTCAATGTTTATTTACATTAATTGGTCTAGATAAAATA
Source organism: Cordilura impudica (assembly GCA_963682025.1). Taxonomy (NCBI): domain Eukaryota; kingdom Metazoa; phylum Arthropoda; class Insecta; order Diptera; family Scathophagidae; genus Cordilura; species Cordilura impudica. Next base: position 232,012,387 of record OY821518.1, on the reverse strand, counting down.
AAATTACCATTTTTGTTATTATTTCAATAAAAAATAGATATATGTATGTTTTAAATAAATAAAAAAAAATGGAATTGATCAATTTAATTGGAAGAATTGGTAAGTATAACAAATTCTACAACTCTAGTTATACCCTATACCACTATGTGGTTTGGGTATAATGACTTTGTGCTGCTGTTTGTAACAACCAAAAATATTTGACCTACACCCATCTTTAATTATACCGATCGAATCAGAATCACTATCTGATTCGATTTAACGATGTCCGTCCGTCCGTCCGTCCGTCTGTGTGTCCATGTATATATTTTGTCCATATGAATATATTTTGATGAAATTTGGTATTTGATCTTCTATCGGCCATGGGATGAACGCTATTGAAATTGGTGAGAATCGGTCCATGTTCAGACCTAGCCCCCATACAAATGACCCCTATGAAATCAACATATATTGCCAGAAGACCCAAATTATCATACAAATCTTAGTCAAATTGGGTTTGTATGTATATATTACATCCATTAATCAGTAGTCCGAAAATGATCCCTATTGGACAACTCTTAGTCATAGGCCCCATATAGAGATGCTTCCCGATCTTCACTTAAATCTATCAAAAAGCAAAAATATTGCACGGATTCCTTTCAAATTTGGTTTGTATATATTTTTTCAAAGTATAAGTGACTTACCGATCGACTCAGAATCACTTTTTGAGTTGAAATAACAATTTCCATCTGTCCTTACGTCCTTCTGTGTGTCCATGTAAAGCTTGTAATCGAACTACAGGTCGGAAATATGTATATATTTTGATGAAATTTGGTATATAAGCTTCCACCAGCCATGGGATGAACGGTGTTGAAACTGGTGAGAATCGGTCCATGTTCAGACCTAGCCCCCATACAAATGAACCCTATGAAATCAACATAAATTGCCATAAGTTCCAAATTATCATATAGATCTCAGTTAAATTGGGTTTGTATGTGTTTATTACATCCACTAATCAGTAGTTCATAAATACTCCCTACAGGAAAATTCTTAGTCACAGGCCCCGTATGGAGCTGCTTCCCGATCTTCACTTAAAGCTATCAAAAAGCAAAAATATTGCACAGATTTTTCTAAAATTTGGTTTGTGTATATTTTTTCAAAGTATAAGTGACTTTACCAAATATGGTCAGGATCGGTCCATTTTTCGACCTAGTCCCCATTTAAATATAGTGTCCGATATGAACTTTTTCATATCTGCAGCGAAAAAAATAATAAAAATGCCACTCAAATTTGGTTTATGCATATTTGCTATATCCAATTAGGTGAACTGAAGAGATAGGGTCACTTAACCATGGTTTAGTTTCATCGTATAGTCGGGCTAGACCGACTATAATTTTCTTACTTGTTTTTTATATTGTAGCTAATTAAAATGAAGTCATCATCATCTTACCATTCAGGACCGGGTATACTATCATTTTTTTTACGGAAATTAACCCACTAACTACTGTTTTCATAATATTATGAAAATTTTTGATAAAATTTTTCTGCGGCGCTTAAAAAGAACTCAAAAACTGTATAGAGGAATAAACCCACTAACAAATGTATTTTCATAATATTATGAAAATTTTTGATAAAAAATAGGAATATATATTTCGAAAAAACTAAAAAGTGTAGGTAAAATCCGTAATATATCCGGTCCTGAATGGGTTAAGAGGTCGAAATATATATCAGAAAGAAGCTAGTGGACCCAGATTTTATTCAGTTTACGTAAAAGCACACATGATATATGTCTATTTACGAGATAATTCCATTTTTAAGAAAAAACTCTATTACAAAAATACAAAATTTGAAATAGGTACATAATGGGTTAATAGATTTTAAATTTAAAAATATCAAATAAAAGGCACTCAAGTAACCTTTCAAATGATATATATGTCGCTGAAATCCGATGCTAAATAACACAGTTATATACAAGTCCATGTCAAAACTTCAGAAGTCCATAACTACGGAAATAGGCTCGACCGCCGAAAAAAAAATACTTTCCTAGAATCACCCCAAAAAATTGGAGCGTTGCCCCTAAAACCATCCTTGTTCCGTACTTTTTAATTCTGATATTCAATTGATATTTTCTGAAATTCAATTGATGTTTTCTGAAATACAATTGATACTCTCTGAAAATCAATTGATATTTTTTCACATATAAATAAAAATTAATTCAAAACAAACCAGTGTTGTTAATTTGCTACGCCATATTCGTTATCGACTACATTTACTACCACGTCGAACAAATATGTGTAAAAAATTATTTTTTTTATATTGTTATCATTTGTTTACCAATATCTTTTGTTCCTTTATTAAAGTGAAGTTATTTTTTTACAAAAATTAAAATAATTTCTAATATAAAAGAAAATAAGTAAAATATTATTCAATTACCGAGTAGATGATTTATTTATTTTATTCATCACTACCAACAAACTGACAACTACAGAGGACTAGTGTTGCCACCACAGAACTATAAAACAAATGAAACCTTTAATAGCTAATTTTCTGTTATTACATGTTTATGAATAGTGTTTTCTAATAATGGTTTATAAGACAAAATCCGTGTAATAACAAAAGTATACTTTAGAGGCAATATAAAGTTTTTTTATGAATTAGACTGTAAAACTGTAAATTTGTATAAACTTAAAACCTGTAACTGGCGAAAGCAAGCATTGCAAAATTTTTTAATTAAAAAAATATATGAAAGAAAGTGACACCACGCTCATCATTCCTGAGCAGCAGGTTAAAACACAACCCCGGCGGCAGCGGCCTCATCGGTACAACATCTTTACAACCAACACCAGCAATAAGGCGGTAATTTTTATTTTATTTCTTCCAAAAATACAAATAATTGTCCAAATTAAAATTTTTAAAAGTTTATTAAATATTAAATTTAAAAATTTTACTAAATTAATAAAATTTTGCTACATATAAAATTAGCTAAATATAAAAATTTTCTAAATATAAAATGTTTGGTAAATCTAAAATTTTTCTATATATAAATTGTTGCTAAATATAAACTAAGAATTAAAATCTTGAAATGAAGGCAGAATAAATCAAAATTTTTATAACCCCATATAGAAACCTAACCAAACCAAACTTTTTTTATTCATGGTTACCTCCAAGTAAGATTGAATAACAGGTAACATGGTAGGGAGAGCAATAGGGGCACTCCATCTAGTCCCCACCCAAGGGTAAGTAAGACAGTTTTTTTCTAATCGCACGTGAAAATATCTGTAGTGCGGTTTCCCTGGTTCTTAACAAGATCCCACCCATCCGGCGAGCTAGGCCCCACGCCAGCACGTGCGACCCGCTAAGGATCAGTGGAACGGAAGCGGAATATTCCAACAAGCACCGCACCATTACAGGAGATCGAAAAAATCTGAACATACATAAAAATTAATAATAAGGAAACCGGTAAATGCAATTTATTACAAAAAAAGATAATTTTTATAGTTTTAGTCATTACTTATGAACTTACCGACCTTTTCCGAAAACCCTTCGTTTATGAATTCTGTTTCACTTTTTTGGAACAGGTAGTGCATCTTCGTTTAAAATATTCCACAAAAACCCAATATTCCTCCATTGGCCTAAGCTTCGCATAATTTGGAGGATTTGTTTTCCTTGGTACAAAAAGCACGAAACCACTCTTGTATTACCGAACAGCTTTCAGGCCAAAACTATATGGACACATTGTTGTAACATATTACTTGCTTCTTTTGTGCAAATTTTGTCCACTTTTGGGTCCTACGAAAAATTTTCCAATACATACTTATCGCCGCACAGTGGACCATTTGACGAGAAAGCGGTCAAAAATCTATAACTTTTGATTGGATTGGAATTTTGATTTGCGATTTTTTTTTTGTTTGGTAGGTGAGACTTTAGCCTTTAGGTTTTGCTATAAAACGTAATTCTCGACCGAAAATAAAAAAAGTTACGGAGGGTTTAAAATACATTTTCATTTGTAGTTGAATTTTAGTACAAAAGTGAAGTGTTAAAAGGTAAAAAAAGGTTTTTTTTAATATAATGTCTTATTTTTTCAGTTAATTTTACAATTAATACTTTTTAACAATTTTTTAAGTTAATTTTTTCAGAAAATGCCAAACTTTGGCCCCCGTAAACTTTTTAGTGCTGATGTGCACAAGTGCCAAAGGTTTGTTTTTTTTTTTTTTTTTTGAAAGATCCCAACTTAAAATATAATTTATTAAGCAGCGAACGTAAAAGTTACCTTATATTGGTTCAAGATAGAGAAGTTTCAACGAAAAACTCGTCTGTTTTTGCTTTAGTTAAATTTTTTTTATTGTCTTTTTAAATATTTCTTTATCAATTTTTATGGTAAATTTATGAAATATAACAATTTTTTTTTTTGTAAATTTACAAAATATATAAATTTTTAAATCAAGAAAATTTTTTGACTATATAAAAAAAGTGTAACTTAATGTTAGTGTAATGAAAAAGTACTTTAAATCAACCAATTTTAAAAAAAATTTCTTCTAAATAGCCTTGATTTTCATCTTCTAGAAGTTGTTTAGCTTCTTCGTCTAATTCAATAGAGGTAGTTTTCCATTTTTGACGAATGTTGGACATATATGGATCTGAAGTGCACAACAAAATAGTGATAAGGTCTTCATTAGTACAACATCTGGAAATTTGCCTTCTGTTGTGCTCGCGAAAGAATCTGTAGTCTTTGTTCCTTTTTTCTTGCGCTTCTTCAGATAGATCTCCTACTGGTAGCATATTGTTTTGAATTATTTGTTCCCCATGGTACAAAATTTTATGAACTGTGGATGGCATATATCTCCAAGAGTATTTTTCATTATAAAGTACAGCTGTTTTATTGGCGTACTCTCCAAATTTTTTTGCATATATCTTTCTGCTGCATGCTAGAACTTGTAATATGATTTTGAATGGTCTTATTAATTCATGATCTACACCTGTGATAGATGCTGCAGTTTCTGGATCGGAAAAAAATCTCCTTGCAGTATTTCCATCATTTGTGTTTCCTTTCCCTTGTTTTGGTTGGTCGATTACGAGGCCTAACTGTAGATATTTTTGTTGAATTTGTTTTTTTTTTGCTTTCTTTTTTTTCTTCATTTTCTTTGTTTTTTCTCACTGTTTTGCCTAACGGACCAAATTCCAAATCATAACCCAATTTAAGAATATGCTCCATGAAACGTATTCTAGCATGAAGAGGGGACATTCCAAATTCGTAGGCTTCCTTAAAGCTATCGTCTTCTGGTGGGGGTAGGCTTAACTGACTTGATGTCTTTTGGCATATAATGCAGCTTGACGTTGAAGTTTGTGCAACTTTTCCATCAATCATTGTGAGACACATTTTAAAATTTACTTCAATGTCTTGGTCATCAAATTTAAATATTACTGGTTGAAGTTCCTTAATTTGATCTTTTATTTTTTGAACTTCTTCAGTTATAACATCTTTGGTTTCCTTTTTGAATGCAAATTTTATAGGTCTGCAATACTTTGTTGAAGAAGGAATTTCATTTTTCCATATATCAGTTTCTGTTGCTCTACTAGTTGACGGCTCTAAGACGCTATACCTTTTTGTTAAGCGCAATGGAACGAAAGATACCATAAATAAATTAGCATCTGATGAATTTTCGGCATTACATTGCTTGTTTCTGACCAAAGGATCCATCACATCCCCATTTAGAAATTAAAGTAATGCTGCCATTACCAATTTTTTTTAAATGATCAGTATCAAGCGTATTTAGCAATCGTTCTGCAGTATGTTCAAGGAGATCTTGCAATTTTATTTCTACTGATGTTGAAGTGACTCTAATAGCAGATTGTGAAGATAAGCATTCTTTTTTGGCAGAAACTAAATTTCGATACTCTGGAAAAATCCCACAATTCTTTTCATTGGTTTGCTTCCGCAATTCCTCAAATTGATTTTTGGTCAATTTCAAATCCAAAAATAGGGCGAATGCTCCTTCCGGCGTAAATTACTTATCTTCAATTGGTGTAGGAATGCTTTTCAAAATCCTCTTTGTGCGTCTTGGGCTCGCTTCTACTATTTTTTCAATTATTTCAATTTTATTTTTTTTATTTTGGGTTGGTTGAATTTGGCGCAAAAATGAATCCTTAATAATTCTTTGAGAAATTTCTTCATTGATATTCTCCAGCTTGCGCCTTCGAGATCTTTCACTACATCCGTCAATTGGTTTTGCTGGTCGACCCTTTTTTCCAAAAATAAGTTCCTTTATTAACCAGTCTTGCTAACGTTTGTACATATTTGCCTTGCTATGAGAGCATTCAATGTACCGTCTTTTCAAATTCGATGCAAAATTAATAATTTTTCCTTTGTGCATTTCAATGTCTTCTAGGTTAGAATGCTTAAAGAAGTCGTTGCTCACTATGTGCAAAATTACATCGTCTACATCATTTCGTTGAAAATAAATATCTGCCAGATCTCTGTAACAGTACTTAGCAATTGCACAAATTGCAATGAATAATAATTGTGGAAACATTATTATAAATACTCTTTCTTGCAATTATGTAAAATAAAAATTTTTATCTTTTATTACCACTTTTAGAAGCATGAAAAACCCACACCCTAACCCCTTTTAAAAGGTGAAGCATTCCTGTTCATATCTTAAAGGGCTATGTCGCAATAGTTTTTTTTTTCACCATTTACCTGTTATTTAAATTGTTTCCCATTTTTTCAGGTATTTAAACTATATAACTCTAATTCAGACTATTAATGTTTTGAAAGATACCTATGTAAATGTACCTGTAACAATTAAGCGCATTATATCTCAACCCTTTTTTATAAGTATATAACAACTCCTGACAACTCTACTGACACGCAAAAAATACACCGCGGTGCACCGGTTTTGTATTCATAACACTCAGACGGATGGACGGACATCGTTTAATCGACTCAGAAAGTGTTTTTGAGTCGATCCGTATAATAAAAGATGGATAAAGGTCCAATATTTTTGGCAGTTACAAACATCACCTCAAACTTAATATATCCTAACCACATAGCGGACAACTTTTGTATTCATAAATTTTGCAGAAAATATCTAACCATGGGTCAGAAAAATTGTTTTGGTGCACACGGGCGGAAACTGGCGGGTATATAATGGGGTATAGGAGTATAGCGGAGGGTTCGGACTATAGAAGAGTGCAAGATTTTTTCTGACTACTTTTGGCTGCCAGGATTAATGCTCTATTAAGTAGGAGATTTTCGGAAAATTTTGACCTTTTTTAAAAATTTTTTTTTTTAATTTCGGAATGACTCAGTGATTTTACGTTTTTAACATTAACAGTATGGAGGCCACAAAAATTATACCAAATTTATTTAACTTCAAAATCTTTTAAATCAAAAAAGTTACAGTCATTCAAAAATAAAAATTTACAAAGAAATTTTTAATTTTAGCAAAATACTGAGGAAGCCCATTTTCGAAGACCCTGTTCACTGTGATATAGTTGAGATAGAGTCGCAATTTTTTGGCTCCCGAGGTTTATTAGTATTTACTTTCAAATGAATCACATAACTTTAAAATCGGTAACAAAAAAAAAATGATTTTTGGCCGCCTTCTCAAAATATGGTCCACTGTGCGCCGCACAGTGGTCAATTTCGCGAGATAGCGGTCAAAACTCTATAACTTTTGACCGGATTGGTATTTTTTTACGCAATTTCTTGTGTTCAATAGGAGGGACTTTAAGCTTCAATTTGCGTGTTCAAACGTAAAAATCGACTGATAGGAACGTAAGTAATTTGGAATTAAAAATGCATTTTAATTTTTTGTTGAGTTTCCATGTAAAAGTTGAATATTTTGACATTTTAAATAGGTATTTTTTTTTATAATTTCTTATTTTCTTCAATCGTATTTTACAACCAATACTTATTTATTATTCCTAAACTTAATTTTGGTCAGAAAATGCCAACATTTGGCCCCTGACATTTATTTAGTCTCAATATTCACAGGGGCCAAAGGTTGGTTTTTTTTTGAAGAAAGCTAATTCTTGTGAGGAGTAACTGAAAAATAACACTGAAATTCCCAACAATATCAATACCATTTGGATATATTATATACAGAACACAACATCGATAAAATTTTAAGTAAACTTTTACTATTGATTTAAAGTGCACATAATATATTTTATTTAAATGTATTAATAAAAATTTATACTAAAATTAGAAACAAATTATAATCTTTAAACTATTATTAATTAAACAATATTAGTAAAAATTTCTTCCAAATAGCTTTGATTTTCATTTTGCAGTGGTTGTTTAGCTTCTTCATCTAACTCTAATGAGGTTGATTTCCATTTTTGTCGAATACTGGACATATATGGGTCTGATGTGCACAACAAAATATTAATAAGATCTTCGTTAGTACAATATCTGGAAATTTTTCTTGTATTGTGCTCGCGAAAGAATCTGTAGTCTTTGTTCCTTTTTTCTTGGGCATCTTCTGAGAGATCTCCAATTGGAAGCATATTGTGCTGAATTATTTGTTCCCCATGGAACAAAATTTTATGAACTGTGGTTGGCATATGTCTCCAAGAATATTTTTGGTTATAAAGGGTTGCTGTCTCATTAGCATACTGACCAAATTTTTTTGCATCTAACTTTTTGCTACATGCTATAACTTGTAATATGATTTGGAATCGTCGTATTAAATCATAATCTACTCCAGTTATAGAAGCTGCAGTTTCTGGATCGGAAAAAAATCTCCTTGCTGTGTTTCCATCATTAGAATTTCCTTCTCCTTGCTTTGGCTGGTCAATTATAAGGCCTATCTCACGGTATTTTTCTTGAATATCTTTTTTTTTTTGCTTTCTTTTTTCCAAATTTTCTTTGTTGTTTCTCACTGTTTCGCCTAACGTGCCAAATTCCAAATCGTATCCAAATTTAAGAATATGCTCCATAAAACGAATTCTAGCATGAAGAGGTGACATTCCAAATTCATATGCTTCATTAAAACTATCGTCTTGTGTTGGTGGTTGGCTCAATTGACTTGATGTTTTTTGGCATATGGTGCAGCTTGACGATGACTTTGTTTTGGTTAAAGCTTGTGCAACTTTTCCATCAATCATTGTGAGACACATTTTAAAATTTACTTCAATGTCTTGGTCATCAAATTTAAATGTTACTGGTTGAAGTTCTTTAATTTGATCATTTATTTTTCGAACTTCTTCATCTATGACATCTTGAGTCTCCTTTTTGTAAGCAAACTTTATTGGTCTACAAAATTTTGTTGACGAGGGAATTTCATTCTTCCATACATCTATCTCTGCAGCTCTACTAGTTGACGGCTCTGAACCAATATAAGTTTTTGCTAAACGTAATGGAACGAAAGAAATCATGAATAAATTGGCATCTGATGAATTTTCCGCATTACATTGTTTGTATTGTTTCTGGCCAGAGGACCCATCACATCCCCATTTAGAAATTAAAGTCATGCTGCAATTTTTAAACTTCTTTAAATAGTCAGCATCAAATGTCTTTAATAATCGTTCTGCAGTGTGTTCAAGAAGATCCTGCAATTTTATTTCTGCTGAACTTGAAGTTACACTAATAGCAGTTGGTGAAGGTAAGCAATCTTTTTTGGCAGAAACTATATCTCGATATGATGGAAAAATTCCACAATTTTTTTCATTGGTTCGCTTCCGCAATTCTGTATATTACTTTTTAGTCATTTTCAAATCCAAAAATAGTGCAAAAGCTTCTTCTGGAGTAAATTTATTTTCTTCAGTTGATGTCGGCATACTTTCTAAAATCCTTTTTGTGCGTCTGGGGCTTGCTTCCACTATTTTTTCAATGATAGCAATTTTACCCTTTTTAGTTTTCGATGGTTGAATTTGATGCAGAAATGAATCCTTTATGATGCTACAAGAAACTTCTTCATTGATATGTTTAAGCTTGCGTCTTCGTGATCTTTCACTACAATTATCAATTGGCTTTGCTAGTCGACCACCTTTTCCAGTTTCCGTGGTAGTTACTGATGGCTTTTTAAAAATAAGTTTATTTCTTAGCCATTCCTGGTTGCGTGAGTAAAACAATTTCTTGTTTCTGGAACATTGATTGCACAGTTTTCTTAAAGTATTTAAAAAGTTTTTTATTTTTAAGTTATGAATTTTAATTTCTTGTTTGTCGCATATTTTGAAGAATGGATTATTCATTATATGTAAAATAATGTCGTTTTCATCTTTCCGTTCAAAATATATATCAGATAGAACACTATAACTGAATTTAGCCATTGTTTAAACAATAATGAAGAAAAAAAAATGAATGCATGGATTAATATACTATTGCTCGAAGTTTCAACATGATCTTTTTGACCTCTTTGAAACATAATATAACAGGTAGTTGGTTTTACCAGTTATTTCCATTCGTTTTAAATTTATTTGCAATTTTCACATATTTAAGTTGTGTAATATTAGATGGCAATAAAATCTTTTTTACCTTTTCCAAATGAATTGCTAGATACCACATAATTTGAGAGTTCTATTGTCATTTTTGTCAAAATTTTGATACACCCTTCTATGTGGACTAGGTCCAAATATGGGCCAACTTCTCCTAATTTCAACAGAATTATTTTTTGGGTCAATAAGAACTCTTGTACAAAATTTCATCAAAATATATGCATAATAGCCACTTTCACATACAAATAACTTCTCAAAAAATATGACGTGCATTTGTACCGAATATCTTACCTTGGGTCATTGCTGTAGCTCAAAAAGTGCAGTCCCGATGCATGGACATGTATATATAGGAATGTAGGGGAGAGTTAGGACTACAAAATAGTAGATTTGTGTTTTGACTCAGCTTGACTCACAGGAGTTGTGCTCTATGAAGTAGGAAATTTCCGAGAAATTTGACCTTTTTTAAAAAAAAAATTTAAATTGTTCTGAAAACAGTGGAGCTTCAATTTTTTTTACCAGTAATAGGAAATGAGTTAGGTTACAACAGAAAATTTATTTCGTCCAAAAATCGTGAAAAACAAAAAAGTTATGATCATTTAAACTTTAAAAATTAACTAAAAATATCATAAATTTACTAAATTCTGAAAAAGCCCATTTTGGACCACCCTGTTCTCAGTGAAATAGTTGAAATAGAGTTCTAATTTTTTGGCTCCCGAGGTTTACTACTGTCTACTTTCATATGAGTCTAATAACTTTAAAATCGGAGAACAAAAACCAAAAGGAGTTTTGGCCGCTATCTCAAAATATGGTCCACTGTGCGCCGTCCATTATGAAGCAGGAGTATTTTTTTATAAAACATAATTTCAATTTCCGTGCTCAGTCTTTGGCCTATAAAATTTCTGCAGCATTATTGTCTTGTTTTGGACCCTGTATGTTTTCAAACCTGCATGGGTTTTCATCAAATAGTACAAACACTGAGTTAAGCGGGCTGCTTTTAAATCGGATGTGTGGGTAGCTATTTTCACTATGCTTTCTAGTTTCTTGCCCCTGTAAACATCATGTTGACCTTTCTTTCTTTTCAGCTAAATGATTAAATTCTGCTTATACTTTCTAAAAACTTTGCAAACAGTTTGACGGTGCACCTTTGATTTTTTTAGGTTACTTTGTGTGGGACCAAGTTGGATTTTGTTGAAAATATTTTATAATTTTAGCACGTACTTCTACTTCATCACTCATTGAACATAATAACTAAAATATTTTTCATAGATAAAAAATTCAAATAATGCTTGCGGAAAAAGTTAAGCAGAAAAACGTGTGTTCAGATTTTTCGATCTCACTCCTTATCACTCGTGTTCTTTTTTAAACATGCTACTGGGGGCCAATAATAAATGAACCTCTAATAACAGAATTTTTTTAAATAAACTTTTAATCACTAAATAAACAACTTAAAACATGCACGTGAAAGAGTGTTCAGTAAGTAAATATCTTAAAAAATGTTCTTAAAAGCATGTTCACATTTGGGCAAGATAATAATTTAATTTGTGAGTAATATAAATTAATTGTTAAATTATTTTAGGTGTTTGTAAACAGACATATGATTACACAGTGCAACAAATTATATTTTATGGTCTTTTCGTTGGCCAAATGTATAGAATTATTGTAATAAAACCCTCTGTGTGGACACAGTCGCATTTTATGGCTCTTTAAAGTTTTTTTTTTCGTTTGGTCAATACTGTATGAAATAAGCATAAAAATAGGGTAAATCATTTTGTGAAAAAATTGTTTGTCTAGGTGTCCCCAAGGAAACTTCAAGCAACATTTTTTTTTTTTTTTTTTTGAAGTAATTTTGGACATCTAAAAAAATACAAAAAGTCCTTGAAAATGGCCAGTAAATGAGCCTTGAACAAATCTCTCCAATTTTGAGTGTGGTTTGGGCATTTGCAGATGAGAAATTAGTTGTGTTATGAATATGAATATAGTGTCTTTGGTGAGCCCTTCAAGCAAGGTTTATCACCAGAAACCTACGAAACATAACTGCTGAAATTTCATAGACGTCAACCGATATTAAATTATTCTTAAAATAAATAAGACAGACAGACCATTTAACATGGAAACAAAACTTAAAATAGAGGATTTGCTATTGCCAATCTATATATACAGTGGATTAATAAAGTTTAGGCATGCCAAGAAGGGTCTGTTAATAACTTTATATCTTCTTAACTTAAAAAAATAGTTTCGATATCGTTTTATAGATTGAACGTTTTATTGACTATTCAACACAAAAAATATTTAATATACAATATACCCTATACCACAATGTGGTTTGGGTACAATGACTTTGTACTGCTGTTTGTAACTACCAGAAATATTTGACCTAGACCCATCTTTTATTATACCTGTCGACTCAGAATCACTTTCATCGATTTAGCGATGTCCGTCCGTCCGTGTGTCCATGTAAACCTTGTAATCAAACTATAGGTCGCAAATATGAATATATTTTGATGAAATTTGGTATATAAGCTTTTACCGGCCCCTATTGAACCCTATCGAAATTGGTGAAATTCGTTCTATGTTCAGACCTAGTCGCCATACAAATGACCCCTATGAAATCGATAAAAATTGCCATAATATCCAAATTATCATATACTCTAGATCTCAGTCAAATTGGGTTTGTATGTGTCTATTATATCCATTAATCAGTAGTCCAAAAGAATCCCTCTAGGAAAATTCTTAGTCATAGGCCCCATGTAGGGCTGCTTCCCGATCTTCACTTAAATCTATCAAAAAACAAAAATATTGCACAGATTTTTCTCATATTTGGTTTCTATATATTTTTTCAAAATATAAGAGACTTTACCAAATATGGTCAGGATATTGTCTAATATTGTCTAGTATTGATAAGAGAATAATTACAGAGCAAAAAAAAAATAATTAAACCATTTGCGTTAGTTAAGGTATGACCTCTCTTTAAAGAAAAATTTTTCAATTTTTTTTTTCATAAATGTCTTTTAAAATGCTTAAAAAATAATGCCGTAAAAGGATATTTTAAAATTCGAATTATTTTTGGAGTTACAGAGCTATACATGTATATTAGGGTGGCCCTTAATAAAAAAAAGTGTTCAAACCGTCGGTCTCACCCCCTAGAAATATGCGAATAGCAAAAAAACTGAGAAATACAAAGTTTTGAGCCAATCAAAAAACGCTTAGTCATGGCGCAAAGCGATTGAAAATTTCAAGTGTGTTTATATTGGGAAAATATGACTTTTTTTCAGATTTTACGAAAATTTCGTTCTATAGTTTAATTTTTCCGACAAGCTGTTATAAATTATCCTTTTAAAAGGCTATATAACTTCAAAGTCGAATAAAACCTCGCCAAGTAATAGCAAATGCCCCAGACCACTTTTGTGCCAAAAAAAAAAAACTAGGTCATGAAATTTGATGGCATTTTTTTTTTTAACTTTGAGAAATTGATTAAAGCCATCTTACTTTTTTGGTCTCTATACTTATAAGTACTCAGATATGAAGTATTGTTTTATTGGAAATTTTTTTGATAAAATTTTTAAAACTCCTTTTTCAAGTTTGAAAAATTTTCTTAAACCAAATTTAAAAAAATGAATCTACCAATTTAAGGTTGAATTAAATACATGTTGCGGGTTAAGTGTGTGCATTCTTAAGTAAATCCTTCTGCCAGAATTTTTTTGACAAGGATTTTATTTTTGCGGATTTCGAGAAAAATTGGATTTTTGTGAAATATTCTGTAAATGTATTCTTACTAAATACTTTGTATCAAAATTCATCACTTTTCTACTTTTAAGTGTTATATTTTATCTTAATAGCCTACGGTTTCGGAAAAAAATAATATGACTACATTAACCCTTTGGGAATTGGGGTCACATATGACCCCAAGCTAATAAAATACAATTTATTCAAAAAATTCAAATATTTTGTAAGTGCTGTCCATGTTTTAGATGCGACGCTTAAAATATAATAACCAAATGTGTAGAAGTTTCGTTCCAAAAATTTGGGATAAACCCGAGAACGTTAACCCATTATTTGCCACGGCATTTAAGAATTTAAGAAATTTTTAAGTAAAAATTACGGAGAACTAGTTTTTCTATTAAACTCGATGAACCCACTATTTCGAATTTAAGAAAAATAGTTCGGTTATTTTTTATTTATTTAAGGCTTCAGTGCTCCTGGGATCAAAATTACCCATTGTGATATATGTTTGGTGCGATTATCTGCTTATTGCTCGCGAATATAAATTTAAACAACTTTTAACCAATTTTGTTATAAAATTATTTTATGTATAAAAACTATCTATATTTTTTTAAATAAAATAAGAAGACCCACAAATTACCCAAAGCTAATAAATGATATTTTATGCAAAAGAATATGAAATAAAAAATTAATATAATAATATAAAATTTCATCGCGTTTACTAGAAACACTTGTTTTCGGTAATTTTTATTTAAAAATATCTTAAAATCCAAAGCTGGCCTTGGCAAATAATGGGTTAATGTTCTCGGATTTATCCCAAATTTTTGAGACGAAACTTCTACATATTTGGTTATTGTATTTTAAGCATCGCATCTAAAAATTGGAAAGTACTTACAAAATATTTCAATTTTTTTCATAAATTGTCTTTTATTAGTTTGGGGTCATATGTGACCCCAATTAGAAAAGGGTTAATGTAGTCATATTATTTTTTCCGAAACCCTAGGCTATTAAGATAAAATGTAACATTTAAAAGTAGAAAAGTGATTAATTTTTGATAAAAAGTGTTTAGAAAGAGTACATTTACAGAATATTTCACAAAAATGCAATTTTTCTCGAAATCCGCAAAAATAAAATCCTTGTCAAAAAAATTCTGGGAGAGGGATTTACTTAAGAATGCACACAGTTAATCCGCAACATGTATTTAATTCAACCTTAAATTTACAGATTCATTTTTTTAAATTTGGTTTTAGAAAATTTTTTCAAACTTGAAAAAGGAGTTTTAAAAATTTTATCAAAAAAATTTCCAATAAAACAATACTTCATATCTGAGTACTTATAAGTATAGAGACCAAAAAAGATGATGGCTTTAATCAATTCCTCAAAGTTAAAAAAAATGCCATCAAATTTCATGACCTAGTTTTTTTTGGCACAAAAGTGGTCTGGGGCATATGGTATATCTTGGAGAGGTTTTATTCGATTTTGAAGTTATATAGCCTTTTGAAAGGATAATTTAATACTGATCCCGAATTATGTAACAGCTTGTCGGAAAAATTAAATTATAGAACGAAATTTTCGTAAAATCTGAAAAAAAAAGTCATATTTTCCCCATATAAACACACTTGAAATTCTCAATCGTTTTGCGCCACGACTAAACGTTTTTTGATTGGCCCAAAACTTTGTATTTCTCAGTTTTTTTGCTATTCGTATATTTCTAAGGGGTGAGACCAACAGTTTGAACACTTTTTTTCCCTCCATATAACGAAGGGCAACCCTAATGTATATACATATTTGTATGGTAATATAGAAAATCCTTGTAAAAACTTTAAATGCGTTTTACTCGAAATCACTTCTTATACCCTATACCACTATGTGGTTTGGGTATAATGACTTTGTGCTGCTGTTTGTAACAACCAAAAATATTTGACCTAGACCCATCTTTAATTATACCAATCGAATCAGAATCACTTTCTGAGTTGATTTAACAATGTCCGTCCGTCCGTCCGTCCGTCTGTGTGTCCATGTAAACCTTTTAATCAAACTGCAGGTCGCAAATATGAACATATTTTGATGAAATTTGGTATATAAACTTCTATCGCCCATTGGATGAATGCTGCTGAAATTGGTGAGAATCGGTCAATGTTCAGACCTAGCCCCCATACAAATTACCCATATGAAATCGACATAAATTGCCATAAGATCCAAATTGTCATATAGATCTTACTCAAATTGGGTTTGTATGCGTTCATTACATCCATTAATGAGTAGTCCAAAAATGATCCCTTTGACCCCATATAGACCTGCTTCCCGATCTTCACTTAAATCTATTAAAAAACAAAAATATTGCACTGATTCTTCTCAAATTTTGTTTGTATATATTTTTGCAAAATACAAGAGACTTTACCAAACATGATCAGGATCGGTCCATTTTTGGACCAAGTCCCTATATAGATATAGCATCCGATATGAACTTTTTCATATCTGCAGCCAAAAAAATTAATAAAAATCCCACTCAAATTTGGTTTTTGCTTATTTTCTGTGTCCAGTTAGTTGGGCCTAAGAGATTGGGTCTATAAGCGCATAGTATAGGGTATCGTATAGTCGGTCTAGACCGACTATAATTTTCTTACATTTTTTAAAATTGGGGTGTCGTTTTTCTCGAGAACCAGAAGTCATATCGAAATTCAATGGGCGGCGTTTTACAGGTCATCATGTCAGGCAAGTTCAGAAGTAGTATAATTGGGCTAACTTTACTACCGGAGGAGGGGTCGGGAAAAAAAAACCTCCCAAAAAACAGCTAATTTTTGAATTTTATTTTTTTTTAAATCGCGCCATTTTGTCATTTTCATTTGCCTTCTCATTTTTACGTATCCCTTTTCTCGCATTGGGAGGGGACGATAAAAAAAAAATAGAAACATAAACAATTACGAAAAAGTTAGAAAATTATGTCTACTTTTACGTAAAAAAAGCCAAAGTCGATAAATTGAAAAACGACTTAGCTACAGCACTTTTAAA
Organism: Cordilura impudica; assembly: GCA_963682025.1. Taxonomy (NCBI): domain Eukaryota; kingdom Metazoa; phylum Arthropoda; class Insecta; order Diptera; family Scathophagidae; genus Cordilura; species Cordilura impudica. The sequence goes on along the minus strand of OY821518.1, from coordinate 231,995,239 downwards.
TAACGTTATTTTTGTGGGATTGGTAGCTAGGACATACCTTAAAAGCAAAATATCCCAAAAATTGAATTTATTCATATTCAATGTAATGAAATGGGAAATCTTCGATACTGCGGCAATACACGATAAATTAAAAAGTGGTATTTTAAACTTTAAAATAATTTTTCAATAACTTTTAATATTTGACACAAACGTATACTCAGAGAAAATAATCACTAAGTTACTAACCAGTTGTAGCAAATTTACTTTAATTTGAAGTACTCGTATTTAAAATAGAAAAAGGAAAACATTTAATGTAATAGTCAAGATCTCTATAGCTTAAATGACTTTTATATTTAAAGGCCACATTTGTGAAATCGTTTCTTCATCGTCAAAAGAAAATATTGTAGGACTGTGTAATTATTGTTATTTTCTGGTTAATATAGGATTTTGCTTTTATAACATAATCTAAAAAATAATTTTCATTTATTATTTGTAGCGTAGCGATTATTTTCGGTTTATTAAAACAAATAATGATTGCAATTGTATTTTCTAAGAACAAGCAAATTAGTTTGGTAACATTAACAAATAAATTTTCATCAACAACAACAACAGTTATTATTTAAACATTTCTCATCACTCTTGTTAGACCAATCAGTTCAAGACGACATTTTCGCTTGCCAATATAAAAAGATTTAAAACTACTAAACAACTATCAGTACTAACCGATCCGGCCTACAACTAACACCAAACTGTGCAGAAGTGAAATTTTTAAGTGAAAAAAAAAATGAAAGTGTTATTAATTCTATCACTTATCTGTGTGGGTCTTGTAGCGGTAAAAGCTAAATTAAATTTAAAATTCGAATGGAAAGAAATGGAATTTGATTGGCCTAGCGAGGCCGAGAAACAGGCTGCCATCGAGTCGGGCGAATATATTCCTGAAAATAATTTACCCCTGGGCTTGGAAAGATGGAACGATAAGTTGTTTATAACAGTGCCAAGGTTAGAGAAAATTATTTTTCATTATTTATACATAATTTTTTTTTTATTTGGTTTTTTATATTGTTTTATTCAAAACAACTCTTAAATTCTAAATAGTGATTACTTGTTCTACTGCTATTTATATGTTTTTTTTTTCTGTTAATATTTCCCAAGTTTTGTTAAAAAATCTAATGAAAAATTTCAAAATCCTTGATTGAAGTTTTCTGTCTTTCTTAGCTCTTTTATGGATTGGTTAGCTTTATGTTTTTGTTATATTAATATTTATCAAATCGCTTTTTTAAATCAAACAAGTAAGAAAATTATAGTCGGTCTAGACCGACTATACGTTACGCTATACCATGCGTTTATATACCCTATCTCTCAGGCCCAACTAACTGGATATAGAAAATAAGCATAAACCAAATTTGAGTGGGATTTTTATTATTTTTTTTGGCTGCAGATATGAAAAAGTTCATATCGGATGCTATATCTATATGGGGACTAGGCCGAAAAATGGACCGATCCTGACCATGTTTGGTAAAGTCTCTTGTATTTTCTAAAAATATACACAAGCAAAATTTGAGAAGAATCAGTGCAATATTTTTGTTTTTTGATAGATTTAAGTGAATATCGGGAAAGAGCTCTATATGGGGCCTATGACTAAGAGTTATCCAATAGGGATCATTTTTGAACTACTGATTAATGGATGTAATATATACATACAAACCCAATTTGACTAAGATTTGTATGATAATTTGGATGTTATGGCAATATATGTTGATTTCATAGGGGTCATTTGTATGGGGGCTAGGTCTGAACATGGACCGATTCTCACCAATTTCAATAGCGTTCATCCCATGGCCGATAAAAGAACAAATACCAAATTTCATCAAAATATATTCGTATTTGCGACCTGCAGTTTGATTACAAGCTTTACATGGACACACAGACGGACGGACGGACGGACGGACATCGTTAAATCGAATCAGATAGTGATTCTGATTCGATTGGTATAATTAAAGATGGGTGTAGGTCAAATATTCTTGGTTGTTACAAACAGCAGCACAAAGTCATTACACCAAAACAACATACTGGTATAAGGTATAAAAACAACAATTGACATAAAAATTTACGCCTGATCTCTTGTGTTCAAAAATTTTTATACCCTATACCACTATGTGGTTTGGGTATAATGACTTTGTGCTGCTGTTTGTAACAACCAAAAATATTTGACCTACACCCATCTTTAATTATACCGATCGAATCAGAATCACTATCTGATTCGATTTAACAATGTCCGTCCGTCCGTCCGTCCGTCCGTCTATACCACTATGTGGTTTGGGTATAATGACTTTGTGCTGCTGTTTGTAACAACCAAAAATATTTGACCTACACCCATCTTTAATTATACCGATCGAATCAGAATCACTATCTGATTCGATTTAACAATGTCCGTCCGTCCGTCCGTCCGTCCGTCCGTCCGTCTGTGTTTCCATGTAAAGCTTGTAATCAAACGGCAGGTCGCAAATATGAATATATTTTGATGAAATTTGGTATTTGATCTTTTTTGTCGACCATGGGATGAACGCTGTTGAAATTGGTGATAATCGGTCCATGTTCAGACCTAGCCCCCATACAAATGACCCCTATGAAATCAACATATATTGCCATAACATCCAAATTATCATACAAATCTTAGTCAAATTGGGTTTGTATGTATATATTACATCCATTAATCAGTAGTTCAAAAATGATCCCTATTGGATAACTCTTAGTCATAGGCCCCATATAGAGCTGTTTCCCGATATTCACTTAAATCTATCAAAAAACAAAAATATTGCACTGATTCTTCTCAAATTTTGTTTGTATATATTTTTAGAAAATACAAGAGACTTTACCAAACATGGTCAGGATCGGTCCATTTTTGGGCCTAGTCTCCATATAGATATAGCATCCGATATGAACTTTTTCATATCTGCAGCCGAAAAAATTAATAAAAATCCCACTCAAATTTGGTTTATGCTTATTTTCTATGTCCAGTTGGTTAGGCCTAAGAGATAGGGTCTCTAAACGCATGGTATAGAGTATCATATAGTCGGCCTAGACCGACTATAATTTTCTTACTTCTTTTTTTTTGTCTTTTTTAAATAAGTTTTTTGTTGCCAAATGGGCGTGTTATTTAGATATAACTATTGATTACAGAATTAACACTCATATATCCAGGTTTTATTACAATTACTAGCATTGCATTAATTTTATATGCAAATTAAAAAAAAAAACATTTTATAAAAAGTACCTTTTCTCTAAAAAAAAAAGTAACTTATCGAAAAACAAGTAAGAAAATTATAGTCAGTCTAGACCGACTATACGATACCCTATACCATACGTTTAGAGACCCTATCTCCCAGGCCCAACTAATTGGATATAGAAAATAAGCATAAACCAAATTTGAGTGGCATTTTTATAAATTTTTTTGCGTATTAAAACATATTTATTACATAAAAGTTTGTACCTTTTAGATTTTATTTTATCTTCTAATTTTTTTCATCTACAGAAATGGTATTTTTTTAAGAAAACTTTATTTCTTCATTCAGTTTTTTCTTTCAGTGTTTTTTTAATCTATATATATAAAACATTTATGAACATTAATATAAAATTCACTAAATTGTGAATTTTAAATAAAGTTAATTCAATTTCATTATAAGTTTTTGTTGAACACACAGAGGATATATAAATGGGTTTGTTAATAAATAATTTTATAAGAGCCTAAAGGTATGCTAATAAGTTTAATCCAATTCATGAACGCACACAGCATTGAATAGTTTTTTATTTGAAGTTTAAATATGTGTTTTATGTCTGTGTTAATAGCAATTTTAAATGATTATTCCTCCAAAAAATGTACCAGATGGTGCACACCTGTAATATGGTGCACATCTTGAAACAAATACATATCAAACGGTATATTTTTTGTCAAAAGCGGTTGATGACTTAAAGCGTAGAAGGACTCATTAGAAATCGCCTTTTCTATAAAAATTATAGATTTTATGATTTACAATTATTTTATATTTTCTTCGATATTCACCAATTCTTTCATATTCTTCACTATAGATGGAAAGCTGGTGTAGCCGCATCATTGAATTATATTAATTTGAATACCACAGAGAAATCTCCCAAACTGATACCGTACCCCAGCTGGGAGGCTACTAAGGTGCCTACAGAGAAATGTGATGAAGGTTGTGAATTGCAGGATAATTCCACGATTATATCGCCATTCCGCGTACAAGTGGATGCCTGTGATCGCTTATGGGTTATGGATACAGGCTTGGTTGATATTAATGGCGAAGGTAACCAAGCGACGCCCAATGCTATAGTTATATTTGATTTGAAAACTGACCAGCTAATCCGAAGATATACCATACCCAAAGATCAACTCAAAGCAGATACGTTCTTGCCCAATATTGCAAGTTTACTGTGAAGAGAATGACGACAATTGCAATATAAATTAACTAATTTCTTTCTTACAGATCGTTGATTCTAATAGTTCCAAGTGTTCAGATTCATACGCTTATCTTCCGGATATTGGTGGATACGGAGTAATTGTTTATTCCTTCCGCAATGATCGTTCATATCTTGTGACACATAATTTCTTCCATTTTGATCCTACGGAGGGAGACTTCAATGTTGATGGTGTTAATATTCAATGGACTGATGGTGTATTTGGCATGACTATCGTTCCTACGAAGACAGGTGACTCCGACTATGTGTATTTCCATGCTTTTGCCGCCACTAAAGAGTTTAAGGTGAAGAAGAGCATTCTTCACAAGGAAACTCATGTTACCAGCACCGCTGCTTATCATGATTTCGAATTTGTTGGTAATCGCGGACAGAATGGTCAATCCTCAGCCGAGGTATATGATAAGAAAACGGGTGTCATTTTCTATACACTGCCCAATAAGGATGCCATAGGCTGTTGGAATGTGAATAAACCTTATAATCTCAAAACACAAGGTCTCATTGATAAAGATTCTACAACTTTGATATTTCCTAATGATTTAAAGGTTGACCCTCAAGGCACAGTCTGGGTTTTATCGGATAAAATGCCTACCTTCTTATATAGCGAATGGAATGCAACCGCCGTAAATTATCGTGTTTTAGCAGGTAATAGTCGGACTTTGATTAAGGGTACTGCATGTGAATCTAAAGGAAGAATGCACTGATTTCTGTTAAAGGTGCTACTTTTTATACCCTATACCACTATGTGGTTTGGGTATAATGACTTTGTGCTGCTGTTTGTAACAACCAAAAATATTTGACCTAGACCCATCTTTAATTATACCGATCGAATCAGAATCACTTTCTGAGTTGATTTAACAATGTCCGTCCGTCCGTCCGTCCGTCCGTCCGTCCGTCCGTCCGTCCGTCCGTCCGTCTGTGTGTCCATGTAAAGCTTGTAATCAAACTGCAGGTCGCAAATATGAATATATTTTGATGAAATTTGGTATATAAGCTTTTATCGGCCATGGGATGAACGCTATTGAAATTGGTGAGAATCGGTCCATGTTCCGACCTAGCCCCCATACAAATTACCCATATGAAATCGACATAAATTGCCATAAGATCCAAATTGTCATATAGATCTTACTCAAATTGGGTTTGTATGCGTTCATTACATCCACTAATGAGTTGTCCAAAAATGATCCCTGTGACCCCATATAGAGCTGCTTCCCGATCTTCAGTTAAATCTATTAAAAAACAAAAATATTGCACTGATTCTTCTCAAATTTTGTTTGTACATATTTTTGCAAAATACAAGAGACTTTACCAAACATGATCAGGATCGGTCCATTTTTGGACCTAGCCCCTTTATAGATATAGCATCCGATATGAACTTTTTATATCTGCAGCCAAAAAAATTAATAAAAATCCCACTCAAATTTGGTTTTTGCTTATTTTATATGTCCAGTTAGTTGGGCCTAAGAGATAGGGTTTCTAAACGAATGGTATAGGGTATCGTATAGTAGGTCTAGACCGACTATAATTATCTTACTTGTTATTCTTTCTTTATAAAAATTGTATTGATAAAAATTTCATTTTAAAAAGAAATGTACAAGATTCAATCAAGAACCTTATTTGTATTTGAATTTTTTTTCTTCATATCTGTTTTTTCAATATATTATGGAATTATTAAAAAAATTCGTTTTATTAAAATGTACAAGATGAAGAATTTTAATATATATTTACGCTCACCAATAACTCACCGACTGATTGTGTATTAAAGATTCCATTACTAAGAAGGAACCTCTGAAGAATAAACGACAATCTTAATTTTCAATTTGTTAAATACCAAAATAAGCAACAACAAAAAAACAGAAATGAATGCAATAATAACGTTAAGCTATGACTATTCTAGTCCAATCGAAACTAAAAATTGAAGTTACCACTTTTCGGTAAGAAAGCATTCACTAAGAAAGCATTTCCTAACAGCTGTAACAACTATAATTGAAATAAAGTTTATAGTTTTAATCGAAATAAACATAAAAGATCTAGAAAATCGATTTTATAATTTTAATTCTACTTTCCTACACAGAGGAGAAGAAAAAGGTAAAGGCGGATATTGAAAAAGGGCAAAAGACAACAGCTTTAACACCAGCCATATGAATACCAACTATAGTTTCCATTGTGAAAATAAGTTTGTTTTTAACCTCTTTCTTTTAACTCATACTCTCTGTCTGTCTGCCATGGGGCAACCCCATTCCCCCTCATCCAATTGATCTGAAACTTGGTCCATAGTCTTGTTGTGACAGTAGATTAATTTTGTTGTAGCCACGCACAGTCACTGAGTTATTTAAACGACATTTCCCCTCATACAATCAATCTGAAGCTTGGTCGATGGACTTGCTGTGAAATAAGATTAGTTCTGACATAGTCACGCACAGTCACGCATAGTCACGCATAGTCACGCACAGTCAGAGATTAATTTTCAAATTGCCGCACAAAGTCATGCACAGTCACGGAGAAATTCACAACTCATATACATAAGGAAAGAAAGAGTTTTAATAAAAATTTGTTTTTTGGGTCTGATTGCACTATGCGACAGCCAAAATCGGGACGGGATGAAACCACCGGGGAAAGTTATATCGGTCAAAAAAAGGTATACGTGTCCCGGCGTTTCACTGGGTCACGTCAAGAAATCAAGACATATCGATTTGAAATTTTGTTTGACATAACTCGAGAACCACTAGTCCGATTTTGCTGAAGCAAATTTAGAAAAATTAGGAATTATAATTCCTTTAATCTGTTCAATGATTCGCTACATAAATAAATGTATGAAGAAAAAAATATATTTTTTGCCAAAAAAAAATTAAAAAAAAATTTTTTTTTTTAATTCATAAAAAAATTCAAAACGGACTAAAGTGTGAAGTCCTATTACTTTCGCGGAAAGCCACATAACCTGTGAACAAAATGAGACATAGATCATGAAAATCGATGTACGCGTTTCGCTTTTATTTATTTGTGATTCTCAGAATTAAAAAAAAAGTAATAAAAGAAAGGTTATATAATTTTTATGATTGCGGTAACAAACTAAACAAGTAAGAATATTATACCATGCATTTAGAAACCCTATCTCTTAGGCCCAACTAACTGGACATAGAAAATAAGCAAAAATCAAATTTGAGTGGAATTTTTATTAATTTTATTGGCTGCAGATATGAAAAAGTTCATATCGGATGCTATATCTATATAGGGACTAAATCCAAAAATGGACCGATCTTGATCATGTTTGGCAAAGTCTCTTGTATTTTGCAAAAATATATACAAACAAAATTTGAGAAGAATCAGTGCAATATTTTTGTTTTTAATAGATTTAAGTGAAGATCGGGAAGCAGTTCTATATTGGGTCAAAGAGTTCATTTTTGGACTACTCATTAATGGATGTAATGAACGTATACAAACCCGATTTGAGTAAGATCTATATGGCAATTTGGATCTTATGGCAATTTATGTCAATTTCATATGGGTAATTTGTATGGGGGCTAGGTCTGAAGATGGACCGATTCTCACCAAGTTAAATAGCGTTCATCCCATGGCCGATAAAAGCTTATATACCAAATTTCATCAAAATATATTCATATTTGCGACCTGCAGTTTGATTACAAGGTTTACATGGACACACAGACGGACGGACGGACGGACGGACGGACGGACGGACGGACGGACATTGTTAAATCAACTCAGAAAGTGATTCTGATTCGATCGGTATAATTAAAGATGGGTCTAGGTCAAATATTTTTGGTTGTTACAAACAGCAGCACAAAGTCATTATACCCAAACCACATAGTGGTATAGGGTATAAAAACGGTCATAAATGTAAGCAGACGCTGAATTTCTCTTCTTGATCCTTCATGATACCTACTCCGTGCACAGACAATTAAAGGGAAAAAAGGAAAGTGCACTTTTTTATTGATGTGGGGTTTTCCGTTGCCTACCTGTAACGGATTATTTTTTTTACAGAAATTCCACCCACATTTATGAGTGCTCAGAGTCGGATGAACATGGCGAGCGCTTCCATCAAGTGAACATGCCCACGGAAACGCGATATAAAGGCAAAAGGCTCGACTCGCTGGTGGCTGAAATTTGTTTGTGGGTGCAAAAGATGTACGATCTCGACAATGAAGAAGAAGAATATACAATGGAAGTTTCCTCCGAGGGTAAGTCACAAAATTAAAGTTATCTGACTGATTAAAAACAATTGATTTTTTTCCAGATGAAGACACATCCGAAACATGAAATCAGTATTCTTGTCAAAATGAGATACCTTTACTTAATTGTAAATAAAAGCGAAACGCGTACATCGATTTTCATGACCTGTATCTCATTTTGTTCACAGGTTATGTGACTTTAAGCGAAAGTAATAGGACTTGACACTTTTTCCGTTTTGGATTTTTTATGAATTAAAAAAAAAATTTTAAATTTTTTAGGCAATATATTTTTTATTTTCTTCATACATTTATTTATAACTGCGAAACTGTTGCTTATGTAGCGAAATATTATATGAACGGATTAAAGGAATTGTAATTCTTAATTTTTCTAAATTTGTTTCAGCAAAATCGGACTAGTGGTTCTCGAGTTATGTCAAACAAAAAGCCCAAAAACGTGACAAATTCCCCTATACGATACTTACTAAGTTCAAATCGATATAGCTCGATTCCTAAACGTGCCCCAGCGAAACGCCGGTGGTTTCATCCCATCCCGATCACTGACCCCTACCATTTGTCGCACAGTGTTATTATATGTTCTAGGTTAAATGTTAAATGTAACTTAAATACATTTTAAATGTAACAAGTAAGAGTGTTAAATGCGGCTGTGCCGAATCTTTGATACCCTCCACCTCGGTTTGAGTCTTGATAATAAATGTAAATGAAAAAGTAAACAATTTGTTAAATTTAATACCAAATTATTTCAGCAAATTCTTTGGGTTGGTTTTCGTCTTTTGTATTATTTCGGATTTATTTCGGTGTCTGGTTTTTGGTCATCGTGGTTGCTGATGGGCATGCATTTAGGTTATATACCTATATGCATGCGTTTCCGGTTATATGACATAACTTCTCGTTTAATTTAGTTTTTGCTAATTAAATAGCTCGCCCTAACCGCCATTGAAAAGTTCATGGTTGTGTAGGGTGGCTATATGCATTAAATCGTGCTAATTGTAGATGGCTGTATAGTTTCTTTTAACTGGCCAAATATTTCTTCATTGTGGCCATGTAGGTCGGATGGAGTAACAAAATAATAACCAAAAAAAAAAACTCTCTCAACTTTTTTATTAAAATATTGCCATATTTGGAAAACATAGAGAATAAATTTATAATAATAAATATTCAAATTAGGGATGCCAAACGCAAAAAAACCAAATGTCCCAAACATTTTAAATAAAATAATTTGTTCTCTTTATTTTCTGAAAAACTTCAAATTTTCATCCAAAAAAAAAATGTGAAAATTTATATATAAAAAATAACATTCTCATCAAATTGCGTTTATTTATGTAACAGTTTTTATGTTTGCAATTCTTAAATATCATTTGACGTTTTCTAAAATTCATTGAATTTAAATTAATATTTTCTGTAGTGTGATTCTGTAAATTTCAACGATCCGACAATCGCAAAATATATCGACAGTTATTGTTGTTTGCACTAAGGATTAAGTGATTCACTAAGTGCATACATCTTTACGACAGTCAATAAATCTATTTTTCTATTTATTTAAATTGTAAACGAGTGGCATCTCTGTCAAAATAAGCGAAAAACACAAAGAAGAATAGAAAAAAGCAAATTACTTCGTGTTTGAAAGATGATTTTATCTTTATGTTTAATATCTTTATTTTTTTACAAATATTTCTGTTTATTTATTTGAAAATGAAATAATGAATTGAATATGCTATTTAATATTTTTATTTATATAAAATAGTTTTTTTAATTAAAGCAAAATATTTTCACTATTTTATGATTTTTATTTATGTATGACGACATTTCAACCTAAAAATTCAAGTTTTTATCGATTGAATAAACAACACAAAAATGGTTGTCGTTTAGATAACAACAACAGCTGACTTTAACAATAGCAAATATCGTTTAAAAATTTTACTGATAATTTTAATATTTTCTTTTTTTTAACGATTCGACAATCGTTAAAAGAAGTTACTGAAAAGCTATTAATTTCTCCTAAATGCCAATATTTTTTTTTAATGTAAGCATTTTTTAAATGTAAACATATTTGGTGTTTGTTTTGGAATTTCAATTTGTGTTTAACGAATAAAATTTATGTATTAAAGATGCAATTGATGTCTTCTAAATTTAAAATTATAATTTCCGACGTTTTGATATGATTTTCTAAAACTCAATTAATTGTAATTTATAATTGGAAATTTTTAATTCCAGTTCTTAGAATTGATATTTTCTTAAATTTGAATGGAAAATTTAAAAAGTGCAATTTTGTATTTATGTGAATAATAATACTTTAGTAATTATAAACAATTTTTAAAAGTTAGATGTAATCGCAATCAGCTATTTTGTAGGTAAAGCAGAATAATAATTCTATATAACTATGTAAAACTGTTTTGAAAGCAAAAAACTCATTGGTGAACTCGGTAACTCTATTTTGTAAAGACAACAAGAAGTTAATATGCCAAACTTATGTTCATATTTGTAAAAGAATAATGAAAAAACGTATGAAATAAAAGACCAGGCCGGGTATACTCTTAACATTGTTCTGTATAATATTTATTTGAAAATATTAACATTCATGTTAAAATAAAATAACTATTGCAAAGCTAATTAGAACAAACAAAAATTGTGGCGCCATCTACTGTGGCATAGTCACGCTGAGCAAAATGAAGTGACACTCTGTTAATGGAAAAGAAATGTATTTCCCCACAACAAAATATTGCAGAATTTTATGTAAATAAAATAATATGCCGCTTTATTTCTAACATGCAGTTATTATGGATATACATATATAGAATATATGTATATTATTTGTATTATTTAATATGTGTATGTATGTATGTATATGTAAATATTACACACAAAAAATACAACATCAAACGTTATTTTTGTGTTTTTCTCTTTAAATAAATTTATACATAAAATTTTTTTTGCTACATTTACATCGATTTTTTTATATTAACAACTAAGTATTTTAGCATTATTTGCTTTAGATGCTGGTGAATTTTTACTCCCTTTATATTAACTCGCAGTGTCTGCTTGTCGAAAAAATTTTGGATCGATTTGAACCCCTTCCCGTGACCCAATCGATCTGAAACTTTGCGGGCAGGCTCGTGGCAATGACGGAAATGATCTAGTAAATTTTTTTAGTGATGCCAAAACAATGGAAACTTTTAAATTTTTCTACCAGAGTTGATAAAAAAATGTACAAAGGGTTAGTTTTTATTATATTATTACCACAACGACCACAAAAACAATAAGTCCAGCTATGACAACAATATAACATTTAGAATAACAACAAGAACAATATAGAAACATCATATTTTTCATTTTTTTTTTACTTTTTCAGAGATTTCCCTGGACCTGTTCCACCGATTTTAATGATTTTTTAAAAAGAAATCTTCCCATGAATTTGGAGAATCATTCTCACTAAAAACGATCACCTTAGCTATCCTATTGAGGGCGTGATCGTGACAAGAACAACATAGAAAATTATATTTTTTCAAGACTTTTTTTAGTTCTTCATTCAAATCTCGGGCCCTAATCAACCGATTTGGACGAATTTAAATAGCAAACTTTTCAGGATGTCAGTGAATCACTTTTAGTAGTAGTAGTTTAGACACAATTTTTTAGAGGGGATCAAAATTTGACATTTTGGTCAAACAGGTGTTTTTTCTCATCCATGTAACTTATTACCTATTGTTCTTAGAAAATTTTCTCCCAAATAGTTTAGATAGCTATTTCTGCAATATTTCGGAAAAAATACTTAAAAAAAAAAAAGTCTAAAATTTAAAGCATTTTTTGCCTTTTTTCAAAAAGGGCATTGTTAATCTGTCTAGTTTCTCAGTATAAGTTTTATTTGTAAGGTTTTACACACAAATAGGAAAAAATTCAAAATAGTCATTTGTGAAAAATTTAAAAACCGTTGTCTTGAGTTACAAAACATTTATTTTGATAGATATCCCACTCCCATCCCACAAAGCGACCAAAAAGCTCTTAAAGGAAAAATCCTAAGCTTTCTTATGAAAAAAATATGCCTTTTTTGAAAAAAAAGGCAAAAATGCTTTAATTTAGCAAAAAAAAAAAGTCAACAAATTTTTTTTTTTTTTTTTTTAAGTATTTTTTTCCGAAATATTGAAGAAATAGCTATCTAAACTATTTGGGACAAAATTTGCTAAGAACAATAGGTATAAAGTTACATGGATGAGAAAAAACACCTGTTTGGCCAAAATCTTAAATTATGATCCCCTCTAACTCAGAGAGATCTGCACCGATCTTGTTGAAAAATTTCATCCCGATCGGAAGACATCGGTTTCAAAAGTTGGTGCACTTGACATGAAATCCCCCATATAAATATTATGTTTGTATAATTTTTATTAATCAAAAGATGGACCATATAAGATGTCGAAATATTGTTGTTCAGGGCTGAATGATAGTTGGATGGTCACCTTAAAACATTGTATCTTTGGCGATAGTAATATCGTAATTAGTTTGAATACTTGACAACTAAGTGGCGCTAATGTCATTATTAAGTAAATTTTTTATGACATTCTTAAATACGGTTTCTACATTTTGTTTTTTTTTTTACTTTGTTTGCTCGCGGTTCGAAATCGACCTGTGAACTGTGATTTCAATTTTGTATTTTTTTTTTTGAACCGACACAATAAAATTAAGGTGTTTGTACTCCACCATACCCATAGATTTTTTCCTTCATTCTACGATTTTTCAAGCTTCTGTAGTCCAGATTGTCTAACTTTAGTCTTCGCCCTAACCTCTGAAAAAGAAGGAACCACCTTGGAATTTTTATTTGTATTCATGATATGGAAAATTTTTGGCCATACTAGCTTATTATTTTTTCATATTTTTCTCTGAATGTACAAAATTTCAAGTAAATCGGAGCGAAACTAATGATTATACAGAGTTTCAAGCGACTTGCCCTCATCCGGTATATCGTATATATTAAACACTTTAAATCGATTTTCTCCCAAATAACATTTTTGAAACCCGTGAACATCACAACTCAAAATCTACTTCACCGATACTCTTTTAATTTTATACACTATTTCTACACGTAACAAATTCACCGACATTTTATAGAAAAAATCGTGTTTTTTACCTCAATATGCTGCCAAAAATAAATTTAAAAAATAAAAAAAAAACTTCCTCGTTACCTAGGGAAACATGTCACCTTTTAAACACATTACGACTTTTTTCTTCCGAAGAACCGGTAACGAGTTATGATGTAACAACTTTTTCGAGGTGCCCCCGGGGACTCGCTGTCACGGGCTTATTTATTTTTTCAAAGATAACACAAATGTTATGCTATAACGTGCATGTAGAACAATTAATCCAACATTATTCATATCTTCAAAAAAAATGAAAACACGCCTTTTTTCACGTTTAAAACCTTACCCCGCCCTTAAAACCACACAGGAAAATAACATAAACCAATCAAAATGTAGATTTTGACAATAAAAATAATCATCAATCATATATCAACAGTACGCGAATTAATAACACAACAATTGATAATATCAATAATATTAACAACAATACCACCAACATTATTTTTGGCAATGTCAACACAACAACACACTGGTAAATAGCAAAAACATAATAAACAACAATATAACTCGCAAGATGAAACAACAGCAACAACACCAAAAATCTATCTAGGAAATTAGAAATAATAAACCATTCATATTGTATTTCCAAATAACTGACAAATTAAATATATATTTAACTGTTTTATAAATGCTGATTCAACATTGATTCAGAATAAACATAAACGAATAAAGTTTGAGCAAACAACACTTATTATTCAACAGATATTATTCAAACAATTCTGAACACTTTTGACAGTATATAAAGCTCTAAAACTTCTAAACAACTATGGCCATTAACCGAACTGGCCTAAAAGTAACACCAAATTGTGGAGAAGTGAAATTTTGAAGTTAAATAAAAATGAAATTATTATTCGTTCTTCCACTCATCTGTGTGGGTTTTGTAGTGGTACAAGCTAAATTAAACGTGAAATTCGAATGGAAAGAATTGCAATTTGATTGGCCTAATGATGCAGCTGAAATAGCTGCCATCGCGTCGGGTGATTATATTTCTACAAATAATCTACCTATGGGCATGGAAAGATGGAACGATAAGTTGTTTTTAACAGTGCCAAGGTAACAGAAAATTTCTTTTTATTAAACAAGAAAATCAATTAATAAAATACTTATACAATTTGTAGTATTTATTATTTTTAATTATTTATTTTGTATTCTTTTTTATGTTATTTAATTCAAAACCATTAAATTTCTTAAATACTAAATACTGATTAGTTGTTCAACTCATATTTATCTAGATTTTCTGCTAATATTTTCCCAATATTTGATAGAAACTCGAATGAAACACTACAAAAATTGTTTATATTTATATCTTTTATGGGAATATTCATTATGTAAATTCCTTAAATTAATAATTGTAAACTTGTTTTTTTAAGAAAACAAACTACCCCGTATTATTTATATTTATCTTCGCATAAATTTAAAACGAACATTTTCTTAGCTTTTCTTAAAAGTATATATTTTCTTAAAAAAAACTTTTTCTTAGTACAGTTCCTTTTGTTATCACTTTTCTTATAAAAAAATACTTATTCTTAGAAAAAGTACTGTTTCTTAAAGTAGTAGCTTTTCTCAAAAAAGTACCTTTAATAAGTCAATTTTTTTTTTTTTTTTGAAAAGTACATTTTATTAAAAAAGTGCATTTTCTTCAAACAACATTTCTATAGATGAAAAAAATTTAGAAGATAAAATAAAATCTAAAAGGTAAAGATTTTTATGTAATAAATATGTTTCATAAGATCATGTTGAACAAAACTAGCATAAACATGCATTTAAAGCAAATTATGCAAAAAAAAATATGCAACTACAAATTGATGCCATTTTATTATAAATGTATTTTTTTGGAGAAATATATGAATAATTTCAATAGATGGTTATTTTGATGAAAATATTTAAAAATATACACATAAAGCAAAAAAAAATGCTTATTATCCAATTTATTGATTTGGATAAAAACTTAGTCAATATCTAAAATAGAATGAGTATGAGGTAAAAAAGATATTTTTAAAATATCTTTGACATGAAGATTAAAAGAAAAAGATTTCTTATAGTGTCTGCCGAAAATAATGTGAGGTTTAATCAAATTTATGACATTATAATCAAAGTTTTATGATAAAAAAAAATAATTCTTTGAAGAAAAAAATTTTGGAGGCGAAATTTTTTGAAAAAAAAAATTTTTTTTCTTTTTGTTTTGCCAAAAAATATTTTATCTTGCATTAAAAATTTTTTTGGGGCAAATATTAGTAAGGATCTCGGTTAGATTTGATTTATCGGTTCAATATTACGATCCGTTACTAATGATCAATACCGTTTTGTAGTACATACTAAATAGTAAATAATAATTTATATTTATAATTTATAATTTATTTTATTATTTTAAATTATTTGACGTTTACTTAAATACTAAACGATTGTTTAATATTCTTCTTTTTAGATGGAAAGCTGGTGTAGCCTCATCATTGAATTATATTGATACGAAATCCACAGAAAAATCTCCCAAAGTAAAACCATACCCCAGCTGGGACGCTCATAAGATGCCTACAGAGAAATGTAATGGAGGTTGTAGTTTAAAAGATAATTCCACGATTGTATCGCCATTCCGCATTAATGTGGATGCCTGTGATCGTTTATGGGTTATGGATACAGGTGTAGCTGATATTAATGGCGAAGGTAACCAAGTGACGCCTAGTGCTATAGTTATATTTGATTTAAAAACCGACAAGCTAATCCGAAGATATGTCATACCCCAAGAGCAAATGGTAGATAGTACGTTATTTGCCAATATTGTAAGTCTATTGTGATGCGAAGGGCGACAATTGCAATCTAAATTAACTAATTTATATTTTACAGCTCGTTGATTCTGATCCTTCTAAGTGTGCGGACGCGTACGCTTATGTTCCCGATTTTCGGAGCTATTCTGTAGTTGTCTATTCCTTCCGCGAGAATCATTCGTATCGTGTGGCACAAGATTCCTTCAAAAATGCTGTTGCGGCAGTGAACATCACTGTTGACGGTACCCTCGGTCCCCAGCATTCAGATGGCTCCAAAGACATTTACTTCCATGCTTGTACCGCCTCTAAAGAGTATAAGGTGAAAAATCACGTTCTTCAAAATGAAAAGTATGTTACCACCAGCGCTGCTTCTAAAGATTTCAAATATATTGGTGAGCGTGACAAGAATGGTGAGGCCTCAGCCCAGGTGTATGATAAGGCAACGGGTGCCATTTTCTATACACTACCCTATAATGATGCTATAGGCTGTTGGAATATCAATAAACCTCATACTCCCGAAACACAAGGTGTCGTTGATAAAGATTCAAAAACTTTGGAATATCCCATTGAGTTAAAGATTGACCCTGAACACACAGTCTGGGTTTTATCGAATAAGTTGCCTAAGTACTTAAAGGGCACATTGAATGCAACCCATATAAATTATCGTGTTTTAATTGGTAAAAGTAGTGATCTGATTCAGGGTACTGCATGCTAATCTTCTAGTTTTTTAAATGTTATTCAAAATTAATTAAATAAACTATTGTAATACCGAATAGAATACCGATTTTTTACAAAAAAAAGGTTTATAAATTTTGGATATATGGTAATAAAAAAAATATTTTGGTGAGAATACATACAATTCGTAATAAAAGTATTTCCATAATTGATTTTACTTCTAAAATTATTTTTTATAAAACATTTATAATAAAAAAATCAAGTAAGAGTGTTAATTTCGGCTGTGCCGAATTTTTGGTACCCTCCACCTGCATCTTAAACTCAATATTACAACCAATATTGGGTACGGCTACAATCTTATTTATTTATTTATTTATTTATATTATTAACTTATAATTATAAATTACAAGGTAATATAGGGATTCGAGCAATAGCTACTTTGGCCTTCAGCTCAATATTATAATTCAATATTTACAGTATAGTAAATTTCATACACTTAATAGATACAATAATGCTTTAGATCTTATATAAACTCGTAGGCATTTGTTTGTTTTAGGAAATTTGTTATTTTCTTTAAGTTTTCAGGGGTTGGGTTAGATAAAGCCCTAATCGGGTCGGTCCCATTGAAAATATTTTGTCTTTCGTTATTAAATTTAGGACAATGTACAAGAATGTGTGAGGTATTTGGAATCGGAGTTGTACAATTACAAATTTGGGGAATATCAATGTTCATTAAGTGTCCGTGAGTTAATTTGGAATGTCCGAGTCTTAGTCGTTCAAATTTAATTATGTCAATTCTGTGGCAATCCGTAATACTTTTTAAAAGGGGACGTATGTCGGTCAATTCATGATTTAGATTTTTATACCAAAATGAGGTGGAGTGTATTAGGTTTTGTTTGTAGTGTTCAATGAGTTTTTGTACGATATAGTTATCCCAATCTTTGGGATTGTGATTAGGTATTGTGATTAGTGGAAAATGGTTAGCTTTTCTTGCAGTTTAATCAGCAAACTCGTTGCCCTTTATACCACAATGGCCAGTTACCCAAATGAATTTTATTTTATTTTGCATATTCATTAATAGATTTCTTATTTCAGAGATATAGTAGTTAATGTTATTCACGTTACTTATAGATTGCAATGAAGAGAGAGAATCGGAACATATGGCAAATTTACCTCTGTTGTGCCCTACGTATTTTATTGCTTCGTATAAGGCTATCATTTCAGCAGAATAAATTGTGCTAAATTCGGTAAGAATAGCGGATTTTATTATCGTATTTTCTGTAGTTATACTAAAGGATGATGAAGTATTGCATTTTGATCCGTCAGTAAAAATAAATGTATGGTCGTAGAGTGTGTTCTTTAGCTCATTAAATAATATTTGGTATTGTATTGGACTACAAATAGATTTGATAATATTTGTGTAGGGAGATATTAATAACTTCGTTTTGGAGAAGCCATGGTGGATGTTGCTTGGAACTGCTCTTCACTATAATAAGTGGCAGATCTAAACTTTTACAGTTTTGTATTGAACGGTGTATAGTTGATGGTATTTTAGGTATTTTTTTTTGGTAACTTTGCATTTATTAACTAATTGCAAGAGGGGTGTGTTTGAGCTAAAATTTATAGTTGTTAAAAGTTTTGTACTTAGTAATTTTGTTTGTGTTTCTAATGACAGGATATTCGATTCAAAAAGCATATTTTTAATTGGGGTTGAGCGAAAAGCTCCGAGGCAGAATCTTATAGCAGAGTTAACTACTATTATAATTTTACGCAATACAGAGTTCGGGGAGTGACCATAGATCGACAATGCGTAATTAATTTTAGATATAAGAATAGCTTTTATTACACAAATAATAGTGTGCATATTGCAATTCATTTTAGGATTAGAAAGACATTTTATAATCTTAAGACGTTTTGATAAAGAAGATACTACGTAGTTTATGTGGCTGTCCCAGCGGTAACGGGAGTTAATATGCAATCCAAGTATTCTAAGAGTATCTACTTGAGTTAAGTTTATGGGCGATGAAATTATGATGCAGCTGCAGTTTTTCTTGCGACATATGTGAACATATTTACATTTGGGTATAGAGAGAATTGCTCCTGAAAATGAAGACCACTCCTCTATTTCACGAAACAGATTGTTTAGGTTAATTGTTGGGTTTTTTGTTTTATCAGATCTGATAATCAAATTAAAATCATCTGCATAGGCAATAAAATCAAGTTCTTTATAAAATGAAATAATAGTACATAATCTACTGTACGCGATCAGGAAGAGTATTACTGACAAAGGAGATCCCTGTGGGATACCGTTATGTAATGGATGTGGAGACGAGTAGCTGTTACCAAGCCGTACTATTATTTTTCTATTGTTCATAAAGTTTTTGATGTAATTTATGATATTTGGACCCATTCCCCAGGAAGAAAGTTGATCTATAATAGCATGTATGCCAATTCCATCAAAAGCTCTCTCGATATCTAGTGATATGACTGTGGTGTGTTTGCGGGTTGATAGAGTAGTTGTGATTTGGTAATCTATATATAAAAGTGGGTCAATTGTGGATTTTCCCTTTCTGAAGCCAAATTGTCGGCTATTAAGAAGTTTGTACGTTTCCACAAACCACCATACCCTATTGGCTACTATTCTATCCATAACTTTTGCTAGGCAGGAGTTAAGAGAAATCGGTCGATAAGATTTAACAAGAGTCTTGTCGGCTCCTGGTTTGGGTATTGGTACTACAATGCTGTTTATACCCTATACCACTATGTGGTTTGGGTATAATGACTTTGTGCTGCTGTTTGTAACAACCAAAAATATTTGACCTAGACCCATCTTTAATTACACCGATCGAACCAGAATCACTTTCTGAGTTGATTTAACAATGTCCGTCCGTCCGTCCGTCCGTCCGTCCGTCCGTCCATCCGTCCGTCTGTGTGTCCATGTAAAGCTTGTAATCAAACTGCAGGTCGCAAATATGAATATATTTTGACGAAATTTGGTATATAAGCTTTTACCGGCCATGGGATGAACGCTATTGAAATTGGTGAGAATCGATCCATGTTCAGACCTAGCCCCCATACAAATTACCCATATGAAATCGACATAAATTGCCATATGATCCAAATTGACATATAGATCTTACTCAAATTGGGTTTGTATGCGTTCATTACATCCACTAATGAGTAGTCCAAAAATGATCCCTTTGACCCCATATAGAGCTGCTTCCCGATCTTCACTTAAATCTATTAAAAAACAAAAATATTGCACTGATTCTTCTCAAATTTTGTTTGTACATATTTTTGCAAAATACAAGAGACTTTACCAAACATGATCAGGATCGGTCCATTTTTGGACCTAGTCCCTTTATAGATATAGCATCCGATATGAACTTTTTCATATCTGCAGCCAAAAAAATTAAAAAAAATCCCACTCAAATTTGGTTTTTGCTTATTTTCAATGTCCAGTTAGTTGGGCCTAAGAGATAGGGTTTCTAAACGCATGGTATAGGGTATCGTATAGTCGGTCTAGACCGACTATAATTTTCTTACTTGTTTTATATTGCTGAGGAATATGGGAAGTAAAAATATTATTATATAAATTTAGTAATCTTTTTTTCATATTTAAAGGTAGGTTTATAAGCATGGGAGATGACACTCTGTCCATACCTGGTGTTTTTCCTTTTAGTTTTGCAAAAACTGACGAAAGTTCTAATATGTTAATCGGGGTTTCAATTTGTAATGCTTTACGAGTGGGAGGATTGCTAACATATCTGTGCTTATACGTTCTAAAGTTTTGGGTGAAGTTAATATCAGAGGAGTTATCAGACCAAGGGGCTGCAAATTCCTGGGCCATATCTAATCTATCTGTCAATCTAACATCTGGGTTTCCTAACTTAGAAATGCAATGTATCGAGTTTGTTGCTTTATAACCTGTATAGTTTTTATACCCTATACCACTATGTGGTTTGGGTATAATGACTTTGTGTTGCTGTTTGTAACAACCAAAAATATTTGACCTAGACCCATCTTTAATTATACCGATCGAATCAGAATCACTATCTGATTCGATTTAACGATGTCCGTCCGTCCGTCCGTCCGTCCGTCCGTCTGTGTGTCCATGTAAAGCTTGTAATCAAACTGCAGGTCGCAAATATGAACATATTTTGATGTAATTTGGTATGTTATCTTTTATCGGCTATAGGATGAACGCTATTGAAATTGGTGAGAATCGGTCCATGTTCAGACCTAGCCCCCATACAAATGACCCCTATTAAATCGACTTAAATTGTCATAAGATCCAAATTATCATATAAATCTTAGTCAAATTGGGTTTGTATGTGTTTATTACATCCATTAACCAGTAGTCCAAAAATGATGCCTGTGGGACAACTCTTAGTCATAGGCCCCATATAGAGCTGCTTCCCGATCTTCACTTAAATCTATTAAAAAACCAAAATATTGCACTGATTCTTCTCAAATTTTGTTTGTATATATTTTTGCAAAATACAAGAGACCTTACCAAACATGGTCAGGATCGGTCCATTTTTGGGCCTAGTCCCCATATAGATATAGCATCCGATATGATCTTTTTCATATCTGCAGACAAAAAAAATTTATAAAAATCCCACTCAAATTTGGTTATGCTTATTATAAGAAATATTAATCGGGAAATAACTTTATAAAATTCAGAAGATAAAATCTTCGACACATTAGGAAACCGAGTATAAGTAAAAGTGCAGGTTATATTGGAATTACATCAGTAATAACTTCCTTCATTAACCAAAGTATTTTTTCGGCAACTATTCCAAAATTGTAATGTAAATAATATAAATAACTACAGACCCGTATACTTACTTCCGATCATAGAAAAGATATTAAAGGAATTTATAGTCAAGAGACCCTAAACTTTTTTGAGGAGATATAAAACAATAAAGAAAAGCTATCACAAAAAAAATTATTAACTTAGAAATATATCAGATAAACACAAATATTCAACTACCTACAAGGACACTTTGTTATCTAAGTAATGGCATTAAAAATATGCTACCAACAACATTGCTTTTGCTAGTAAATAAACAGATGAAGAAACACACACAAACAAATAAACTTGTTACACTGAAAGAAAGACTTTTCAAATCGTTCGTACTCTTTCCCTCTAGCCATTGCTTTCAAAACAAAACCACAATAAATAAATTGATGATTTCTTTGCCCTACCTGCGGACAACAAAAAGTCTTTCCCCGATAAACTTCATTGTTGATGTAAAATACTGTAAAAAAGCAATGGAGAAGAATGTAGACAGGGACAGAGATATAGTTAGAACAAGATTAGCTAAAACTATTAAAACTACTTTCAAAAGAAATATACACCGAGAGAAAAATTCAGACGGTGGTAATGTTTAAAAGTGAATATAATCAGAATATTAAAAGCTTACTGAAAACTAACAACAACATGATATCGGACCTATTTAATAAGGCACTTATTGATCCTTGACGTAAGAGCTCTGTGCTGGTACGATGGCTCGGATTTACATGTTGCCAAAAGGGATAACCCTTAGACCAATCGTCTCTTCGATACAAGTGCCTTGCTACCATCTTTCAAAATATATTGGACTTATTATTAGAAATATCATATCCAAAGAATATGACACCAAATACTCAAGAAAATTAAGAAATCCCCCAAAAAAAAAAAAAAATTGAGACTCGAAGACAAGGAGATATTGGCATCATTCGAATTAGTCTCATTTCCAATAACAACATTTATAGAAGTTATAAAACAACAACAATAATTATAAATCAAATATCAACAGTACGCGAATTAATAATACAGCAATTGATAATATCAATAATATTAACAACAATACCACCAACATTATTTTTGGCAATGTCAACACAACAACACACTGGTGAATAGCAACAACATAATAAACAACAATATAACTCGCAGATGAAATAACAGCAACAACAACAAAAATTTATCACGGAAATTAGAAATAATAAACCATTCATATTGTATTTCCAAATAACTGACAAATTAAATATATATTTAACTGTTTTATAAATGCTGATTCAACATTGATTCAGAATAAACATAAACGAATAAAGTTTGAGCAAACAACATTTATTATTCAACAGATATTATTCAAACAATTCTGAACACTTTTGACAGTATATAAAGCTCTAAAACTTCTAAACAACTATGGCCATTAACCGAACTGGCCTAAAAGTAACACCAAATTGTGGAGAAGTGAAATTTTGAAGTTAAATAAAAATGAAATTATTATTCGTTCTTCGACTCATCTGTGTGGGTTTTGTAGTGGTACAAGCTAAATTAAACGTGAAATTCGAATGGAAAGAATTGCAATTTGATTGGCCTAATGATGCAGCTGAAATAGCTGCCATCGCGTCGGGTGATTATATTTCTACAAATAATCTACCTATGGGCATGGAAAGATGGAACGATAAGTTGTTTTTAACAGTGCCAAGGTAACAGAAAATTTCTTTTTATTAAACAAGAAAATCAATTAATAATATACTTATACAATTTGTAGTATTTATTATTTTTAATTATTTATTTTGTATTCTTTTTTATATTATTTAATTCAAAACCATTAAATTTTTTAAAACTCTAAATACTGATTAGTTGTTCAACTCATATTTATCTAGATTTTCTGCTAATATTTTCCCAATATTTCATAGAAACTCGAATGAAACACTTCAAAAATTGTTTATTTTTATTTCTTTTATGGGAATATTCATTATGTAAATTCCTTAAATTAATAATTGTAAACTTGTTTTTTTAAGAAAACAAACTACCCCGTATTATTTATATTTATCTTCGCATAAATTTTAAACGAACATTTTCTTAGAGAAAAGTAACTTTTCTTAAAAGTATATATTTTCATAAAAGATACTTTTTCTTAATACAGTTCCTTTTTGTTAACACTTTTCATATAAAAAAACACTTATTCTTAGAAAAAGTACCATTTCTTAAAATAGTAGCTTTTCTCAAAAAAGTACCTTTAATAAGTAATTTTTTTTCTTTTTTTATTTTTGAAAAGTACATTTTATTAAAAAAGTGCATTTTCTTCTAACAACATTTCTATAGATGAAAAAAATTTAGAAGATAAAATAAAATCTAAAAGGTAAAGATTTTTATGTAATAAATATGTTTCATATGATCATTTTGAGCAAAACTAGCATAAACATGCATTTAAAGCAAATTATGCAAAAAAATATACAACTACAAATTGATGCCATTTTATTATAAATGTATTTTTTTGGAGAAATATATGAAACATTTCAATAGATGGTCATTTTGATGAAAATATGTAAAAATATACACATAAATCTAAAAATATGTAATTTATCCAATTTATTGATTTGGATAAAAACTTAGTCAATATCTAATATAGAATTCAAGCATGAGTTAAAAATTATTTTTAAAATATCTTTGACATGAAAAACAAAACAAGAATATTTCTTATAGTGTCCGCAGAAAAAAATGTAAGATTTAATCAAATTTTCAACTTAAAATCAAAGTTTTAAATAAAATAGATATCAAGATAAAAAAAAATAATTCTTTGAAAAAACAAATTTTTGAGCCGAAATTTTTTTTTTTTTTAATTCTTTTTGTTTTAACTAAAAAAATTTTGTCTTGCATCAGAAATTTTTTTATTGAAATTTTTTTCAGGCAAATGTTAGTAAGGATCTCGGTTAGATTTGCTTTATCGATTCAATATTTCGATCCGTTACTAATGATCAATACCTTTTTGTAGTATATACTAAATAGTTATCTGATAATAAAAATAAAATCTTATTTAAGACAAAATAATTATTTATTATTATATTTTATAATTTATTTTATTATTTAAAATTATTAACCGATTGTTTAATATCCTTCTTTTTAGATGGAAAGCTGGTATAGCCTCATCATTGAATTATATTGATATGAAATCCACAGAAAAATCTCCCAAATTAAAACCCTACCCCAGCTGGAACGCTCATAAGATACCTACAGAGAAATGTAATGGAGGTTGTAGTTTAAAAGATAATTCCACGATTGTATCGCCATTCCGCATTAATGTGGATGCCTGTGATCGTTTATGGGTTATGGATACAGGTGTAGCTGATATTAATGGCGAAGGTAACCAAGTGACGCCTAGTGCTATAGTTATATTTGATTTAAAAACCGACAAGCTAATCCGAAGATATGTCATACCACATGCGCAAAGGGTAGATAGTACGTTATTTGCCAATATTGTAAGTCTATTGTGACGAGAAGGGCGGCAATTGCAATCTAAATTAACTAACTTATATTCTACAGCTCGTTGATTCTGATCCTTCTAAGTGTGCGGACGCGTACGCTTATGTTCCCGATTTCCGGAGCTATTCTGTAGTAGTCTATTCCTTCCGCGAAAATCATTCGTATCGTGTGGCACAAGATTCCTTCAAAAAGGCTGTTGCGGCAGTGAACATTACTGTTGACGGTACCCTCGGTCCCCAGCATTCAGATGGCTCCAAAGACATTTACTTCCATGCTTGTACAGCCTCTAAAGAGTATAAGGTGAAAAATCACGTTCTTCAAAATGAAAAGTATGTTACCACCAGCGCTGCTTCTAAAGATTTCAAATATATTGGTGAGCGTGACAAGAATGGTGAGGCCTCAGCCCAGGTGTATGATAAGGAAACGGGTGCCATTTTCTATACACTACCCTATAATGATGCTATAGGCTGTTGGAATATCAAAAAACCTCATACTCCCGAAACACAAGGTGTCGTTGATAAAGATTCAAAAACTTTGGAATATCCCATTGAGTTAAAGATTGACTCTGAACACACAGTTTGGGTTTTATCGAATAAGTTGCCTAAGTACTTAAAGGGCACATTGAATGCAACCCACATAAATTATCGTGTTTTAACGGGTAAAAGTAGTGATCTGATTAAGGATACTGTATGTTAATCTTCTAATTTTTTAAATGTTATTCAAAATTAATTAAATAAACTATTGCAATTTTTTTTCTTCAAATAAATAAATTTAATAAAAATTAAATACGAAGAATTTTTAATATATAATATTATTATTTTGGCCTTTTATAGTTTTAAGTGAAGCTGCAGCTTTATTGGGGACTTTGTGTAAGAATTGTTCTACAGGGTTCATTTTTGGACTACTGATTAATGGGTGCAATAAACAATTTGAACGAGATCTAGATCTTATGGCAATTGAAGTCGATTGGATAGGGGTAATTTTTATTGGAACTAGGTCTGAACATGTACCGATTTGCACCAATTTCAATAGTGATCATGCTATAGTCGATCGAAGCTCATATACCAAATTTCATCAAAATATTTGCGACCTGTAGTTTGATTACGAGGTTTACATGGACAGACAGACAGACGTATATTGCTGAATCGACTCAGAAAGTGATTCAGTGACGATCAGTATAATAAAAGATGGGTCTAGGTCAAACATTTTTCTTAGTTACAGACTTCAACATAACGTCATTATACCCTGACCACGTATTAGGAATATTTGTGGGTGTGAATAATTCCTATACAAGATGAATGTACTAGTTTAGTATAGCAAAAACTTCAAAGCGTTTGGTCCTTAGGGGACACAGAAAAATTTTATGCCCGTTTTGAGTTTTCATTTTTTTGCCCATCACTATTTGGATAAGACGTAAAAACAAGTGTAAAAGTTCTTTTGATCTAAATTCTGAGTTCGGATGTCCCCAACAGAATTTTAACAAACATTTTTCGTAGCGTATTTTAACACAATATCAGCAATTTTCATGGGTCATTTTTGTTTTTTTTTACGAAATACCAAAAGAAAAATATATCCTAAAACTTGCGTTTTAAGGGTCAAAATGTGTTGTGAATATGTTCTGCAGCAGACTTCATTTCTCTTGTTTATTTGATAGATCGTTGATAAAAACGGTACTTAGGTATACTGCAAATAAGTTAAACTTTTGAATATTCATTCTCGCTCATGTTCCATCGTTGTGCCTCAAGGCTACGTTAGGTTTAACAGATAATGGTTTACATTTTGAATAGCATTGGTTAGCACAGTTTTATCACATAGATTGTTGCCATTTTTTCGTAGCTTTCGCTTAACCAGTATAGTTCACGAATTTTTGAAGGATATGGTATTCACGCCGCTTGTTGTCTTTCAGTTGCAAAATGTTGAACTTCTCTTTCTATGTCTTCCCCAGCAAGTATTTGTGACGAGATGTTTATTTTACATTTATTAATAATTTATAAAAAATCCATTCACTATGCTTGTTTGGTAATCTAGGGTTCGGACATGAATGATCAGAACATAAATCATAACCTTCTTTTATTTCTAGAAACAGTTTAGTTTTTTTTTTCTTATTATAAAGAAATCAATTAAAACTGGATGCTTATTTATATCCGTTAGCCAATAAGCAGGAGAGTCTACATTCACTACCTCTATTTTGTATGGCTTCATACAGTCGTCTACTTTTTGTTGTATATAATCGTGATCCCCAATATAGATGCTTGGCACTAAAATCGCCTCCCATTATGAAATTATATTTATGTTTGTTAATTAGCTCCATATACTGTTCGGATGTAATTTCGTGTCTGAGAGGACAGTAAACCGAAGTAATTGATGTGTATGATTTGTTTGTTGTTATTATTATTGTTGGAGCTTGAAATTCACCTGATCATATGTGTTCTTCTTTATAATTATATGTGTTTGATCTCACTCAGATTGCACTTACCCCTCTTTATTGCTAGGATGAATTGTGTAGTTTGTAAAGTGTATTTCGCATATAAAGCAAATAACAATATTTTGTTCAATAAGTATAGCTGAAAGTTCAGTTTTATTTTTCAGTGAATTTTCTTTATTAATATATACATATATATTAATTAAAAAGACCGATATTTTTTTTCGAAGTAACCAAAAAAATCATAAAACAATTGAATATATAAAATAAATAACATCTAACATTATAAAATTATATTGAAATTGTAAAAAAATTCAATTTATTGAAAATTTCAATAAATACAATATAATAATATAATACAATATAATATAATATAATTTAATATAATATAATATAATATAATTTAATATAATATAATATAATATAATATAATATAATATAATATAATATAATATAATATAATATAATATAATATAATATAATATAATATAATATAATATAATATAATATAATATAATATAATATAATATAATATAATATAATATAATATAATATAATATAATATAATATAATATAATATAATATAATATAATATAATATAATATAATATAATATAATATAATATAATATAATATAATATAATATAATATAATATAATATAATATAATATAATATAATATAATATAATATAATATAATATAATATAATATAATATAATATAATATAATATAATATAATATAATATAATATAATATAATATAATATAATATAATATAATATAATATAATATAATATAATATAATATAATATAATATAATATAATATAATATAATATAATATAATATAATATAATATAATATAATATAATATAATATAATATAATA
Source organism: Cordilura impudica (assembly GCA_963682025.1). NCBI lineage: Eukaryota > Metazoa > Arthropoda > Insecta > Diptera > Scathophagidae > Cordilura > Cordilura impudica. Next base: position 231,966,435 of record OY821518.1, on the reverse strand, counting down.
TAATATAATATAATATAATATAATATAATATAATATAATATAATATAATATAATATAATATAATATAATATAATATAATATAATATAATATAATATAATATAATATAATATAATATAATATAATATAATATAATATAATATAATATAATATAATATAATATAATATAATATAATATAATATAATATAATATAATATAATATAATATAATATAATATAATATAATATAATATAATATAATATAATATAATATAATATAATATAATATAATATAATATAATATAATATAATATAATATAATATAATATAATATAATATAATATAATATAATATAATATAATATAATATAATATAATATAATATAATATAATATAATATAATATAATATAATATAATATAATATAATATAATATAATATAATATAATATAATATAATATAATATAATATAATATAATATAATATAATATAATATAATATAATATAATATAATATAATATAATATAATATAATATAATATAATATAATATAATATAATATAATATAATATAATATAATATAATATAATATAATATAATATAATATAATATAATATAATATAATATAATATAATATAATATAATATAATATAATATAATATAATATAATATAATATAATATAATATAATATAATATAATATAATATAATATAATATAATATAATATAATATAATATAATATTAATATTAATATAGTATAAAAATACACCGAGAGAAAAATGCAGACGGTAGTAATATTTAAAATTTAATATATAACCAGAAAATTAAAAACTTACTGGAAGATGGAAACACATATAACACGGATTCAGTGGCATAATACCTAAAAAAAAACTAACAACAACATGATATCGTACCTATTTAAAAAGGGAATTATAGCCCTTTGGCGTAAATGTTGTGTGCTGGTACGACGTGTTGCCAAAAGTGACCTCCCTTAGACCAATCGTTTCTTCGATACAAGTACCTTGCTACCATCTTTCAAGATATATTGGACTTATTATTAGAAATATCATATCCAAAGAATATAACATCAAATACTCAACAGAATTAAGAAATCACAAAAAAAAAATGAGACTCGAAGACAAGGAGATATTGGCATCATTCGAATTAGTCTCATTTCCAATAACAACATTTATAGAAGTTATAAAACAACAACAATAATTATTAATCAAATATCAACAGTACGCGAATTAATAACACAGCAATTGATAATATCAATAATATGAACAACAATACCACCAACATTATTTTTGCCAATGTCAACACAACAACACAACATACATACAACTCGCAGATCAAACAACAGCAACAACACGAAAAATTTATCACGGAAATTAGAAATAATAAAAAATTCAAATTGTATTTCTAAATAACTGACAAATTAAATATATATTTAACTGTTTTATAAATGCTGATTCAACATTGATTCACAATAAATATAAACGAAGTTTCAGCTACAGCACTTATTATCCAACATTTATTATTCAAACAATTCTCAACACACTTATTAGACCAATCAGCGCGCGCCAACATTATTGCTTGAGAGTATATAAAGCTTTAAAACTTCTAAACAACTATGGCTATTAACCGAACTGGCCTAAAAGTAACACCAAATTGTGGAAAAGTGAAATTTTGAAGTTAAATAAAAATGAAATTATTATTCGTTCTTCCACTCATCTGTGTGGGTTTTGTAGTGGTACAAGCTAAATTAAACGTGAAATTCGAATGGAAAGAATTGCAATTTGATTGGCCTAATGATGCAGCTGAAATAGCTGCCATTGCGTCGGGTGATTATATTTCTACAAATAATCTACCTATGGGCATGGAAAGATGGAACGATAAGTTGTTTTTAACAGTGCCAAGGTAACAGAAAATTTCTTTTTATTAAACAAGAAAATCAATTAATAAAATACTTATACAATTTGTAGTATTTATTATTTTTAATTATTAAACTTCTTAAATTCTAAATACTGATTAGTTGTTCAACTCATATTTATCTAGTTTTTCTGCTGATATTTTCCCAATATTTGATAGAAACTCGAATGAAACACAACAAAAATTGTTTATATTTATATCTTTTATGGGAATTATGTAAATTCCTTAAATTAATAATTGTAAACTTGTTTTTTTTTTAAGAAAACAAACTACCCGTATTATTTATATTTATCTTCGCATAAATTTTAAACTTACATTTTCTTAGAGAAAAGTAACTTTTCTTAAAGGTATATATTTTCTTAAAAGATACTTTTCTTAATACAGTTCCTTTTTGTTAACACTTTTCTTACAAAAAAAATACTTATTCTTAGAAAAAGTGTCATTTCTTAAAATAGTAGCTTTTCTCAAAAAAGTGCCTTTAATAAGTAATATTTTTTTTTTTGAAAAGTACATTTTATTAAAAAAGTGCATTTTCTTCAAACAACATTTCTTTAGATGAAAAAAATTTAGAAGATGAAATAAAATCTAAAAGGTAAAAATTTTTATGTAATAAATATGTTTCATATGATCATTTTGAGCAAAACTAGCATAAACATGCATTTAAAGCAAATTATGCAAAAAAATATGCAACTACAAATTGATGCCATTTTATTATAAATGTATTTTTCAAAGACAAATGTGTGAAAAATTTCAATAAAAGAACATTTTGATGAAAATATTTAAAAATATACAATAAAGCAAAAAAAAAATGCTTATTATCCAATTTATTGATTTGGATAAAAACTTAGTCAATATCTCAAATAGAATGAGTATGAGATAAAAAAGATATTTTTAAAATATCTTTGACATGAAAATTTAAAGAAAAAGATTTCTTATAGTGTCTGCCGAAAATAATGTGAGGTTTAATCAAATTTAAGACATTATAATCAAAGTTTTATGATAAAAAAATATTTCTTTGAAGAAAAAAATTTTGGAGGCGAAATTTTTTGAAAAAAAAATTTTTTTTTCTTTTTGTTTTGCCAAAAAATATTTTATCTTGCATTAAAAATTTGTTTGGGGCAAATATTAGTAAGGATCTCGGTTAGATTTGATTTATCGGTTCAATATTACGATCCGTTACTAATGATCAATACCGTTTTGTAGTACATACTAAATAGTAAATAATATTTTATATTTATAATTTATAATTTATTTTATTATTTTAAATTATTTGACGTTTACTTAAATACTAAACGATTGTTTAATATTCTTCTTTTTAGATGGAAAGCTGGTGTAGCCTCATCATTGAATTATATTGATACGAAATCCACAGAAAAATCTCCCAAAGTAAAACCATACCCCAGCTGGAACGCTCATAAGATGCCTACAGAGAAATGTAATGGAGGTTGTAGTTTAAAAGATAATTCCACGATTGTATCGCCATTCCGCATTAATGTGGATGCCTGTGATCGTTTATGGGTTATGGATACAGGTGTAGCTGATATTAATGGCGAAGGTAACCAAGTGACGCCTAGTGCTATAGTTATATTTGATTTAAAAACCGACAAGCTAATCCGAAGATATGTCATACCCCAAGAGCAAATGGTAGATAGTACGTTATTTGCCAATATTGTAAGTCTATTGTGATGCGAAGGGCGACAATTGCAATCTAAATTAACTAATTTATATTTTACAGCTCGTTGATTCTGATCCTTCTAAGTGTGCGGACGCGTACGCTTATGTTCCCGATTTTCGGAGCTATTCTGTAGTTGTCTATTCCTTCCGCGAAAATCATTCGTATCGTGTGGCACAAGATTCCTTCAAAAATGCTGTTGCGGCAGTGAACATCACTGTTGACGGTACCCTCGGTCCCCAGCATTCAGATGGCTCCAAAGACATTTACTTCCATGCTTGTACCGCCTCTAAAGAGTATAAGGTGAAAAATCACGTTCTTCAAAATGAAAAGTATGTTACCACCAGCGCTGCTTCTAAAGATTTCAAATATATTGGTGAGCGTGACAAGAATGGTGAGGCCTCAGCCCAGGTGTATGATAAGGCAACGGGTGCCATTTTCTATACACTACCCTATAATGATGCTATAGGCTGTTGGAATATCAATAAACCTCATACTCCCGAAACACAAGGTGTCGTTGATAAAGATTCAAAAACTTTGGAATATCCCATTGAGTTAAAGATTGACCCTGAACACACAGTCTGGGTTTTATCGAATAAGTTGCCTAAGTACTTAAAGGGCACATTGAATGCAACCCATATAAATTATCGTGTTTTAATTGGTAAAAGTAGTGATCTGATTAAGGATACTGTATGTTAATTTTCTAATTTTTTTAATGTTATTCAAAATTAATTAAATAAACTATTGCAATTTTTTTTCTTCAAATAAATAAATTTAACAAAAATTAAAATTAATAATAAACGATCTGATTTACTGATGACAACCTTTAGCATGAAAAAACGGACACGATTTGGAACCTGGAATGTTAGGACGCTGTCTGAACCATCGCGTTTAGAACAACTGTGTAATGAATTTGAAAACTACAAACTTCTTTTTTTGGGCCTAAGTGAGGTACGCTGGCCAGAGTCTGGTGAAATAACAACCGCCGACGGACACCATCTCCTTTATTCAGGAAAGCCAGCCAATGAGCCAAAATCCTCTGGAGTTGGCATTCTACTTTCGAGAGAAGCGCATAATGCAATCATAGGCTGGAAGCCTTACTCGGACAGAGTAATTTCTGTAAGGTTAAAAACCCGTGCACGTAATGTAACTTGCATACAGTGTTATGCACCTACAGAAGTTTCAGATTATTCCGCCAAAGAAGATTTTTACAGCCTTCTCGATCGTGCAATATCATCATCAAACACCGGTGATATATTGATTGTTATGGGAGACTTTAACGCACAAATAGGTCCCGACAACTCTGGCTTCGAAAATATCATGGGCACGCATGCGCTAGGAAGAAGAACCGAAAATGGAGAAATTTTTGTAAATATGTGTGCTGCAAACAACCTAGTGATAGGTGGATCTCTGTTCCCACATAAAAACGTACACAAGACCACATGGGTATCATCGGACCATATAACAGAAAACCAAATCGACCACATTACTATCAGCCGAAAATGGCGCGGGTCTTTGTTAGATGTCCGTTGCAAAAGAGGGGCGGATGTTGCAAGCGACCACCACCTGCTTGTTGGAAGTATGCGTGTAAAACTGGCGGCAATCAATAAGGCAAATCCATCGCTTCAGAAAAAGTTCAACATACTTAAACTAAGAGATCCCTTAGTGGCTGCAAATTACACTCATGAACTGCAACAAGCCGTTAGAACAACGTCATTTGAACAGCGAAAAGATTGGAATACTATCAAGAAGGTAATAACTGAAGCTGCTAAGAAACACATAGGCTTCAAGGAACAAAGACGCAAACATTGGTTATCTGACGACACTTGGTCCTTGATTATGGAAAGAAAACTAATTAAAGCACCCATTAACACCGCCAAAACCAGAAACGAGAAAGGAAATTTACGATCACAACACACTGCTATAGACCGTCTTGTTAAGCGAAATGCCCGCAATGACAAACGTGCTTGGACGAACGGAATAGCGTTAGAAGCTCAAGCTGCAGCGGATACAAATCGGTCTGGATTTTTTTATAAGCTCATCAAAAAACTTACTAATAAAGCCACTGTAACAGGAAAGCCTATACAAAACAATGACGGCATACTTATAACATCGAAAGACGAACAGCTAGATCTTTGGGCCGACCACTACTCCTCAATCCTTACTCCGGGACCTAATGGAGATGAGACCATATGCAATTGCGATAACCATAACTATACTGCAAACATTCCCTTCACAACTCCATCTATTTCTGAGCTGATTTCAGCTATAAAGTTGCTTAAAAATAATAAAAGCCCTGGGCCCGACAACATCTCCCCAGAACTTCTCAAAACAGATCCCTCTTCTTGTGCACAGCTTATTTTGCCCTTAGTAGATGACATATGGCATAACTAAAGAGTTCCTGATGAACTTAAGGAAGGCATGATCATCAACATTCCGAAAAAGGGTAATCTAACTTGCCGTAATAACTGGCGGGGCATAACGTTGCTGAGTATGGTCAACAAAATAATAACCCACATAATTACGTCAAGAATCTCAGACGTACTGACACCTCAACTCAGAGGTCAACAAGCTGGCTTTTGTCCAAACAAATCGTGTGTTGACCATGTAAACACTCTCAGAATTATAGTGGAACAGTCGGTCGAATGGCGTTCCCCACTATATCTGGTATTTATTGATTTTGAGAAAGCTTTCGATACTCTAAACCACAACGTTATTTGGAAAGCCTTACAGTGCAAGGGTGTCCCTCCCAAACTAATTGACCTTATAAAGAGCCTATACGCTGATGCCAGTTGCCGCATTGTGCATGAAGGCAAGTTAAGCAGGAGGGTTAAAGTTGGAACGGGAGTTCGCCAAGGTTGCGTAATGTCTCCACTCTTATTCAACATCGTATTGGATATTGTCATGAAACAATGTATGGTAGAAAATAGAGGTATCTCTTGGGGACTTAATGGAAGATTAGAGGACTTAGAATATGCTGATGACATTTGCCTTCTCTCTCATCGATTCTCTGATATGCAATCAAAGTTACAACTTCTGTCAGACATGGCCTCAAATGCAGGCCTTAAAATTAACATTAGGAAGACCAAGGTGATGAGAATAAACGCTGAAAACAACAGCAGATTTACAATTGGTAATGATATACTAGAGGATGTAGAATCTTTCTGTTATCTTGGCTCTATATTAACAACAACTGGCGGCTCGGGCGCAGATATCTCTCACCGTATTAAAAGAGCATCCCAAACTTTCGGCCAACTCAATTATGTATGGAAATCATCCACACTCTCTCGTGGTGTCAAAATCAAACTATTTAACTCGAATGTTCGTTCTACTTTGTTGTACGGCTGCGAAACATGGAATGCAGCCCCCCCAGACATTCAGGCAATGCAAGTATTTATAAACCGATGTCTGAGAAAAATACTTCGGGTGTATTGGCCGCAAAGGATAACCAATGAGAGGCTCTGGTTCGAAACGCAGCAATCTCCTATAACCATTGAAGTACGTAGACGAAAGTGGAACTGGATAGGTCATACAATAAGAAAAGCCCATCCAGACATTGCTAAAAGTGCCATAGAGTGGAATCCACAAGGTAGTCGTAGAAGAGGACGTCCAGCCCATACATGGAGGCGACAAGTCATAGCTGAAGCAACAACTCTGAACACCAGTTGGAGCGAAGTGAAAAATATTGCGATGGACAGACCAAAATGGAGAGATTTTGTTGGGGCCCTATGCTCCTTATAGGAGTTTCGGGAACATATATATATAAAATTAATAATATATAATTACGATCATCATAATTCATGGAGTTATTATGTAACAGTGTTGTACGTGTCAGATGTGATGAAAAGAAATACTCTAGGCGTCCAGTTTATAGCTCGGCTAGAGCTCACCGGACAAGAAGTGCCTCTTGCCAACCATTCTGGACTTTTAAATCTTACAAAAACTTAATTTTCATGCCAGTCAGTCTTTTGCAAAAACCAAAAAACAACGAAAAATATACGCGGTCCCCAATTACGCAACATAACTAAGACACAATCGTCTCCCTGTCGTTTGTTTATGACATTGCCATCGCCCATTGTGAAACATAACGACATCCTAAATATTTTTACTTTTACCATAATTTCTCCCTACTACCACTTAATGCTTAATCGTTCATTTTGAATTTTTTTTTCAAAAAAAAAAGGTTTATAAATTTTGGATATATGGAAATTTCTTTAAAATTAAATTATGAGAGTTGAAAAATTAATAAGTAGTAGTAGTGGTAGTAGTAGTAGTATTTATTTTATTTTCAGCAATATATATAAAATAATTACAAAATAAAATAAAAGTTAAAAATAAAATAAAAGGTAAAAATAACCATATGCGACTCTGACTATCGTCGTCAGCCGCTTATAATATAAAAATTTAATTTCCTAATCGAGATAAATGTTTTTATGTATTAAACTCTGTTATCAAAAAGTTTCTGTAATTTATACATGTTTTTATATAATTTGCTAAGAGATCCAACTTCTATTTACACCATTTAATATACTTAAGATTCCGTCTTCTGTAAGGTAAGCTTTACTGAAGTACATAATTTTTAATTCTTTTAGCGTTTTACAACGACCAAGAAAATGTTCTATATTTTCAATTTCCCTTGAATTACATAAAGAGCATAATTTAGACAAATTCGTTTCAAAGCGGTTACCATTTAATTTTATCAAATCACTTCGTGCTTTAAAAATTGAAGTTATATTTTCTAGTTTAATTTCATTAGATATGTATTTATTCCCTTCAATTGCATTTAGTTTTGAATATATCCTGGTTGTTAGAGCCTTTTTGTTGCAAATTTGCTCTTGATATTTTGACTTCAAGGAGATTAAAAGATTTTTTCTATTGTTATTCCATTGTTGTTTATTAATGTTCGCTTCTGTCCAATTAATTTCAAATTCTAATCCGAGCTTGTTAAGTTCAATTACCCAAAGCAGATTTTTTTGAATCAATAGTTTAGAAAATTGATAAGGCAACCGATTTTCTCCGTAATCGAACAGGGTTTTGTTGATATATCTCACATGTAGATCTAAGGTGTATAAATGACCATTTTCCGTACCTGTTTCGGATAATAACACATAAGTTGGTGTGAAGCTTGGGAGCCGCAAGATTTTCTTTATAAAATATATTTGTAGCTTAGCAACATATTCAAAATTTGTAAACCCCCATATTTGGGCTGCATACGATTGCACTGAACTGCATACTGCAAGGAATAATTTCCATTTAGAAGCAATTGATTTGTGTTTTTATTTAAAAAGTTTTGCCATGTTAAGTTGATACTATTTTTTGCTGCTATGTTTCTTTGTTCAATATGCTTCGTAAATACCATTTTTGGTGTAAACCAAACTCCTAGGTAACAGTATTCTGAAACTATTTTGATTTCTTGGCTATTAAAATACCGTTTTTCTTTACTAGACAATCTTCCACCTTTTCTGAAAACCATAATTTCTGACTTATCCAAGTTTACTTCAACATTCCATGTTTTACAATAGTCTTCAAGTTTTTGGATCATTTTCTGCACTTTTACATCATCTGCTAAAATCACTATGTAGTCTGCATATAATAACAATTTTATGTTAATGTTTTCAACGTATATTCCACCTTCTAAGCAATCATGCAAATCATTAAGGTATAAGGCAAATAGTAAAGGTGATAGCACACACCCCTGCTTTACACCACTTTCTGTAGCAAATGACTTTGATAGCTCACTACCTGTCCAAACTGATGTCCGCGTTTTTTCATAGATACATTCTATAAACTCAACAACTTTTGATGAGGCACCCAATGTATGCAACTTATAAATTAAAGCATTTCTTGACACTTTATCAAATGCTGCTTTGAAATCTACGAAAAAGGCATATGTTTTCTTTTTATTCGCAAAATTCAGATGCACCAAAGATGTTAAATTATATATATTATCTGCTGTTGAATAGTTTTTACGAAATCCTGCTTGGAATTCATTCATAATGTTGGTACGTTCAACCCAATTCGAGAGTCTATATCTGCAATTTTTATTGGTCATTATCGTCCTTTTTTTCACGAAATACCCTAAAAAGTGTGTTTAAAGGGTCAAAATATTTTGTGAATATACTCTGCATTTCATTTGGGGCTGTCAAAGACGTAAACTTCATCGGAATATTGTATTACCATACCTATATCTTGCTCATCTGAGATATCGTTGCTAAAAAAAAAAAAAAAAAATAAATTAAAAAAATATAAAAATAAAAAAATATTAAGAAAAAAAAAAAAATAAATAAAAAAAAAAACGGTGCTTAAGTATTCTGCAAATAAGTTAACCTTCTGAATATTCGTTCTCGCTCATGTTCCGTCGTTTTGCCTCAGGGCTGATTTTATTTATGGTGAGTAGTCCGTTTTATTATCATACATTACGTTTATCAGATAATGGTTAAGATTTTCCAGTTTAAATTTTTTTATTTGTCTTTTAGTTTCATCATGAGAACATCTAGACTGTTCGTAGCTTTCGCTTAATCAATATTAGTTCATGAATTTTTGGAGTAATATCATACGAATAATCGATTAATCGAATTTAAAGGAATTACTCTGTTTATTAAAATTTTTTTTTTGTTGTATTTTCTTGCAGTGTAAAAGTATTAAACGTTCATTACGTCCATTAATGAGTAGTCCAAAAATTATCCCTTTGGCCCCATATGGAGCTGCTTCCCGATCTTCACTTAAATCTATTAAAAAACAAAAATATTGCACTGATTCTTCTCAGATTTTGTTTGTATATATTTTTGCAAAATACAAGAGACTTTACCAAACATGCTCAGGATCGGTACATTTTCGGATCTAGTCCCCATATAGATATAGCATCCGATATAAAGTTTTTCATATCTGCAGCCAAAAAAATTAATAAAAATTTTTTTTTGCTTATTTTCTATGTCCAGTTAGTTGGGCCTTAGAGATAGGGTTTCTAAACGCATGGTATAGGGTATCGTATAGTCGGTCTAGACCGACTATAATTTTTTTACTTGTTTATTGTTGACATTAAAAAAAACGTTCATTTCCTTTGGAAAAACCAGACGAAGTTGAATTGAATTCTTTAAAATACTTAATAGATTTTATATTTTCGTGATATTTACGTATTTAAACGTAATTTTAAAGGTAAAATTGTAATATTATTAATTTTGTAAATATGTTAAATAAACATTCTAAAATACTACAGGTGCAAATACTTCTTAAACATGAGCTATGTATGGAAATATTTTTCAAAAGATCCAAAAAATTAAAACTTAGTCAAATGCAAAAAATGCCCAAAGACTTTTAAACAAAGAGGTTCAACCACGTCTTCACTTATATACCGCTTACGTTAGGGACATAATCTTAAATTTAAAGAAGATGAGTCGGCTATAAAAGAAGATGAGACTCCAACAACTTCTTAGGGCTCAGTGGCTGGCTCCATAGACAAATTCATTGTAAAACCATCACTATTGTCCTTGGAAGAAATAATATGCAGATGTGTAGTCGAGGATGGAATGTCGGTGAGGAGCTTAAAGAAAATCCAATGGCTACAATATGCCATACAGCGAAGCTACTATTTGGAGCCTCATTGATAATTTTTATTTTAAAAAGAAGGATGAATTAGTTGCCGATATCCGAGAAACAAAAGAAAACAATGGAAGGTTCTCAATAATAGTCGATGAGTGGACAGACATTTCACACTACAAATACTTAAACATAACCTTGCGTAATTATGATCATACAAATAGTTCATATAAAATTATCAATTTGGACCTTTAAGAAATGAATAAAAAAGGCAATGCTGCAAATATTTGTTTTGAAATAAAGGACAAATTAGAAGAATTTGGCATTAGTTAAAATCAAGACATCGCACAGTGCTTTGTCCCCATATAGTGAATGGGCAAAATTAGAGAAGTTATCGCAGAAAAATTAAATTTGGTGTGCTGGTTCAAAATATGTTAATTAAGAAAAATTCGAAGTTTCGGAAAAATCGATGCAAGGACATGACTACCTCCCATACATCTTTAATTTTAAAAGTATAATTTTAGCTATAATTGTATATAGAATAAATCGAAAGTTGGTAACTATCTGTTAAAATATGTCTTGTAGCTTAGTGGTTAATTTTGTTTCATTCGGTGCAAGGACATGACTACCTCCCATATATAATTTTTCTCAAAAACTAAAGTTTAACTACATTAGCGATCAGAATGCCCTAAAAACTTATAACAACTTATAAAACTATATTTTTGGGCTCTTTGGGAAATTTCGCTACATTCGATACAAGGACATGACCATCTCCCATATATCCTTTTTCCCAAAAACTAAATTTTTGCAACATTTGTGATCAAAATGCAAATAATTTAATATTCTCTTTAAAAAGGGTCATAAATAAATTTGTTTCTAAATTTGCTCAACAAATAAGATAATTAATTTTAATTGTAATTTATGATGTTTTCTTTCAAAATGTATTTCTCAATTTCTTTGAATTCATAATTTTTTTTTTATTTGTTTTGTAGACCTAAGTGATGATAGTTCCGGATCCGACATTAATAACAAATGAGCCATTAAATCTCTATTTGTATATTCTCTTGTCGTTTTTCTTGTATGGGAAAATCGCACATTCCTTATATTTTTATGACTGACTTCTAAGGCTTCTTCGGACATACACCCTAGAATAAAAATAGTTTTAAAAAATGTGTAAAACGTTTTTTTAATATTTTATTAGCTATTGGCAAGTTGAAGTATTCCAGACCATCGCACCCATGCACTAAAACCTTATGAACAGTAATTGACATGTAATACCAGCCATATTGTATTAAATATGAGTTTCTAGTAATATTTAGCAGCTCCTTATACGTTGTCACATTAACCGGGATTCCGCAAGATAAAACTCTTAATATTATGCCAAAATTATCAATAAGACTTCTATCAATCCCCGTAATTTCAGCAGAAATTTTACTATTTTCAAAAAATCGTCGAGCAGTGTTTCCGTCGTTAGTAGTTCCAAATCCCGTTTTTACTTGGTCTATTATTAATCCCGTCTGTGTTTTGAATTCCTTTTGAATTCTTTTTTTGTTTTGTGTAAAAACTGAGGTATTTTCCTTATTGACTCTCCAAACTTTCAAAGGAAGACGGTAAGCAATGTGCAATATGCATTCAAAAAAGCGTATCCAGCAGTGGAGTGTAGAAAGTCCATATTTATAATTATTAATACAAGGGTCCCTAATATTGTTTATATTGTTCATATCTGTAGGTATTGCATTACAAATAAAGCACCTACTTGCTGAGTTTGTGTCACTCAAAACATTTGCAACTGAACCATCTATCATTGTGCAGTGCATATCGTAAGACACCTCAACAGTTGAACCATTCGTATCAATTACAGAACATTCCAAATTTTTAAATTTTTCAATAAAATCGTTGTGCATTTGCTTAACTAAAACTGGATTCTCTTTTGTTAATACAAATTTGAGGGGTCTACAATACATTGTGGAAGATGGCGTTTTATTTACCCATAGTACTTCTTTTGAGTCTAAATTTACCATTCTGAAAAAATAGAAATTTAAAATATAAAAGGATAATTGTGGAATGCACGTATAAATGTACATCTGTGTATAATAATTTACATACCTCAGAGGGACAAAGGCTATAAAAAAAATAAACTTGTCGGAACTATTTTCGTTTTCAAATTTTTGCTTATATCGACTATGGCCAGAGCTACCATCCATGCCCCACTTGCAAATTAGGGACAGCTTTGTACATTTTTGTTCCGTATTACAAATTTTAATCACACTTTCCGCCGTTTTACACATTGTACATTTTAAGTCAAACTCTGCTGAAATTTCAGTCGTTGCAATAGGGGGTAAGAATTTTAATTTTTCATTTCGCATATAATGATGGCAAACAGTTTGGATGAAGCTCATTAATTGCTTGCTGCAATACGTTATATTTTCGTTCCGACAAATCCAAATCCATGTATAGCGCCAATGACTTTTCAATAGAAATGCATTTTACATCTGCTTTAGTGCTGTCTAAATTATTATTACACCTCTTTCTTAATTTGTCTGCTGCATATTGAAGTTCTTCAAATGAATAATTTTCAATCAATTCTGAAATCTTTCTATTTTTTGTTCTAACAGAACTTTGACTGAATACTTTCTTCTTTCTACCAGATTTAGTTATTTCTTCATTTGTAGTATGTGACACGTTTGTTTCCATATCTGATGTTATTGAAGATTCCATTGTTTCTAGATGTTCTATATCAGATATAGTAGATATTTTATGTTGGCAAGTTTTGCTCGTGCTTGGTTCATAAATATTTTAGTTTTAAAGTTTAACTTTTTTATTTAGAAAGAATATCAATATACAACTTACATTGTCTGGGTCGAAAAATTTCCAATTCAACCACTTAGAATACTTTTTATCGAAGAATTGTCTATTGGATCTACTCTCGCTCCAATATTTTTTTATTTTATTCTCAAAAAAATTTAATTTTTCTTAACAACACTTCTTCTTCAAGACTTGAATCTCCAATTTTGCCTATTATAAATTTATATACTTCTGGGATTTTGTTTTTTGAAGACACTGATAACCAAAAATCAACTATATCGAAATTAATAATACAAGTTGTCATTATTGAAAAATATTGCTTCACAACTAGTAAATAAATTTGACAGAATAGTTTTATTATGCATATATATATAGAGATGAACCAGTGAGATTATTTAACTCACAAGGGCTCACTATTAGATTATAATGACTACTGCAGCACGAGGTTATTTCAATATTGACTAGGTATTAATTTCATGTTTTAGTGGTAATTCCACAATTAATTCAAATATTATTGATTAAAAAAAATGGTGAAAACTTCAAAACAATCGCAAACTATTAGAAAATGATCACGTTAAACTGAAATAAACACGCTCTCATCTCTTGTCCAAATATAAAAAATAACGGAAAATAGCAAAATGTAAATAACAATGGTGCAATTTTATTTTATTAAAAAAAAACCTTCCACATGACGCACACACAGTCAATAAAATTGCACAGCTTGCAAAAATTTAATTGAACATTGAAAGTCGCTGGAGCCCTTTACTTGGAAAAAATTATATAATCATATTTTTGGTCTTTGTAAAACTTAAAAATATAGATATTTTAAAAAAATACAAAATTTCAAATTTCCGGTTAAAAATCTTCAATTTTTTTTTAACTAGTGGTTAGATTTGTTAACAAAGTATATAAATGAAAAATAAAAAATCGCCTACTTTTTATTTATATATTTTTTTAATTTTTTCAAAGTTTGCAAAACTTTAGGGTTGCTGCCAAAAAAAAAAATATTATTTCAATTTTTGGTAAGTTTTTGTCACTATTTAATAAAAATTATACACTACATCAAAATTTGATTCATTTTTTATAGTAATAAAAAAAAAATGTATAAACTAATTTTTTTAAATTTTGGTAGTACCATAAACTTAGGTATTTGCAACTTTTTCTGAAACTTAGGAAATATGTCTTAAAAAATTCATATCATTTTTACATTTCCGGATGAAAAATCTAAAACTTCTTTACATATTCTATTTAAGCCCTTTAAAATGTACTAAAATCGCAAATAAAAAATTACGTAATCTTAAAAAAAAAAAATTTTTCACTCTATCAAACTTTTGCATTTTGGTAATTCCAAATAAAAAATCGCAAAGTTTTCGATGGCACAAACAACTTTTCCATATAAAATATTTACAAAAAATTATTTTTGTTTTTTTTGTACCTATAGTTATAAACAAAACTGTTAAGTTAAATGAAATTTTAATAATTTTTTTTTGTAACACAGTAAAAACCGTTTTTCCGTTCAACAGTTTTACCTCAAACGTTTTCTGACTTTAGCGCCCTCTACTGTTAACAAAAAGACGAGATGACAAATTCTATTTACGAATTTATTTAAGGTATTTTGTTAGCTTTACAAAAATGTATATTACTTAAATATTCTAAGCACTTTATTTTATTTTAATTTTGCATATGGGACAAAGCACTGTGCATCGTGTGCTCCACTCATGATGGAGCAGCCGTGATGAAAAAGTACGGCGACAACATATTAGCAGAATCACAGCTGTGCATTAACCATTGTATACACTTATCTGTTGTTGATATAATTTATGCCATTTCAAGATGAAAGACAAAAAGAAATCGAGATAGAAAATGAAAATAAAGATTCTGAGGTGTATGTAGATGATAATGATGATGACGATGATGATGATTATGAAGCTGATCATGATAATTATGGTTTTGAAATAGACGATCAATTACAACTTAAAGAAGAAATAATAAATGGTATTAATAAACTTCGTAAGTGTTGTAAAATATTTAATAAATCTAATGAAAAACAACAGAAATTGCCAACATATCGCACCTGTACCTCTAAAGTGAGTCAACTCAAAATTTAAACATTTTCAGTAGAGGCAAAAAACGGTTTCTTTTTTTATATTTACTATAAAATTTAAAAACAGTTGTTTCGGTGTAAAGAATTGCGAATAAAAAGTATACAACAGTAGTTGTTTTTGCAATTTTTTCAGTGATCATCAAAAATAACAAATTTTTTGGGTGGAACTCAAAATATGTCTTTTTAGTGGATTCTAAAGAAGCTACTCTTATAACACAAAGAGGGTTACAACTGTATTTTTTTTTTTTTGCGAAAGACTAGAAAAATCGATGTAGGATTTTTACAGTGGATAGATATGACCACTGTGTATCGGTTTCTTGCAAAAAGTGAAAATTGTTCATATCTAAATATGTCGATGATCTTTTCGCTGTAATCAATAAGAAGGACGAAGCAACGATAATGAATACATTGAACTCATATCATAATAAACTCAAATTTACAATAGAACGAGAACACAACAATGAAATTCCTTACTTGGATATAAAAATAATTAAGGACAATGAAAAGCTAATTACTAATTGGTACACGAAGGCGACAGCATCAGGACGAATGATAAATTACCACTCTACACAACCATGGAAAATAAAACTTAATACAGCAAACAATTTAATCCAAAAAGTAATACAAATTAGCGATCAACGATATAAAGGTAACAATATCAATAAAATAAAGGAAATTTTATTAAAAAATAATTATCCAATATACATTATTAAAAATCTTTTCAATAATATATTCAACAAAAAGCAGCAAAATAAGAAACAAAAACCAATAGAAACTAATTTTTACAGTGTACCATACATACCAAAATTAACGGAGAGCAAAAATCTCAATAGAATAATAAATGACAAGAGTGTAACAATAGCACACAGATCAAATGAAACACTTAGATCCCTTTTTACACACAAAAAAACAAAACCAGATGTATTAAAAATTGACAACGTAGTTTACGAAATAAAATGCGATGGTAATGAAAGGGAGGTGTGTAATAAAGTCTACATAGGAACAACAAAAAGAATGTTAGGAGTAAGAATTGCGGAACATCAAGCAGACATAAAAAAACACAAGGAATCGACAGCATTATCTCAACATGCAAAAGAGAGCGGACATAACGTCGATTTAAAAGGAGTTAAGATTTTAGATAAAGAGAGAAATGAAAACAAAAGATACACATTGGAAAGTTTAAGAATACAACAAAAAATACACAAAACATTAAACAACAAAGAAGACAAAGATAACACTAAGCTGCAATATTCAATTGCAATTACTTAAATCTTAGTTCTGTGATATTAGTCGTTAAGTTTAAAACTGTGATTTTTTTTTATATTTATATTGATTATTTATTTTTATTAATTTATTTAATTTTATTAAAATTGTGTCGTGATGTCGAGTTTTTTATCTTTAAATTTATTAAATAATAATAACCTGACAATGTAAGTTTGGATTAATCATAAGTTAAACTATTGTGACTAATATAACATTATGTTGATATATTGTTTTATTTTTAATTTTTTTGTCGCCAGAAATTAATAATAAAAAAAATTTTATACACTCCTGATGAAGTTCAAAAACCGTCAACGAAACGTAGAGTGGAGATGAAATAAATTTTGTTTTAATTTATTTTATTTAAAACTTATAAGCTGACCATCATAGCCCAAAAGAAGTAACATGAAAAATTTTGAGTTGACTCACTTTAGAGGTACAGGTGCGATATGTTATGCTGCAAGAAAAAAAAGAAATTCGTCTTGTACATGATGTTAAGCATCGATGATCATCTTTATCTACTATGACTGAGAATTTTCTTCGTATTTTTAAACGCGTAAATCACGCTCTATCTGATTTTGGTTTGACGGCTTTTACAGATATTGAAATTAAAATGTTATCAAACTTAAATAAAACCCTTAAACCACTTGACGCCGCTATTAAGGAGCTCGGCAAAGATTCAGCTACATTTCTAGATTTAGAAGGCATTATACAATTTTGTTAAATGACGCAATTCAAAGTGTACAAAATTTCAAAAAACCTAAAAGATGCTGCAATAATTTAATGGATGATTTTTCATATTTAGAAAAAACCAAAAACAGAACCGACAAATTAGATATTCTTTTCCATGCACGCCTCTCAATTTCTCCAACATCTACAATCAGCGAAAGAGTTTTCTCAAAATCGAGTTTTATTAAAACTAAAGAAAAGAATCGGTTGAAAGCTAAACGTTTAAGTTAAATTCTCTTTTTAAAAGATTACTTTAATAGAAGTGCATAATAATTTAAATTAGTTTTTTACTCATTATATCGAGGGCTTATATTCAATACCGTCTATCTACATTTTGACGAAATTTTTTTTTTATGCCAAACTCATCTCTGACCCCATCTGCATGTACTATAAAAATTTCAGTGGAAAAAACTATTTTTAGTACTATATATCCTGTATCTTATCATTTGTCTATCTACAAAGACACTTATTTGAATTTTGAATTTTGAATTTTATGACGGCAATACCGTCTATCTACATCATTCGTCTACATTTAGTCGTTTTATTTAATTTCAGACTATCTCTCTGTTTGATATCTATCTATTCACTGTTCGTTTTTCGGATACAAACTTCTCTTGTCGAATGATCAATACCTACCATAATACGCTCTGTATGCGGTGGTGTGCCCTTTATGTTATTTTCTAGCTACAAATGAGTATGCAAATAAATGAATTCAAACGCAAAAACTCAAAAACACAAGCAAGAATGTACTAATTTGATACTGATTTGAAATTGACCACTTCACCTCGATTTAAAATCTAAGTTACCTATTGCTTTTCTGACATTTTTACCATATTTCAGATTTTATTCGAAAAAATTAAAAGCAATTTTTTGTTCGTAGTGAGAAATTCAAACAAAGCTTATCAAAAAAAAATCCAGTGTAGAAAACAGTAGAAAACAGAACAGCTTTATGTTTAAACTACCACAAAACGAATTTGCGTTGCAGGTATGCCGATCCATGTTTTTATCAACGCTATCTTTACGTATTGCCATGGTTAAAAGATGGATTAATGCGAACGATAAACCAATTTTGGCGTCACTTGTACCAAAAACAAATTCTCAGATGGGTGGTTGTAAAATTTTCTTGTCTAAATATCTGCAGAACTTAGACAAGATGGAAAGCCATTATTGTCGCAAGGAAACAACTAAAATATAATAGCAACCACTTTTAAAACCAAAGCAGATGTTTTTAAAGATTACCTTGAAAAATGTGCCGAGAAGGCAGTAAAGCCCGTTTCAATTTTTACATTTTCTACAGTTTTTGCCGAACAAAATTTAGCGCTCTTTATGCCTCGCAAAGATCAGTGCGATACTTGTGTGGGATTTAAGGCCAAGCAAATAACAATTGAAGAATACGATGCACATATTATGGATAAACAACGGGCTCAACTTGAAAAACAACAAGACAAACTTGCAGCTGAAGAAGGACGATGTCACGTGTTCACCATGGATGCACAAGCGGTAAAGCTTTGCCCTGACATTAACGCCTCAGCCATTTATTATAAAACACGCCTACAAGTGCACAACTTTACCGTGTACAATCTCGCCACGCATCAATGTACAAATTACTGGTGGAACGAGACTGATGGAGACCTTTCCGCTCCGACGTTTATTTCGTGCACAATGCACCATTTGTTAGCACACTGTCTAACAGATACTCTACCAATAATAATTTACTCCGATGGTTGCGGTTACCAAAACCGTAATCACATTTTGTCGAATGCTTTGTCCAATTTTTCAATAGAAAACTACAAAATCATAGAACAAAAATACTAGCAGAAAGGACACACCCAGATGAAGTGTGACAGTGCCCATGCAAAGATAGAGGCTAAGTTGAAAAATCAAACCATATATTTGCCATACGACTACGTCAGGGTAACCAAAGATGCCCGCAAAACAGTCAAAATCAAGAACAAAATTATTAAAATGCCATTTGATTCATTACATTTAAAGTATGATTTTTTTAAGAACTATAAGGATACGAACCTTATTCGACTTTCCAGTATTAGACCTGGTCGAGCAAAAAATGATCCGACAGTATCCCAACTAAGATCTCTCTTATATTCCCCAAGTGGTACCATTAAGTTTAAAGTGAATTTTGATCATAATTACAATGAACTACCTATTAGAATAAAGCAATATGAAGGTCACATAGAACCAAAACAATTGTATGCCGGTCGACTACCAATTCAGCAAAACAAATGGAAACATTTACAGGAGTTAAAGGCGGTAATTCCAGAGGAGTATCACTACTTCTATGATAATCTTAGCCACGCGCAGTAAAAATTATAATAAATTATAATAAAAAAATTATAAAAAACATTGTCTTTGAATTTAAACTGGTTAAACAATTCTTCTAAACACACCTACCCTCTATCTGACACCCTTTTTGAGACACCCATGCCAAAAACAAAAACAAAAAAAATTATTCAAAAACAACCCCTAGCTCCCTGAAGGGTTCAAATGTTAGAACAGGTCCTACTATTTTTCTATCCCCAACATTTCTTGTGAACATATCTACCCCCTATCTCCCACCTTTTTCGGGGTCCCCATACAAAAACCGTAATACAAACTTAATTTTAAAATAAGGCGATACCGTCTATCTACATATTATTTTCCTACACAATGATTTCATTTTTGAGGCAATACCGTCTTTCTATCATAGAAGCTAAAATTACGCGAATTTCAAGAAACTTTTTAGTTAGAACGTTTGTTAGACACATTCTGGTAATATTGTGGAAGATGAGTTCATCAAAATTGTTGCTTATTTGCGAATAAAACAGTTTTTTGGCTCTCCTGAAAAATTGTGTTTTTGTAGATAGACGGTATTGAATATAAGCCCTCGATATGAATTATTTTTAATTACTTCTTTAATCTTTTTATTACTTACGAAGTAATAAATTATTACTTTTATGTAATAAATCATTATATATGTATATGATCTCAAAATATTTATTATTTAGGTTTAGTTTTTCAATACTATATTTGAAAATGAAATAAACGATCTCATTACATTTTCTATACTAAAGAATTTTTTAAAAGTTGTTACATTACTATGTTTTTGGATATTTTTTTTTTTAATAAATTACAAAATTTGTATGTTATCTATATATATATATATATAAAATGGAATGTGTGTTTGTTTATTTGTTTGTTTGTTTGTACCTTATAGGAGACCAAACCTCTGGACCGATCTTCCTGTAATTTTCACAGCATTTAACCGGGACTCTGGCATGATTAATAGGGTACTTTTTTCGACCACGCCCACTTTTACGCCCACTTTTTTATGTAATTGCTCCCATATAGTTTTTAACAGATTTACTTCAAATTGTATACACATTATACTCCAGGCGAGGTAGAAATAAACATTTCTTACGCCACGCCCCCTTTCACGCCACTTTTCACGCCAAATTTTGTTTGAAAGTTTTAAACTTTTTGTTCTCTGTACAAATTTGTTCCTTCCAACGAATTTTTTTTTATTTGGTAGTATATAGCTCTTAATACTGTTAACGGCGCCGCCCCCTTTTTTTAATTCGGATACTTATACCACTAACAATGTTTGCTATACAAAATACTTTTTTTGTAATATGTATTTACCTAAAGTTTTATACACTTTTTATCTACAGGTAAGGTAGCCATACATTTTTTATTACAAAATCCCCCTTTTTCGCCCCATTTTACCTTAAATTATAATTAATCTGCTTTCAATCTATATACATATATAAAAATGAATGTGTGTTTGTTTGTGCTTTATAGGAGGCCAAACACCTGAACCGATCTTCCTGAAATTTTTACAGCGTGTTACTGTGGCTCTAGAAGGAATAATAGACTATATAAATTTTTGATAGGGCAAAGGGGCGGTGCCACTCCAATATAACCCAAAATTCGAAATCATCATATCTCGGAAATTTTTTGACCCTACAGCGGTCATAATTGGTACATATGGTATTGGCATGAATAGAAATACATACCAGAAGAAAAGTGGGCGGGACCACGCCCACTTTTTAGAAAAATAAAAAATCGTAATATCTTCTAAACTACTGGAAGGATCGTCATGAAATTTTCACAAAAGGATATTTTTGTAAAATAATAAGTCCTTAACTATATAAAGGTGTAAGTGGGTAAAGGGGCGTGGCCCCGCCCATACAACCCAAAATTAAAAATCGTCATATCTCGGCCATTTTTTAACCTACGGCGATGATATTTCGTATATATCGTATTGAAATTAATAGAAATAGAACTACAAGAAAACTGGACGGGACCACGCCCTCTTTAGAAAAATTAAAATCCAGAATAACTTCTATTAAGACCTTGACTATATAAAGTTGTTAGTGCAATAATTAATTCTAAATTAAATAAATAATATTTTGTTAATGTATAAATATTTTTTTTTTTTAATTTTATTTTATAACGATGGGGGGTAGCGAAGCACACCGAGTTCAGCTAGTACATATATAAAAATTAATGTGTGTTTGTTTGTGCTTTATAGGAGGCCAAACCCCTGAACCGATCTTCCTGAAATTTTGACAGCGTGTTACTGACGCTCTAGAAGGAATACTAGGCTATATAAATTTTTGATAGGACAAAGGGGCGGTGGCATGCCAATATAACCCAAAATTCGAAATCGTTATATCTCGGAAATTTTTTAACCTACGGCGGTCATTTTGGTACATGTGGTAGTGGCATGAATAAAAATACATACCAGAAAAAAAGTGGGCGGGACCACTCCCCCTTTTTAGAAGAACAAAAATTGTAAAATCTTCTAAACTACTGGATGGATCCTCATGAAATTTTTACAGAAGGATATTTTTGCGAAATAATAGGTCCTAAACTATATAAAGTTGTTAGTTGGCAAAGGGGCGTGGTCCCGCCCATATAACCCAAAATTTAAAATCGTCATATCTCGGCAATTTTTTAACCTACGTGATATATGATGATATATGGTATATATCGTATTGAAATTAATAGAAATAGTACTATAAGAAAACTGGGCGGGACCACGCCCTTTTTAGAAGAATTAAAATCCATAATAACTTCTATTAAGCCCTTGACTATATAAAGTTGTTAGTGCAATAATTAATTCTAAATTAAATAAATAATATTTTGTTAATGTATAAATATTTTTTTTTTTTATTTTTTTTTTTATAAAAATGAGGGGTAGCGAAGGACACCGGGTTCAGTAGTTTTATATAAAACAAAATGCGATTAATCGATTAATTTTGAAATTTTATTCGATTAATCGATCAGAAAAAAACCCGAATAATTACTTACTCGATTAATCGACCAAAAAAAGGCGAATAATTGAATACCCTATAATCTAGGGTTCGGAGTTTTTCTATGAACTTCGAAGTAATACGTTAGATATATCGGTGAATGATCAGAACTTAAATCATAACCTTCTTTTATTTCTAGAGGCAATTTTGCTATTTTTCTTGTTATGAAGAAATCAATTAAGTCTGGATATGTATCCGTTGGCCAATAAGTAGGAGAGCCTGGCGAAATGCATTCACTACCTGTATTTTGTATGGCTTCATACATTTATCCACCGCAGATGGCATCATATATTGCGTTAGCAGCTACATTTCCCATTGACCAGATATATTTATTCACCAAATCTGGCCTTTAGATATTTTTTGGTACTAGATATTGTTTTGTTTAACTGTCTCGAATTATAACGGATATGTTATTCCTCTTTAGTATAATCTCTTTGTATAAAAATAGCACTTCCTTTCAATTTTTCTTTGTTACCAGCTTGTCGTAACGACTCTAATGTGAACAAAAAAGTTATATTACGAGGAAATTGACGACAACTTACAACATTTACCATAACACCAAGCTCTTCCGTACACAATTTGATAAAAATCAGTTTGCGCTGCAGCTATATTAGCACTTTTTGTCCTTTAACAACAATACTGGATCAACGGGGTCCTACGGTCAACATGCTCAAGACGGGAAGAAATTAACGTCGCACTATGGTCGGAACCATCACTTTTCTTGGCCAAAACTATTGAAACTTAAAATAACGGAATTTTTAACTGGAATTTGAATTTGCAGTATATTTTAAGTGTTTTTGTATAAAATAATTAATTGTTTTTTTTTAATTATCAACATTTAGAATTAAAATTTAAAAAAAAAATTTTAACATAACATTTTTTTTTCTTTTCTTTACGAGTTTTTATTTTTTTTTAGTTCTAAATGAGAAAATATACGATACTTACGAGTAAATATGTTGTTTCTGGAAATTGAAAATATGATTTACACACGTATTTACGAAAATATTAAAATTTTATTAAACTCTTTAATTTAAATACAATTCATTATACAAAACTGTATTTTCCTCTTCAAGTTCTTCTGGATAATCGTCCTCGTCGTCATCCATATTTTCTAAATTCTCAGTCGCACATGTTTCACCGATATCCTCACAATACAATAATTCTTTCACTTCTGGTGGCAGTGTTAAACGCTTCCTTTGGCGCACACGTGTATTTAAGCGAAGAGATGAAATTAATGGATCCGATGTGTCAAGAGCTCTATGAAATACATCGAAAAGATTATCAATGCGGCTAGTCTTACGTGCATGGTGCAGTCTGTCGCTTTTATATATTTTGTTTCGTGACTCAGCTGCATCCTCTCCGAAGTAACCAACAGGAAGTGGTGTATTCTGCATTATTTGCTTTGAGTGAACTATAACTTTATGTACTGTGGAAGTCACTGGCAACCAGGGGTACCTGCTTTGATATAATTGACCAGTTTGAAAGCAATACTCTTCAAATTTATCCAAATTTAGGGAAAATTGACAAGATAAACATATTAATATTATTCTCATTCGAAATATTAATTCGGTGTCTACTCCTAAAATTTTCGAAAATTTAGCATATTCCGTAAATGCTGTACGCGACGTGTTGCCGTCATTTGTGGAACCACAACCACCTGCTTTCGGAACATCAACACGGAGACTTAGTTCTTTCCAAACCCCATTCTGAATATACTCTTTTCTTTTCTTAATTGCATCTTTATCTTCCACCGATCTTATTTGCCATTTTTTTACTTCCATCTTGTATCCTAAATGTAGTACGAACTCAAAAAATCTAATCCAGGAGTGCAGTGGACTAATTCCGTACTTTAGATTTCCATCGATAGAATGAAATTTTACGCTGTTATAATCTGTGACTTTAACAAAGTCAGTTTGGGTTGCATGGCATATTGGACATTTTTGATTTGATTTTGTATCGGTTAAAACATTCAAAACTTTTCTATCTATAACAGTTAAAAACACTCTGAACGTTATTTCGATTATCTTACCAGCTTCGATTTCAACACGTAAGTTTTCAAGCTCTTGAATTTGTTTATTTAAGTCAGCAGCTTCTCTAGTTATCACTTGCTTAGTTTCACTCGTGTATGCTAATTTTAAAGGCCAAAAAAAATTTGTGGACTGCGGAAATCAATGTTGTGGCCAAAAGACATGAATCAGCATTTCGTGATGTACTTTGATCAAGGAAAGATTGCTTATATTGAGATTGACCAGAGCTGCTGTCAAAACCGGAGCTAAATACCATTTCCGTTGATATGAAGTTACCCGTAATTGTCGCAAATACTTCCTTTTGCATCTCTATAATTCTTTTAGCCGTATGGTTTAAAAGCATTTCTAAAGGAACCTTTGCACATTTGTCGTCTACAAGTACCCGATGGTGTACTTACTTTTTATTGCTAATATATTATCATAGGGTGGATAAATATTAGCGTTACGTTCCTTGCTAGAAGTCCGGATGGAACAGTATTGGCTCTTTGAAAAATTGTTTTCGAGAAGAAATGCTAACGCTTCCTCATCAGACATTACAATAGGTGCTTTTACATCATCGACATATAGCTTCCTAATCTTGGATGGTCTTGATGGACTTTCGATGGTTTCTTTTAAAACAATTACCAAATCTACTTGTCCTTGATTTCGAGCCGAAATTGATGCTGCTTGAACTAACAGATTTGTTTCGTTGTGTTCTGACATCAAGAGGTTTGCTGCTTGTCTCCTCTTACTTCATTCAGATTTCTCAGAGTACTTAAGTCTGGGCTTAGTTCTACTGTGCATTGAGTCTCTGTGGAAGCGATTTCTAAATTTATTTGCCTTTTTATTACAGTTTCTGAACAAAGCCAGCCAGAATATTTAATTTTAAAATCATCTAATCTTCTATGACACTTTTCCCACTTTGCAGACAAATTATTGTTAAGCATGCGTGCTTTTTTTGTTAAATATTTATAGCATTCATCTGAAATGTTATCGGCTCTACATTTTTGTATAAAACAATTTATTAGTGCGTCCTTATTTTTTCCTTTCTTCTGCTTGGTCAACCAAATATCAAAAACTGCTGAATTCTGTAAACAAATGACGACTGAAAAAAAAATTTACTCAAAAACCGCAAAAAAGCGCAAATCGAGATAAACATTTTCAAAAACTAAACACTTCAAAGTAATTTTGGTTTTTAATCTTATGCTTAACACTCCTAAACAAAATGTGTTAAGCTTACTCAAACTTAAAAAATAAAATAAATTCCAAAATTTTAAAGACTTTTGGAAAAAGTTATTTTATTTTTTAGAGTATCCAATTTTTGAGTATTATATTTTACAAAATTAATAAACTTACCATCACCTTCGTTTTCCATTTAAACTTTTATTTAACACGCTTTGTTTTCAGCTTTAACAAGCAATTGAAGTAAGCACTATAAAACACCGAACGCAATTCTGTTTACAAATGAAGCAAACAAATTCAACTTCGATGACTCACCGAATAACGGTGAATGGCATATTACAACAACAAAATTCATTTTTGGTTGTTTTGGAGTGTTGACTACTAGATTTCAAAAACAACAACTTATTTCGTGAGTGTAAACATTTTGACTTTTGGCCAACGAAATGAAATTTCCGACCATAGTGCGTCGTTTCTAAGATTTATATATTCTTCTCTAAGCTCCTGAATTTCGGCTTCCAATGATAGGAGTTCATGTTTTCGGGCGACAGATTTCAATTCAACATTCAATACGTTGCAGAGTTTTTCCCATGAAAATGTATCAGTGTTAGTTGGTTGTGTTTCCACCCAGTATGCATTGAAAAATTATTTCTTAAATTGATGTCCAATGTAATTCTCAACTTAAGTTGAACAATTTTTCTCCTTGTTTGCTTTCAACTTGACATCAAGTTGAGACTTGGCAAATTTTTTCCAGTCTTTGATAAATATTTTACTCTCAATTGATATCCAACACTTTTCTCCACTTGAGACCGAACATATTTTTCAACTTGAATACGATTTGTGTTAAGTCTGACATATTATTTAAATATGTCATAAATAATAAATTAAATTAATTAACAATAATTAAGTAATTAAAAAATGCCAAAAAAGTACAAGTAATTAATTGATACATTTTTAATTATTTCTACTTTTTTATAATATTTTAATTTTAATTCTAACTTATGACAATTAATTCATTTATTTCTAATTCAAAATGTAGAGAAATATTAACATTTACATAATAATAATAAATATGTTATGAAATTAAATTAAACATTGAAAAAAATAAATTTTTTTCATTTCTAAAAACAGCATATTTTTTTTTTAATATGGCAATTCCGTACCTTCCATTTGATACCGATTGGAGAAATTTCTTTGCTATCAAGTTGAGAATCATAAATTTCTCAATTTGATAACTCAGAAAATCACCATATAAAAAATTTACCTTTTAAGTTGAGAAGACTATAATCAGACTATTGAGGTGCATTTGAGAATTAAAATTGGAGATTTGAGAAATTTATTTGCACCTCAAGTTGATAGCAAACAAAAATGTTTAGTGGGCATTATTTGTGTGGTTATTTGTATTTTTGTTATTAATTAACACAGCTTTTTAGGTGACGTTTGTAGTAGTGGTATTTTTTTTTTTTACATTCAATTTTTGAAGAATAACTTAGGGCATAAAAATAAAATTGAATGGAACTGTGTACCAATAGAAAACATCTCTTGTGCAAATAAAAGGAGGTGATGAAAAAAAAAACAACTAACGTTGAGGACATAATCAGCCGATGAAACAAATGTATTTTACCCTGGTATTGAGTGCTCCAACAGTTTACGATACATGATTGCCTCCAGATTTTAAAACGTTTTAAATAAAAATATGCAGACTTTGTAACACAGCTAAAATTTGTACGTTTTGGCACTTAACAAGCAGGGTTGACAATCCTCGATCGATTAATTATAGAATATATAAGTATTAGGGTGGCCGTTAAATAAAAAAAAAGTGTTAAAACTTTCACTCCCAACCACTAGAAATACGCGAATAGCAAAAAAATTGAGAAATACAAAGTTTTGGGCCAATCAAAAAACATTTAGTCCTGCTTCAACGCGATTTAAAATTTCAAGTGTGTTTATATGGGGAAAATATGACTTTTTTCAGATTTTTTGAAAATTTCATTCTAAAGTTTAATTTTTCTGTTATATAATTCGGGATCAGTATTAAATTGTCTTTTCAAAAAGCTATAAAACTTCAAAATCTAATAAAAACTCGCCAAGAAATACCAAATGCCCCAGACCACTTTTGTGCCAAAAAAAAAAGCTACATACGTCATGAAATTTGATGGCAATTTTTTCAATTTTGAGAAATTAATTAAAGCCATATTTTTTTTGGTCTCTATACTTACAAGTGCTCGGATATTAAGTATTGTTTTATTATCACGTTGTTAACCTATTGCGCATTGAGACCGAATACGGGAAATTTTTTTGATAAAATTTTGAAAACTCCTTTTTCAAGTTTTAAAAAATTTTCTTAAACAAAATTTTAAAAAGTGGATCTGGTACTTTAGGGTTTTGTTAAATACATGTCACAGATTAACTGTGTGAATTTTTAGGTAAATCCCTAAGCCGGAATTTTTTTGACAAGTATTTTATTTTTGCGGATTTCGAGACAAATGGGATTTTTGTGAAATATTCTGTAAATATACTCTTTCTTAATACTTTGTATCAAAAATTCATAATTTTTCAACTTTTCTACTTGTATATTTCAGTTTTTTTTTTTGCTATTTGCATATTTCTAGGGGTTGGGAGCGAGAATTTGAACACTTTTTTTTCCTCCATATAATGAAAAATTTTATAAAATTTAAAAGACCGATTTTTTTTTAAATTTTGCAAATTAATTAAAATAATTAAAATTATAATAATAATAAAATGATAACAAAATATAGTAAATAATAATAATCTAGTTAATTATATTTCTCATATTTTTTTTCACCTTTAATTTTTCTCGTACACTATTTATCGTATAATTTGGCCAACACACAAAATTATAGGTTGTCTTGGATAAATATATACCCACAAATATTTCTATAGCAACATTATTTTTTGTTGACAATATTAGCAACAATATTGGTACTTCTAGTTAATACAACAGTAATAATTCCAACCATATCAGATTCTATATTTTGTTGTATCGAACATGTTGGACCAAACAATGAAATAAATATTTAACCTTTACTAAGCGGTTTTAATGAGGAGACATATATAAGCACGTTTCAAATAAATAATATTAATGAAATTATTTGAAATATTTTTATTAATAAAACATTACAAATGTTAAACAAATATAAAATAAAAAAGTTCTACAATTCAATGGATCAGTGATGATTTAGTGAAATGCTGCGAGTACCGGCATAAACTGTTCAGAAAATTAAAAAATAATGAAAGAAACCAAATTTTTTATAACGAATATAACAATACAGAAACCAAGGTTCAGAAAATACACACATGAAACACACAATGTTTTGTTCTAAAGCAGCCAACACATATTTTTATTTTCATATCAATTATGTGTGTTTCTAAATTTTGTACGGTGCCCACCACAATCATGACTGTGTTTCGTTTTAATATTTCGTTATCTACACGAACATTTTTCTATCACGTATTTTTTGTTTCGAACACACATAAACAATACAGATTCGAGCGTAGCTTTATTTTAAGTTCGTTTTCTTGTTACCTCGCGATTGAAAAAAAAACGATATTAAGTCATAAACAACATCTAAATTTCTATTGTTTCTATTTTATTACTATATTTATACCATATAC
Organism: Cordilura impudica; assembly: GCA_963682025.1. Classification (NCBI taxonomy): domain Eukaryota; kingdom Metazoa; phylum Arthropoda; class Insecta; order Diptera; family Scathophagidae; genus Cordilura; species Cordilura impudica. The sequence goes on along the minus strand of OY821518.1, from coordinate 231,936,290 downwards.
CACTATGTGGTTTGGGTATAATGACTTTGTGCTGCTGTTTGTAACAACAAAAAATCTTTGACCTAGACCCATCTTTAATTATACCGATCGAATCAGAATCACTTTCTGAGTTGATTTAACAATGTCCGTCCGTCCGTCCGTCCGTTCGTCTGTGTGTCCATGTAAACCTTTTAATCAAACTGCAGGTCGCAAATATTAATATATTTTGATGAAATTTGGTATATAAGCTTTCGTCGGCCATGGGATGAACGCTATTGAAATTGGTGAGAATCGGTCCATGTTCAGACCTAGCCCCCATATAAATTACCCATAAGAAATGGACATAAATTGCCATAAGATCCAAATTGTCATATAGATCTTACTCAAATTGGGTTTGTATGCGTTCATTACATCCATTAAAAAGTAGTCCAAAAATAATCCCTTTGACCCCATATAGAGCTGCTTCCCGATCTTCACTTAAATCTATTAAAAAACAAAAATATTGCACTGATTCTTCTCAAATTTTGTTTGTATATATTTTTGCAAAATACAAGAGACTTTACCAAACATGATCAGGATCGGTCCATTTTTGGACCAAGTCCCTATATAGATATAGCATCTGATATGAACTTTTTAATTTCTGCAGCCAAAAAAATTAATAAAAATCCCACTCAAATTTGGTTTTTGCTTATTTTCTATGTCCAGTTAGTTGGGCCTAAGAGATAGGGTCTCTAAACGCATGATATAGGGTATCGTATAGTCGGTCTAGACCGACTATAATTTTCTTACTTGTTTTTGTTTCGAACACATATAAACAATACAGATTCGAGCGTAGCTTTATTTTAAGTTCGTTTTCTTGCACGTGTACTGCTAAAAAAAAATTTTCTTCAACGCGTACATCTAAAAATTAAAACACTATTAACTCGCGATCGAAAAAAAACGATATTAAGTCATAAACAACATTTAAATTTCTCTTGTTTCTATTTTATTACTATCTTTTTATTTTGATTTGTTTTTATATTTATTATTGTCCTTTTTATTATTTTTTATTATTTATGTTTTTCTGTAACTGCTAATGAATTATTTTAGATTTTTTAATAAATTTGGTTGAAATAATTGTTCTCGTTATTATAGGGGTGTTTCAGATACTTCCGATCGCGAGTGGATGTTTTAATTTTTAAAAGTACGCGTTGAAAAACTTTTTTTTTTAGCTGTACAAGTGCAAGAAAAGGAACTTATAAAGCTACGCTCGAATCTGTGTTGTTTATGTGTGTTCGAAACAAAAAATACGTGATAGATAAATGTTCGTGTATATAACGAAATACTAAAAAGAAACACAGTCATGATCGTGTTGGGCACCGTACAAAATTTAGAAACACACATAATTGATAGGAAAATAAAAATATGTCGTTGTTGGTCCGAGCTACGTTTGTTTACGAGTTTTATGTACGAGTTTTATATTCAGTGTGTGTTTTTTTTTTCTGAACTCTGACAGAAACAAAGGAAATAAGTAATTTAAAAACCAAAAAATATATATTACCGCCAAAACATTTCTGAAAATCCTAAAATCACTCGCAACTAAATACCAAGTAAATAGTAAGACTGTAAAAATACTGACGAAAAAATTTAAAAATATTTTAGAAATCAAGATTTTGAAAAAAAATTTTTATAAAAAAAAATTTACTAAAAATAATCCACATGTTAATGTAGAAGCAAGAAATATTAATCAGGAAATAACATTAGCATAGTCGGTCTTGACCGATTATATGATACCCTATAGCGTGCGTTTAGGGACCCTATCTGTTAGGTCCAACTATATTTGCTAAGACCACTTATTTTTTGCAAAAACATATACAAAAAAAAATTTGAGAAAAATCTAGGCAATACTTTTTTTCTTATAAAGGGTCCACCATCTAACGTTTTTTTTTTCAACTAGTGCTTATTTCGTGAATGGTAACACTTAGCTCATGTCTGATTTGACAGATAATTAGTTTTATCCTTCCGCTGAATGAATATGGTTGCGTATACGCTTGAACAACGCTAGGATATATTGCGACATTACTTTGAAAATCATGGCAATGTTGCAGAATGTGTGCGAAAATTGCGTACGGCTTTTGGAAGCAGAGAAGCACCGTCAGCTCCGTATGTTCGTTATCTTGTGAAAAAAGTGAAAGAAACTGGCATCCTCATCGATAAACCAAAGCGTGAAAACCCCAAAACAGTGCATACACCCGAGAATATTGCTGCTGTGCAGAAAGTGTGCGTGAAGCGCCATCAACATCAATTCACCGTCGTTCTCAAGAATTGAACATTTCGGGGGCATCATTGAGACGAGTTTTGCATAAAGACCTTGGTTTGACGCCATACAAAGTCCAATTGGTTCAGGAGTTGAAGCCAACTGACCATCCAATGCGTTTTCGCTTCGCTAAGTGGGCCTGCGATCGACTTACAGAAGATGCCGATTTTGCCAAAAAAAATCATCTTTTCAGATGAAGCTCATTTTCATCTTGGCGGGTATGTGAACAAGCAAAATTGTCGCATTTGGAGCACAGAAAACCTGCACGCATACATTGAAAAGCCGATACACCCAAAACGAGTCACTGTTTGGTGCGGATTTTGGTCCAGGGCCATTTTTCTTCGAAAATGAGTAGGGAGTGGCCGTTACAGTCAATGGCGATCGTTATCGGGCCATGTTGTTGTTCACAAAAATTTAAGAGGAGAATATTGGCAACATTTGGTTTCAAGAGGACGGCGCTACGTGCCACACAGCCGAAGCTATTTTGCGCCCTGTTTTTGAAGATAGCATTATCAGCCGCAGAGCTGATGTCGTTTGGCCACCTCGTAGCTGCGATTTGACATCGTTGGACTATTATTTGTGGGGTGCCCTCAAAGATAAGTGTTACGCCAACAAGCCAGAGACAATTGACGCTTTAAAGGACAATATTCTTGAAGCCATTGGTGAAATACAGCTGCACACAATCGATAATGTGCTTAAAAATTGGACCGATCGTGTAGGCTTTTGAGGCAGCCATTTGAATGAAATTATTTTCCATTATTAACCGGAAGGATTGTACTTTGAAATAAAAAAATAAATTTGAGATAATATTCAGTACTTTTATTTATAGCATTTTCAAAAAAAATAAAGTTATTTGGCGGCCCCTTTAGATTTAATTATATAGCCACCATCATTTTCATATGGGGACTATGAGTAAGGATTGTCCTACGGGATTTATTTCAGGACTATTGCTTGGTGGGTGTAGTAAACACACACAAACCCAATTTGACCCATATCCGTATGATAATTTGGATATGTTAACAATTTAAGTAAATCTCATAGGGGTCATTAACCACATTCTTTTATCTCATACTCTCTGTCTGTCTATCTGACTGCCATGGCGCAACCCCATTGCTTAAACCACTAAATGGTTTAAGGTGAAGAAGAGCATTCTTCACAATAAAACTCATGTAACCAGCACCGCTGCTTAACATGATTTCAAAGTTTTTGATAATCGCTCCATGAATGGTCAAGCCTCAGGCGAGATATTTATTTATTTAATTTTGTATCCTGGGGTCTAATCGTCGTATACGTCATCGAGTGAATTTGATCGAAATTTTTCATTTTGAAATCACGGCATTCGCTATCGTGTAAGTAGTATCGTGTAAGTAGTATCGAAAGTGTTAAACTTCTTGAGAACAACAAGCGAAAAAATAAAAGCGGGATATATAAAATAATAACTAAAAGGTCTTTAAATTTAAGTAATGTTAATCACTTGATAAATTAAAATTTCAAAAATCTAATTAAAAATTTTCGGGGCAAATATATTTAAAATAAATGACAAACAAAAGGAACTCATGGCTGAATTTGGCAAAAAATGTTTTACCTAATTGTGGCCAGGGATAAGCTGTTTCAAAGCGATTATAGGATCAGCTTACAATACAACTAAATAAGTTTGGCCCTCCAGTTAAAGATGAAAAATGTGGAGAAAGGTACAATTATTTTGATGTGTTTTTTAAGTGTTCCAATTATACGTACATAGATACATTTTTCTAGGTTTATGCCGACCAAAAACACAATGTCAAAAAAAAAAATCTGTCATTCAATAAGGCATCCAAAAAGAGAATAACAAATTCTTCAGGCTGCCGGTATAGGAGTTTCTGGTGATGGTCTTTCATCGAACATTTAATGATATGTTAGATGAGGAAGACGCCGAAAATATAAATGAAGCTGAGGCAGTAGAGAAGAAACCCATTATAAAAGCAAAAAAAGTTACTGTACGTGAATTTAAATTAGACCTTCTAAGGTGTCACATCGAAAAATATGAAGATACCCAATGAAGCATAAACTGTAAGCTAGATCAGTTATTGGATATAAAAGAAAGATCGTTAAAATTAAAGGAAGAAGAACATGTTGCTAATATTTCAATAAAAAAGATTGATTATGAAATAAAATCAGTTGAACTAGAAATGTTAGAGGAAAATGGTTATCTGTCGAAGTAATACAAGCTCAATTTTTTTATTAAAATTGATATTTATTTTATTAATATTATTTAATTTAAAAGCGTATATTTACGTAGTTCAAATTCCTATTTTAAATGTCTTTAAAACCACAATCTCTAAAATTTCAATTCATTTTCATTAAACATGTGTTTTTCTTTATTTACATTAAAAATAAATATTTTACATTGTTTATTAGATTTCGTTTCGATTCTAATCGTATGCCGTGATTAGGCTATTCGATGCGTTTCGAAATTTCATTCGATACGAAAGCTTACTCGATCACGAATGCGACAATTAGACCTCTGTTCAACAAGACATGAAATCTTCAAAACAGAACAGGCTTAAATATGTTAGTTGGAGTTTGATTTACAATACAATAAAATTACTGTGATAATATTAAATATTAAAAAACAATATTGATTTATATACAAATAGTACCTACATATTTATAACAAGTCAGAAAATTATAGTCGGTCTAGACCGACTATACGATACCCTATACCATGCGTTTAGAAACCCTATCTCTTAGGCCCAACTAACTGGACATAGAAAATAAGCAAAAACCAAATTTGAGTGGGATTTTTATTAATTTTTTTGGCTGCAGATATGAAAAAGTTCATATCGGATGCTATATCTATATGGGTACTAGGTCCAAAAATGGACCGATCCTGATCATGTTTGGAAAAGTCTCTTGTATTTTGCAAAAATATATACAAACCAAATCTGAGAAGAATCAGTGCAATATTTTTGTTTTTTAATAGATTTAAGTGAAGATCGGGAAGCAGCCCTATATGGGGCCAAAGGGATCATTTTTGGATTACTCATTAATGGACGTAATGAACACATATAAAACCCAATTTGAGTAAGATCTATATGACAATTTGGATCTTATGGCAATTTATGTCGATTTCATAGGGGTAATTTGTATGGGGGCTAGGTCTGAACATGGACCGATTCGCACCAATTTCAATAGCGTTCATCCCATGGCCGATAAAAGCTTATATACCAAATTTTATCAAAATATATTCATATTTGCGACCTGCAGTTTGATTCCAAGCTTTACATGGACACACAGACGGACGGACGGACGGACGGACGGACGGACATTGTTAAATCAACTCAGAAAGTGATTCTGATTCGATCGGTATAATTAAAGATGGGTCTAGGTCAAATCTTTTTGGTTGTTACAAACAGCAGCACAAAGTCATTATACCCAAACCACATAGTGGTATAGGGTATAAAAAGCATACAGAATTTAAAAAGCAAATAAAAAGTATATGGTAAAACTTCTATATATATTTTTATTAACAGTAAGTTAGTACATGTGTATTGTAAAAAAATAAAAATTTTCTAAATGTATTGTTGTAGAAATTTTTTTTTAATGAGCCGTTGCTGATTCCTTTAATTGTAGGTAAGGTAAACCATTCCAAAGACGTGCATGAATGAAAAACTTCCATTCAGATAGCAAAGTATGGTGCCGAAATTGAATTAAATTATTATTTCTCCGAAGCCTACTAAAACGCAATCGGTTATGACATATTCTGGTTTCTGGTTACTAATTATTTTGTGTAAAAAAATAAGGCATCTTATTTTTAACAAGTCATCAAAATTGACACCGTTAATTTGCTTTGAGTAAGGTGAAATGAATTCAAACCTTCTGAGCCCGTAATCGTACCTTGTGATATTGTTTATTTATTTATTTAGTCTACTGATTTACATCTTACAGACTATAAAAATATAATAATAATGTTATACAATAATTAATATTTTTTAGTTTAAAAAAACTTACAATATAAATTAATTGAAAACCTTAAATAAGTTCAACTTAAAATTATTTTTATCTAAGCTAAAATTTAAAAGGATTGGGAAACTGTTACAAAGCTTTAAACATCTTGTAATTGGTTCATTAACCTCATAATTCGTACAATGAAAATCTTCATAAAATAAACGCTCGTGACGTAAATCGCGATATATTATATTTGTTAAAATATATTATTTGTTAAAATCTATACTTATAATAATAATAATAATAATAATAATCTATACTAATACAATAAAGAGGTAGTGTGTGTTTGTTTGTTTGTTTGTTTGTTTGTTTGTTTGTTTGTTTGTTTGTTTGTAGGGGGTAATCTCCGTAACTAGCCATCTGATCTTCCTGAAATTTCCACAGAGTCTTACTGCGGATATGGGAAGTGCTATAGGCTATAATTTTTTTTAATATTTTTAGTGGGCGTGGCACCTCCCACACAAAGTAAATTTTTAATATCATATACATATATTGAGTACTATGACAGGGAGAGCTTTGCAAATTTGTGTGAGGTCACCTATTGTTAATATTAGTATCCGCGCCGGAAATAGGCCGGATCGGAGAAGTGGGCGTGGTACCTCCCATACAAGTAATAATTCAATGTTATATATCTCGAGTACTATGATAGAGAGAGCTTTTAAAATTTGTCTGATGGCACATATTATTAATGTGAACAGTCGGACAAAAAATGGGCACTATCGGACCAATAGGCGTGGCACCTGCCATACAAATAAAATATAAAATGCCATATATCTGGAGTACTGTTATAGTGAGAGTCTTGGGACTTTGTGTGAACCCATAAGTTATTCATATGATTAGTTAGACAAAAAATGGGCGTGATCGGAGCAGTGGGCGTGGCACCGCCCGTACAAAGTAAATATATGATATCATATAACTGGTGTACTAAAAGTGGGAAGCTTTGACACTTTGCACGACACCATCAGATCTTAGTATGAGTAGTCAGACAAAAAATTGGCGGGTTCACACCAATGGGCGTGGAGCTGCCCATGCAAAGTAACTATTAAAAGTCAAATATTTGGAGTACTGTAAAAGAGAGAGCTTTGTGGCTTTGCGTGAGCCCATAGGTTCTTTGTGTGATTAGTCGAACAAAAAAATGGGCGTGATAGAAGTAGTGGGCGTAGCACCGCCCATGCAAAGTAGATATCTAATATCATATAACTGGGAAAGGCTCGACATTTTGCACGAGTCCCTCAGATATTAATATGAGTAGTCCAATAAAAATTGGGCGGGATGGGATAAGTGGGCGTGGCACCTCCTATATCAAAAATATGATGTACTACGAAAGCAACAGTCTTTTGACAAGTACATTAGTTATCAATGTGATTTGTCGTGGAAAATATATTGTCAAAATCAAAAATCGCGAAAACAAACAAAAAAAAATTTATATCAGTAAGTATCAAAAACAAAGAATTAAAGAGGTAATGTGTTTGTTTGTTTGTAGGAGGTAATCTCCGTAACGACTTATCTGATCTTCCTGAAATTTTCACTGATTCTTACTGCGGATATCGGAAGTGCTACAGGCTGTATTTTTTTTAATATTTTTAGTGGGCGTGGCACCTCCCATTCAAAGTAAATTTTTAATATCATATATATAAAGTACTATGATAGAGAGAGCTTTGAAAATTTATCTTAGGTCATCTATTATTAACGTGAGTAGTCAGACAAAAAAATGGGCGGGATTGGACAAATGCGCATGGTACCCCTATACAAACTTAATATTAAACGTGATATATCTGAATTACTGTGTTAGTGAGAGCCTTGGGACTTGCGTGAGCCTTTTCGTAACAATTCGGAAGGGGGGGGGGAGGGGAGGGTGTAGCGAAGCGCACCGGGTTACATCTAGTAATATTATAAAGAGCTAATGTGTGTTTGTTTGTTTGTTTGTTTGTTTGTTTGTTTGTAGGAGGTAATCTCCGTAACTACCCATGCGATATTCCTGATTTTTTCACAGAGTCTTACTGCGGATATGGGTAGTGCTACAGGCTATAATTTTTTAAATATTTTTAGTGGGCGTGGCACCTCCCACACAAAGTAAATTTTTAATATCATATACATATATTGAGTATTATGATAGGGAGAGCTTTGCAAATTTGCGTGAGGTCACCTATTGTTAATATTAGTAGCTACGCCGGAAATGGGCGGGATCGGACAAGTGGGCGTGGTACCTCCCATACAAGTAATAATTCAATATTATATATCTCGAGTACTGTGATAGAGAGAGCTTTTCAAATTAGTCTGATGTCACCTATTATTAATGTGAGTAGTCGGACATAAAATGGGCAGTATCGGACCCATAGGCGTGGCACCTGCAATACAAATTAAATATAAAATGCCATATATCTGGAGCACTGTTAAAGTAAGAGTCTTGGGACTTTGTGTGAGCCCATAAGTTATTCATGTGATAAATTAGACAAAAAATGGGCGTGATCGGAGCAGTGGGCGTGGCACCGCCCGTACAAAGTAAATATATGATATCATATAACTGGTGTATTAAAAAAGGGAAGCTTTGACACTTTGCACGACACCATCAGATTTAAGTATGAGTAGTCTGACAAAAAATTGGCGGGTTTACACCAATGGGCGTGGCACTCCCCATGCAAAGTAACTATTTAATGTCATATATCTGGAGTACTGTGAACGAGAGGGCTTTGTGGCTTTGCATGAGCCCATAGGTTCTTTGTATCATTAGTCGAACAAAAAAATGGGCGCGATCATAGAAGTGGGCGTAGCACCGCCCATGCAAAGTAGATATCTAATATCATATAACTGGTGTTCTATGAAAGGGAAAGACTCGATATTTTGCACGAGTCCATCAGATATTAATGTGAGTAGTCCAATAAAAATTGGGCGGAATGGGATTAGTGGGCGTGACACCTCCTATATAAATAATATGAAGTACTACGAAAGCAACAGTCTTTTGTTAAGTACATTAGTTATCAGTGTGATTTGTCGTGGAAATATATCGCTAAGTTCAAGGCCAATAGTTGTGTTGCCAAATCTAATTTTGATAATCCATCTTCTTCTCATAGGCAGCTACATACATGTTCCTTGCTCCAGGGTAGGAACGCCGAAAATTCTGATAATTGTTGTACCGAATAAAAAAACCAAAAAACATTGTATATCAGCAAGTATTCGAATAAAAAATAATCTATACTAACACAATAAAGAGGTTATATGTGTTTGTTTGTTTGTTCGTTTGTAGGAGGTAATCTCCGTAACTACTCATCTGACCTTCCTGAAATCTTCACAGGGTCTTACTGCGGATATGGGAGTGCTCAGGCTGTAATTTTCTTTAAATATTTTTAACGGGCGTGGCACCTCCCATACAAAGTAAATTTTAAGTATCATATATATTAATATGATACAGAAAGCTTTGCAAATTTGTCGCAGGTCATCTATTATTAACGTGAGTAGTCATACAAAAAAATGGGCGGGATTGGAAAAATGCACGTGGCACCTCTACACAAACTTAATATTAAATGTGATATATCTAAATTCCTGTATTAGTGAGAGCCTTGGGACTTTGCGTGAGCCCTTTCATAACGATTCGGGGGGAAGGGAGAGGGTGTAGCGAAGCACACCGGGTTACATCTAGTATTAAATATAAACATTATAGCAAATGATGATCTACGATCTCTTAAAGATTGTAGTCCTAGAAATTTACGCCTGCTTTCATAAGAAAGAACATCTCCGGACCAATTTATTTCTTAAATGCAAACTTTGTAAATAGTTTCTGAATTTTTTCAATTCTGGCAGAATGGCTTTCATAATAAGGACTCCAGATTATAGAGCAATATTCCAAATTACTTCTACCGAAAGAAACGTATAATGATTTTAATGCGAAGGGTCACTAAAGTCCGCAGTATTTCGTTTAATGAATCCCAACATTGCATACGCTTTAGATGTTATGTAATTTATATGATTATGAAATTTCAAATCGGAATCAAAAATAATCAAGAGTTACATCACTTATAGTGTAATTATAAAAAAACAGGATTATGACAATGAGTATATGACATAACGCAACATTTATCAATATTTAAAACAAGTCTGTTTAAATCACACCACTCTTTTAGTGATAAGAAATCTTTTTGAAGCATAACTGAATGTGATATACTTGTAATATCAGCAAATAATTTCAAATCATCGGCAAATAACAATGGTTTACAAAATTGCAAACAGTCAGGTAGGTCATTTATAAAAATTAAAAATAATAGTGGACCTAAATGTGTTCCCTGAGGAATACCAGAATATGCATTAATTACATTTTCCGAAAAGCATGAACTAATTTTAACTATTAATTTCCTATTCGTAAGAAAACTTTTAAAAAACTGCAACAAATTTCCATTAATACCAAATTGGTGAAGTTTTCCTAACAAAATATCATGATTAACTGAATCAAAAGCGTTCGAAAAGTCAGTACATATCACATCAACTTGTTTTCTATTCTCCATAGAAACTATAAACCTACAAGGCATAAATCGAGCAAACGCATACGAAATAAGTACGAGCTCGACGACAGTGTGACCCAACTAAATGGGGCTCTACTGGATGCCTACCATTGTAGCTGCCCCGAAAAACCGAGGGGCAAAGAGAAGGACGTGGTTTGGTGGAACAATCATCTCTCTACACTCAGAACCGAAGTTCGCAGGCTCTGCAATGGGGCAAAGCGTAACGGGCAGTGGGAGCATTATAAAGCCAAACTGACTGAGTATAATAAAGAAATTAGGAAAGCTAAACGTACTAGCTTTAGAAAGTTCTGTGAAAACATAGAATCGCTTCCAGAAACAGCAAGGCTATACAAAGCCTTTGCGAAATGTGGGCCAGAAATGACGAAGTCACTTAAGAAAGAGGACGGTAGTTACTCTAAGAACGGCCGAGACAGGGCGGAGCTGTTATTAAAAACACACTTTCCAGGAAGTGTGGCAGATGACAACGAGCGGTCGAGTAACGGACCAAGAAACCCTAGTCGGACAAGCAGACAAATAGCAGCAGAAATTTGCTCTAGGGAAAGACTAGAATGGGCTTTAGGTACCCTTCAACCCTTTAAATCCCCTGGAACGGATGGTATTTTTCCGGCCCTCTTACAAAAGCGCTTGAAGGAACTATTACCATTCATGTTAAATATCGGGCGTAGCAGATTGGCCTTGGGGTACATACCAAAGGCATGGAGGAAGGCAAGAGTGGTGTTCATACCCAAATTGGGGAAAAAGGACACCGCTCATCCAAAATCCTTCAGACCGATAAGCCTAACATCTTTTATGCTGAAAACACTTGAAAAGCTGTAGACAAACCAACATGCGTATAGAGCGGGCAGATCAACAGAGACCGCTCTCACTAGCCGGGTAAGAACTATTCAGAAATCAATAGATGAAAAGGAGATAGCCGTTTGTGCCTTCCTAGATATAGAAGGAGCCTTTGATAACACTTCACACGAAGTAATAGAAAGGGCATTAAACTAAAGAGGGGTAGACCCAGTGACATCAAAATGGATGGTAGAAGTGCTTTACACGAGATCAGTAGAAACAACAGCAGAGGGGAGACCATATCCGTCAACACAACCAGAGGATGTCCACAGGGAGGAGTTCTGTCGCCCTTGATGTGGAGTCTGGTTGTTGACGAATTACTAATGAAACTGTCGGAAGCAGGAATAGAATGCCAGGGCTACGCGGACGACATAGTCTTAATAGCAAAACGCAAGTTCGAGGAAACCCTATGTGACATTGTACAAAGAGAGTTGAGGATTATATGTCAATGGTGCAGGGCAACAGGATTGAACATCAATCCAACGAAGACCACTATTGTACCATTTACCAGGAAAAGAAAACTTCCGAGATGGAGAGCAATTCCAATTTTGGGAGAAGTCATTGAACCAAAAGCAGAAGTGAAGTATCTGGGGATAGTACTGGACAACAAGTTAACATGGAAGGCACATGTCGACCAAATCACTGAAAAAGCCAAGCAAGCTACAATGAGTTGCAGAAGGGTAGCGGGTAAAAACTGGGGATGTAAATCCAGCATTTTACACTGGATGTACTCGATGATGGTCCGCCCAATAGTAACTTATGGAGCTATAGGGTGGGCCAAAAGAACAGATCTGAAGTCGACTCAAATGCAGCTAGGTAAGATTCAATGATTAGCGTGCATTGGGATAACGGGTGCAATGAGGACGTGCCCAACGGCATCACTTGAAGCACTATTGGAACTAAGCCCACTACATATAGTGGTGCAGAAGAAAGCTTTGGCAACGGCAATCAGAATAAAGGGAGAGAAACCTATAACCAGACTTTATGAAGGGCAATGGAACCGGATACGCCAAGTTAATGATTACTCCCTCCTAGATTGCCCCATGGACAGGGCTGAGAAGAAATATGATTTCAGGAAATACTTTACTACGGAACTTAGCAATAAGAGAGAATGGAGCGGTTTAAGTACAGCATATTCTCTAAGAGAAGATACAATCAAATGGTACACAGATGGGTCAAAAACCGAAAGTGGAACAGGGGCGGGAGTCTTCGGGCCTAGAACCAAATACTTCGAGCCAATGAGAATACATACGAGCATTTTCCAAGCAGAGATTTACGCCATCGATAGATGTGCACAAATCAACTTGAACAGGAAGTACAAAAGAAGGAACATAACCATATTATCAGACAGTCAAGCTACTATTCGAGCACTAGGCTCCTATGAAGTATACTCTAAGCTAGTATGGGACTGTCTGCAGGAGCTAAATGAGCTAGATAAACACAACAAGGTTAGCCTTTGTTGGGTCCCGGGACACGTTGGGATTCAGGGCAATGAGCAAGCTGATGAACTTGCCAGAAGAGGAGCTTCCACAAAATTAATAGGGCCGGAACCATTTTGTGGAATAGGAAAAGGAGTATGGGAAGGAGTACTCAGGGAACATGAAAATTGTATTAGAAGGGAATTTTTGCTCGAGCCACTTGGGCTAAAGGCAATCCAAAATGTTGTTGGGTGGCTACAACAAGAAGAGATTTGGGTCGTGCATTGGATTGTCAAAGAACGGTCTGAGAATACTAACCGGGATTTTAACTGGTCACCGCAGGCTCAGGGAACATATGAGCAGGTTGGGAATTGTAGCAAACCCTATGTGCAGATTCTGTGATGAGGAAGCCGAATCACCAGATCACATACTTGGGAACTGTGGAGCGCTAATGCACAAAAGGAAACAGCATCTGGGTTCCCTCCAGATACTAGGTAGCGACATAAAATTACTAGAACTAACCAACATGCTCGAATTCCTGAGGGCTTCAGGGTTGGATAAGAGTTTATAGGGACGACCTATTAGCAGAGGGCAGTACAATAGATCACTTTGGTCGCAGTACTTCGAACACCTCTTTATACAATACAATACAATACAACTATAATCTGATTAGTGAATACTACTAAATTTGTACATGTGGATCGACCGGGTAAAAACCCATGTTGAAAAACTGAGATTTTTGATGAAACATGATGAAATAGTTTATTATACAGAATTTTATCGAATACTTTGGCCAGAACGCACTGTTTAACAATGGGCCTCTAATTCAAAACATTGGATTTATCACCAGATTTGAATATAGGAATCACGCAACAGTATTTCCACTGATCTGGAAATTTGCCATTTTTTAAGCATGCATTAAAAAGTATTGTTATGGGGCGGACTAAAAACCTTATACATTTTTTTAAAAATTAAAGGTGGAACTGAATCCAATACACATGAGGGACTATCTTTTAAAGATAGAATAGATAAAGAAACATCATCTTCTGATATTTCTATGACAAGGTTGCATAGAAATGGAGTACTTAAGTGATCTACACTTGTATAGTTACTATGTGCAGTAAAAGTAGTCTGGAAAAACGACGCAAACAAGTTGCAAGATTTGAAACATTATAGCCATAAAGCATATTACATGGATAACCAGAATTCTTTATTTTGTTATTTATGAAATTCCAAAATTCAGAAGGATCAGAGCTAAGCCTATTTTCCATGTTTAATATATATTGCTTATACAAATAGTTATGTAAAAAATCGAATTCACGTCGAATTTGTTTAAAATATCTTAAATCAGCATTTTCTTTACTTTCTTTATATGTTTTAAAAGCTTTGTTTTTGACTTTTTTTTAGGTTATTAAGCCTTCTATTAATCCAAGGCGGTTTTTTACCTTGAGATGTTGTCATAGAAGGCACCATCACGGAAACCGCATAATCAATTTTATCATATAAAAATTTAAGTATTTCATCAGAATCATTGCAAAAGAAAATTGTTGACCAGTCAACAGACGCAAAAAAAAATCATTTAATGCTGGATAATTACCCTTTAAGAAATTGTAAGATTTGGTGCCACAAGAAGCCTCTTTTTCGAAAACGTAAAATTCAAAATCTATCACCATTGCTTTGTGATGCACAGTATTCCTAGAAATAGGGTTTAAACATAAATTACGAAAATGTTCTTAATATATTTGATACAAAAAACAAATCAAGAATTCTTCCAATATCATTTTTAAAGTGGTTAATTTGATTGAAATCGTGAGAAAAGAAAAAACTAATTACATCGTCATCAATATCATTTTTCGTATTAAATGGCAAAAGAGTATTATCTTCAAATATCCAAGTCAAATTTTTTAGATTAAAATCACCCAAAACTATAACTTCTTGGTTATTTGAACATAAATTTACAACATAATTAATATTATATAAATGTTTTTGATATATATATATCACTAGTACTTGAAGGAGATATATACGATACAATAAAAAATATTGATTTACCAAATGCATTAGAAAATGCGACTTCAACACATAGTTGCTCAATATCGCTAATATAATTTAAAGGCACTAAACGGCTGGAAATGTCACCTCTTACTGCCAACAGCACACCGCCACCCTTTTTAGGTCCATCAGGCAAAAAGCATCTATCACAACGGTAGACTTTATAAAAATCATCAAAGTATTCAGCACTATTTATTTCAATTGATAACCAAGTTTCAGTTATGGCAATGATGTCACGTTCACTTAAAGAAGTAGCAAGGCAAAATTGAGTAGCTTTACTTCTATTACCACTTGCATTTTGATAATATACTGAATAGCTGCAATTTCTTTTATTTGATTTACAATTTGACCGGGGTAACTGAATATTATTTACGACATATTTGGCAGTTCTGCCGGTTTTTTTGAAAAAAACAGAAAAGGGCGAATATTTATATTCGCGGGCCATAAGGTAGATTTTAAAATTTCATTATAAAAGCTTGGTGATACACCTAACTTGAAATTAACGTGTTTCAGTGTATTAACATCGACATCTTTCTTAACCAACCTCGTACATTCAAAATGTTGTTTACCAATCTCTGTATTTTTTTTACTATAAGCAACAGAGATCAGAAAAAAACACACACTGAATAAAAAACTGGTACATATATGTAAACAAACATAACTTAGACCAACACACATATATTTTTATTTTCATATCAATTATGTGTTTTTCTAAATTTTGTATGGTGCCCAACACAATCATGACTGTGTTTCGTTTTAATATTTCGTTATCTACACGAACATTTTTCTATCACGTATTTTTTGTTTCGATCACACATAAACCACACAGATTCGAGTGTTGCTTTTATTGAAGTTCGTGTTCTGGTACGTGTACAGAAAAAAAAAACAGAACATGTACAATAACCAGGTTCGAGTTCAGTTATATTTTAAGTCGTGTTCTGGCTCGTGTACTAAGAAAAAATAGAACATGTACAATAAACAGGTTCGAGTTTAGTTATATTTTAAATTCGTGTTCTGACTCCTGTACTGCGAAAAATTGAAACATCAATTCGCGATCTGATACACGCATATAAAAACGACGACAATTGTTTCAACCAAATTTATTAAAATTTTATTGACCCTTTTTTATGACTTACGTTGCAAATTGTTTACAATTGTCAAATATTTTAAAATTTTATTGGCCATTTTTTTGTGATTTACGTTGAAATTATTTACAATTGTTTTTATTGACTGGTTTTTATTTTAATAAAATATGGTAATAAAATACTTAAGACACGAAAACTGCACACTGCACTTAAATCTTTCTTGCAGGTTTCAATCAGACATGTAAATTTTTTCGTTTCGCTATTAAAAGTTGCGTATTTTTTATAGCAAAACTCCTCTTATCATAGAGGACTCTTTTGTCCGAAAAAATATTGGTATCTTATCCGAGACTCCTCTTGAAGTCTTTTATTACTGGCTGTTCTATTCGAGTCATATTTATAATCATTAGCGAGCCTATTTCAAGTCATTTTTTGGTCGTATTTCTAATCGTTTATTTTTCAAAAACAAAACATTTAATTGATGTATATTAAAGAAATAAGTTTATTTGAAAAAATCACCCGGGTATGATAAAATATGTGATATTAAAGCGCTGCCCAAAAAAGCTTTTATTTAATTAACTTTAATATTTAACTCAAATCTGAGACTTCAACACGTTCCGGAACAAATGAAATGTGCAGAAATAATGATGGTTCGAAAACCTGGGAAGCCGGAAAATGATACCAAATCTTATAGGCCTATAAGTCTTCTGTTCACTTTTTCAAAAATATTCGAAAGCGCCTTTTTACGTAGAATGCAGCCAATATTAGAAAAACAAAATATTATACCTGATCATCAATTTGGATTTCGGTATAAACATGGAACTAATGACCAGTGTCATAGAGTAGTTCAAGTAGTAAGAAATTTTTTTTTTTTTTTAATTCTTTATTAATAAACATTCAGTTTACATTTTAAATAATAATTCTGATCCTATGAAGCCATTCGGCTTATCTGTAGGATGTAAAAAATTATCTCAAAATGATTTTTTGATAGATTTGTAAATATTAAAAATTCAATAAATGTTTTTTTACTATTTTAAGTATTAAATTCAACATTTATTTTTCAATTATTTTAAGTTAAATTTTAAAAAATGAAATTTTAAAAAATATTAAATTCATTGCGAAGCTATAAAATGATCTATCTTTAAGTTTCATTTTTCTTGTATTAAGATTTGTTGTAGTTAACAGTTCTAAGGGCAATTTGTTGAAAACGTTGGGCAATACGACGGATAGAGTGATTTTGCCATAATTATTGCAATGACGTTCCACCTTAAATGTAAGAAGCGAGAATCATTGAAGAATTCGTTGATAAGGGTTATGCAATAAAGACTGTTTACGTTCAATATTCGTAATTCAGTGGCGATGTTTTTGTTGTTTGGCGTGTTTTGTGTATGGGTGTTGTAAGATATGTTGTTTGGCGTAACGTTATTATGTCTGTTGGTTATATTATTGTTATTGTTGGTTGTATTGGTGTTGTTGTTTATATTGTTATAATTTTGTGACGGGTTGTTTGAGGAATTGCTGTTTTGCGAAATGTTGTAGTTGTTTTTGCTGGATGTGTCACTGTAGATCAAAGAGTAATTTATCATATTACTGTGTTTTTGGCTTTTTAGAAGTATTTTTAAAATGTGTTTTTGCGTTTGCTGTAGAAATTTGCAATATGTAGCGCTTCCCCATGCCGTAATGCCATGTCTGAGGTAGGACTCAGCTAATGAAAAATATGCCTGTTTCAAAACATTGAAATTGGCAAAATTACTTAGGTGGAATAGACTATACGCTGATTTCCATAATTTTTTGAGGAGATTTTGTATATGTGTCAGCCATTTGAAGTTTTCGTCAACGTAAACTCCTAGATATTTGTAAGTGTTTACCATCTCAATTACTGTGTTACATGTATCTATAGTGGTCGAACAGTTGCTGTTGGTTGTTTTGTGGAGGCATTGAGTATCGTGAAAAATAAGTCTGATATTAGAGTGAACAAGATGTGGCGGTTTAATGTGCATTAATTTGGTTTTCGTTGCGTTTATTATAAGGCCGTTATCATGACACCATTTTGACAGTTTGTTAAGCTCTTCCTGCATGATTACTGTAGCAGTATTTACATTTTCGTGCGCTACAACAATTGCTGTGTCATCTGCATAGGAAAATGAGGTGCTGTTTTCAAGTAAGTTTAGCATTTCATTTGAGTATATTATATAAAGAATGTGTCCTAATTTGGAACCTTGGGGTACACCGAAGTTAAGTGGCATTTCGTCGCTCAGCTTGTTAACTACTTTGACTCGAAATGATCTAAGTTGTAGGTAATTTTTAAACCATTTTAGGCAGTCTCCTCTAGTAAATTTCTACGGGACAAGGTATCAAATGCCTTGCTAAAATCGATAAACAGTGTCAAACAAGGATTGCTCTTAGTTAAGCATCCATTGATATAATTTGAGAAGGTTCCCAGAAGCTGATTTATGTTTTTTCCCTTTTGGAAGCCGAATTGGTTTGAATTTATAATATCATACTTCTTGAGCTACTTTGTGAGTCTTCTAACGATAATCTCTTCCAGCACTTTCTCAATTACAGTAAACAGTATTGCTCCGCGGTATTCTTGGATGTTAAGCAAGATTTCGACAGAGTTTGGCATTCAGGTCTACTCTTTAAATTTAAACAATATCTTCCTGCACCGTTCTATATTGTCCTTAAAACGTATTTAAAAAATCGATGTTTTTATGTTAAAATAAATAGCGAATTATCAAATATTTGTGAAATAAAGGCAGGAATACACTATTTTCACCTTGGATTTGCCGGTTACTGGAGATGTTACGGTTGCAACATACGCTGATGATACAGCGTTAAAGGCAAGTAATGATTTTAAAGAGGAAGCCTCAAAAATGGTTCAAAAATAACTCAATAAAATTAATATCTGGTTGAAGAAATGAAGCATTTGTGTTAATGCTGAAAAGTCTAAGCATATCACATTTACTCTAAGAAAGGGTGATTGTCCTGCCATGTTTTTAAATGGTGAAGAAATCCCTAAATCAGACTTTGTAAAATACCTTGGGATGCATTAGAATAGAGGATTGACATGGAAGAACCATATAAAATCAAAAAGAAATCATTTAGACCTAAAAACGTATGTAATCGCTACTTGGCCAAAACTTGGAGTTAAGTCTTCAAAACAAAGTATTGCTATATAAAATTATTTTGAAACCTGTGTGGAATAATTTGATTTAATTTATTTTGGAATTTCAACTTTTTTGACAAGTTTTTGATTTGCTTGCCGTAAATGAAAGTTTTTAAATAAAATAAAGTTGTCATATGTCAACAACAACACAACAGCTTTTCTAAAGAGTGTGTTCTCTATAAAAAAGAATATTCAATTTAAAAAATAAAAATAACACAAAAAAAACTATAGGAGAAGCACGAAAAGAATATGATAGACAAAACCAACTTCCAACAACATATTGTAATGTTGTAAAATCGTGTAATTGCGAATGCAAATGCCAAGAGAGCGAAAACAAAAAACTCACCACTGCAAATAAACAACCAAATAATAATAATACAACACCAAAAACAAGGTCCCCCCCCCCTCCCCAGTTCGCCAAATTACAAAAACAGATGTATCAAAAATTGAGTTGTTACCTAAAAATTTATCAATGAGAAAAAAACGTGAAATATTAAGCGCAGTAAAAAAGAAGAAAGAAAACTCAACAAACACATCATATATAAAATCGAACGACCCAATTGGAAAAAACGAAATGGATATAGATGACGACACATCCAGTTGTTCCAGCATTAGTGATGAGTAGTCAATATAAAATAATACAATGGAACTGCAACGGCTTTTTAAATCATTTTGATGAAATTAAACTTTTATTATCAAAATTCAATTGCCTTGCTATATGTATTCAAGAATCTAGATTTAAATCCAATTATTATTCTAAACTTAAAAACTTCACTTGTTTCTTTAAAAATGTTTGCTCTAATACAAATGCCCACGGTGGTACTTGTATTTATCTCAATAATATGTTTGATGGTGAAGAATTACCTGTTATTTCACAACTCGAAGTTATGGCTATAAAAATAAATTTCCCAATTAATTTTATTATTTGCTCCAAATATCTTCCTGGTTCCGAAAATCTATCCAAAAATGACCTTGACAATTTAATATCACAATTCGACTTTCCATAACTCCTACTAGGTGATTTTAATTCTCATAACCATATTTGGGGATCAAAAAAAACCGACATAAGAGGAAATACTGCCGCATCTTTTATAGACGCAAATAATCTTAATATTTTAAATAACATAAACTGCGCAACACATTTTAGTTTTGCATATAAAACATTTAGCAATATAGATCTAAGCCTTATTTCTCCCAGCATTCAACATCTGTTTGAATGGAATATAAGTGACGATCTATATTCAAGCGATCACTACCCAATTATTATTTCAATAAATGGACACTCTCCAAACTTCGAACGAAGGTCTAGTTGGAATATAAAGCGTGCAAATTGGGAAAATTTTAATTGTAGTTTTACGGAAACTTTAGATAGTTTCAGCGACATAAATGTAACCGAAAAATATGTTACTACAACAATTTTAAACGCGGCACATAAAGCAATACCACATAGACAGACAAACCATACCAGAAAAGAAGTCCCTTGGTGGAATGAAAACATTAAAATATTAATAAAACAAAGAAGAAAACTGTTAAAGCTATTTAAAAGGAATGCAAGCTCAGAAAACCTGGCTAAATTCCTTAAAACGAAATCGGAAGCACGCAGAACTATTAGAGAAAGTAAAGGAAAATCCTGGAATGATTTCTGCGATACTATAAACTTACGAACTTCATCATCTGAAGTTTTTAAAAAAATTCGATCCTTAATTGGGACCTCTAACTTTAATCAAATTACAGCACTAGAAAACAACAATATTTTACTGACAGATAGAAAAGATATCGCTAACTACTTAGCCAGTGGTTTTGCCCAAAATTCGTCTTCTATAAACTACTCAACTAATTTTAGACTTTACAGTAGCACAAATAATTCTCCTATTGAAGTATCAAACAATAACAAACCATATAATAACAGACTTACACTATCTGAACTAAAATCTGCCCTGAGATCATGTCATGGGACATCCCCGGGGCCAGATAATATTAGATACGAAATGATAAGAAACCTAGATGGCAAAGCTACACAATACCTTTTAGACTTTTATAACAGTATTCGGGAAAAACAGGTGTTCCCAAGTAATTGGAAAAAAGCTATAGTAATCCCTATTTTAAAACCAGGGAAATACAGTACAAATAAAAACAACTACAGACCAATTTCACTTACAAATTGCCTCTCCAAACTATTAGAAAGAATTATTAATAAAAGACTGGTTTATTATTTATAAAAATCTAAAATCTTAAATGTCAACCAATCTGGTTTTAGAAAAATTAGAGGAACAATTGATAACCTTGCGTTACTACACTCTAACATTATGGAAAGTTTTACTCAAAAAAAGGACTTAATAGCTGTATTTTTTGATCTTCGTAAAGTGTATGATTGTGTTTGGAAACAATTAATTTTTAAGAAAATAAATTCGGCAGGAATACGGGGAAAAATGGCTGCTTTCATTTCAAATTTTTTATATGAGCGTGCGTTTTGTTGCATGGTTGGAAACACAAAATCAAGTTATCATCTCCTTGAAAACGGCGTCCCCCAACATTACAGCCTTGAAACTATACGGTAAAGATATAAAATTCGTAGCAGAACATACATTTTTAGGATTAACTTTTGACAAAAAACTAACATTTAAGACCCACATTCAGATTATTAAGGCTAAGGCTAACTCCAAGCTAAATATAATTAAAATGCTAAGATGCTCTCAATACGGATCTGATCCAAAAACCCTTCTTAGAATATTGTGCTCTATTGTTCTTCCAACTATAGACTACGCGTCAATAATATATTCATCTGCCACCAATACATAATATATTCATCTGCCACCAATACAGACTTAAAAACATTGGAACCAATCCTAAACACAGGAATAAGGCTTTCTATTGGAGCCTTTAGAACCAGTCCAGCTAAAAGCCTACAAGTTATAGACTCATGCCCACCCCCTTACTTGAGAAGATTAAAGTTCTTGCTCAACTACACACTTAAAATATTCTCACTACAAAATCATCTGCTATACGGAAAAATCACTGATACGACAAAAATTAACCAATTCCGACTTCAATCAAAAAACAAAAAATATATACCCTTTTACGTAACGGCTCATGAAGAGTTCAACAAAGTTATTTCAAAATATACAATTAATACAAATAATATAGAAAACATAACGAACTCTCCTATACCACCTTGGAGCTTTTCAAATATTAATATAGATTTCTCCCTTGCATATACAAATAAACGAGATATGACCTCTTTTGAAATTAAACAGAAATTCTTGGAATTAGTTAATATCAAATACTCAAATCATAGTCAGTTTTTTAACGACGGTTCTGTTATGAACGAGAAAGCTGGCTTTGCAGTTTTTGGTGAGAATATCGCCATATCAAAGCGTATTCATAATCTTTCCTCTATATATTCCAGTGAATTATTAACAATTAAAACATGTCTAGAAAATCTTGAAAACGTTTTTAAAAAACACTTATTATATCTGACAGTAAAAGCGCCCTAGAAGGACTACAAGATCCTTTTAACAACAACATGATTATACAACAAATACGAACATTAATAACTTCCTTAAATAATCATAAAATTACCCTATTATGGGTACCTAGCCACTTAAACATAGGTGGAAACGAGAAAGTTGACCAGCTCGCCGAAAATTCTTTAAAAAATGACATATTTACTGAATATAAATTTCAATACTCAGACTACAGGCAATACATTGGAAAATACATTTTTGACATCTGGAATGATTTATGGAAAGATAATAACGAAACAAAATTATTTAAAATTCAAAAAAACATATCGCACAAATTTAGAATACCTAATATACCAAAAACTGACTTTATTAAGCTAAATAGACTTAAAATAGGTCATTCTTTATTTTCACATAAATATATTATTAATAAGACACAACCCCCAGTTTGTGAGTGCGGGCAAATGCTAACGATCTCTCACATATTTAATGAATGCAATCTCCTGCAGGACAAACGTTCAAAATATAAAATAAATAACATTAATATCCTTCTAAGAGAAAATGAATTTGAAAAAATTTAAAAATTCTTGACTGAAATAAAGACTTATAATTCGATTTAAATCCACATATGTATATAAAAAAAAATAATGTAAATATTTATATATTAAATAGAATATAAGTCCCTATGTAAAATTAACTGGCCTATATAACCTAATTGTGTTGGGGCCTCTTATAATACCAAATAAATAAATAAATAAATAAATAAAGTTGTCATAATTGAAGAAAAAAATCCATTTGTCCAATTTTTCCGTTATTTAAGCTAATTGAAAAAGATAGACTCTGCTCATTAAACAACCAAATATGATTAAATTGAAATATCATAATCTAGAGTGCATCCACAACAAATCAAATATTACATATAAACGATAATTGAAGTACTATAATTGAACAAGTGAAATGCCACAAATTCCTAGGGGTACATATACACGATACTTTTAGAAGGAGAATATATGTTAGCGAACACCAAAATAAATTACGTAAAGCTGCATATTCGTCATATCCCCTTCGCTATTCCGCAATTTACTGTGTTCGACATCAGGCATACTTGGCATTAGCAGATTCATACATCAGACATGATATATCTCCCTGGGAAAACCTCATACACAGAATCAACAAAACTAACAAAAACATTATTGGCAATAATAACAACAACAATTATCAACAACCAAACATCAACAAAACGCAAATTATCAACACAGCCATTGGTTATATCAATGATATTCAAAAAATGATATAATATTTTAAGTAATGTCAACAACAGCCCAATTGAAAATAGCAACAACATAACAAACAACATTATATCACGCAGAAGAAACAACAACAACAATACCAAAAAATCTAACACGTAAATTAGAAATAATAAACATTAAAAGCATAGCAATCTATTATATTTACAAAGAACTGACAAATTAAATATGGATTTAACTGTTTCTGTTTTCTAAATACTGATTCAATATTGATTCAGCAACATAAAAAAATAAAGTTTCTCAGCAACAATACTTAGTTATTATTCAGTCTCGCATGGTAGTATATAAAGCTTTAAAACTACTAAAAAGCTATGAGAATTGACCGTACTGTTCTAAAAGTAACAGTAACCAGTGGAAAAGTGAAATTTTCAATTTAACTAAAAATGAAATTATTTTTCATTCTTCCTCTCATCTGTTTGGGAGCTGTAGTGATACAAGCTAAGTTAGATGTAAAGTTCGAATGGAAAGAATTGGAATTTAATTGGCCTAGCGATGAAGCAAAACAGGCTGCCCTCGCATCGGGTGAATATATTCCTGCAAATAATTTACCCCTGGGCTTAGAAAGATGGAACGATAAGTTGTTTATAACAGTGCCAAGGTAAGAGAAAATTTAATTTTTATTAAACAACTAATATTATATGTATATTAAAGGAAAATTATAATTTGTAGTATTTATAATTTTTATTTAACTTCAATTCAATTCAATTTTTATTTATAATATTTGTAACAGATGTTACATATTATATTTTTGCTTAAATATAGAGAGTTTAGATCTAATTAAATCTTTTCTACTAAAACATAAATTTTTTAGTTAAAATTAATAAGGAACATTTAACGGTTAAGACTTCTAGGAAAATTTTTAAAAACTTGTTTAAGTAAAAAAAAAATTTTTTTTTAAGTTTAAATTATAAAAAGAACAAAAAAGATTAGTATACTGAGGATACCACTATATTACTGATTTGCTGATATTAGGATAATTGACATCTTTGATCAAAATTTTGTTTAAGCCGATTGATTTTCATATCAATCATTTCAATATTGTCAATATTACGTAATTTTCTGGTTGAAAAGAGCCAAGGAAGGTTATACATCATTGTTAATAACTTATTTTTATAACTTATATGACATTTCGCTATATTTGCCCAGACAGGAGCGCCATAAAATATAATGGAGTGAAGTATAACTTATATTTTAATTGTATTTTATAATCGGAGCTCATTGTTGATTTTTTATTGATGAAAGGAAATGTTATTCTTTTAATTAAATTAACTTTATCTATGATATAAGAAATATGTTCTTTGAAACTTAATTTTGGGTCTAAAAACACACCTAAGTATTAGACTTTAGAATCATAAGGAATGTTGGAATTTTTCAGACGTAGACAGCGTTGAGGTGTATAACATTCCTTTCTTTTCCTTGGAAAGTAAATGTCCTGCGTTTTCGAGCTGTTTATGGTGATTTACCATTTGCTGAAATAGTCTCGTACGATAGTTAATGATGATTGAAGGTTGTTTATAAAATCTTCAGCTAAAGAGCCTGAGCACAATAAGCCTGTATCATCTGGAAAGTCTGATGTATATATATTATATGTATATATATACATATTATAAAGAATAGGAGATAAGCAGGAACCCTGTGTGCAACCTGCAGAAACATCAGCTATATATGAGAAGGATTTTCCTAGATGAACTCTAAACTCACGATTTTTTAAATAGCTTTGAACGATTTTTATAAGAGGTGTTGAAAAATGTAGATTACTCATTTTCAAAATCAAAGCATCGTGACAAACTGAATCGAACAGCACCATATCAGAGGAATTTCCATTTTAAAAATTTGATTTGCCAATATATTTAATTCTAGTTAAAGCAGGGGAGTTGTTAAGTCTGTTTTTGAATCCAAATTGCTGCTTAGGTAATATTTTGTTGTCGTCAATAAAAGTGACTGGTTTGATTTTGATAATTTAATTAATTTATTTATTTATATGATATTAATTAATTTATTTATTTAATAATTTCCTGTACAACAAGACAAGACTTATAATTATTGTACAGGATTTTCATCCTTCAGAAATTTGCCACAAAATGAAAATTCAATATAAAATTTATAACTTATTTAAAATAAAGTAAAATAAATACAGGAAATTATTAAAATACATGAACTTAAGGAAATGAAAATTAAATATATTTAAACAAAGTAATTAAACAAAAATTTCTTAAAATTATTGCGTTGCTAACTAATTCTTGGTTGTGTGGAATAGCATTCCAAAGACGTGTGGCGTTTATGAAAAATTGCCATTCTGACACAACGCATCAACGCATAGTAATAATAATTTTTTTTACCCCTTCTGGATCTAGCAAACGGTATATGTTCATAAAGTTATAGTGGTTTCTCGGTGTAAAAAATTTTGTGCAAAAACATTAAGAAGGTTATCGAATGGGACTCCATAATAGGACGGTACGAAGAGGGAGATTTATTGGGTTGATGGGGTTTAGCAATGGGTATGACTTTTGCTTCTTTCCACAAACTTGGGAGGTAGTAGATCCTTAAGCATGAATTAATTATTGAAGTAAGTACTTTTATACCTTTTTGGGGAAGATTTTTGATACTCCGGTTATTGATTTCATCAATACCAGGAGCTTTTTTTGTTTTTTAATTTCTTGATTAAATCTTTTAAATAAGTTTCTGTTACCATATAATTTTCCAACTCATTAAGTCTCTGATTATCTATGTATTTGATACGGTTTTCAATTTCACATTCTGTTTCTAGATCCCTTACATGTGTTGAGGATGAGTTATTAGTTTTAAAAAATTTAGCTAGTATATTGCATTTTTTAATACATGACGCATCTTAGTTTCTATCATCAACAAGCGTTTGTGTTTGTTTTGGCTTTTTCCTTAAAAAGAATTTCTATATAAAATCAATAGGTATTCAATTTTTTTTTTTTAATTATTTTGTAGTTTTTTATATTATTTTATTTTTATATTATTTTATTTTAAATTTTAAACAGTGATTAGTTGTTCTACTTCAATTTAAATAGTTTTTCTGTTAATATTAAACATACATTTGATA
This sequence comes from Cordilura impudica, assembly GCA_963682025.1. Taxonomy (NCBI): domain Eukaryota; kingdom Metazoa; phylum Arthropoda; class Insecta; order Diptera; family Scathophagidae; genus Cordilura; species Cordilura impudica. The sequence goes on along the minus strand of OY821518.1, from coordinate 231,909,124 downwards.
GAAACTGTAAAGAAACATTTCAAAAGTCTTAATGGAAGTTGCTTGTTTTTGTTATTTCTTTTATGGGAATATTTGTTATGCAAATTCTTAAAATTAATATATTAATAATTATAAACAACTTTTTTTTTTAAACCAACAAACAATCCCGTATTATTAATATTTAATATAAAATTATCACTCATACGTACGTCTACATATTAATATGTATAAGAACTCTCATCGCATAAAATTTAAAAGTACATTTTCTTAAAAATAGTACCTTTTCTTTAAAATATATCTATATATTTTCTTAAAAGATACTTTTATCAAAGAACGACAATTTAAAAAAAATACTTATTCTTAGAAAAAGTATCTTTCCATAAAACAGTAGGTTTTTCTCAAAAAACAAAATTTTTTTAAAACAGAGCCATTTCTCAAAAAAGTACGTTTCCTTGAAATAGTACATTTTCCAAAAAACAATTCTATATATGCAAAAAACTTAAAAGGTAAAATAAAATCAACGAGGTACAATTATTTATGTAATAAATACATTTCATGTGAGCATTTTGAGGAACACAAGTAAAAACATGCATTTAAAGCAAAAAAATATACACTTTTTTTTAATTTGAATTTATTTATTGAATTTCATAAATTATAATTCAGTACAAAGAATTAATCTTATATAGAAGTACTAAATACTAATTATAGTTATATTTTACAATGTACAAGAAAAAAATAAAATAATAAAATACTACCTCATACTAACAAAAGAAAGAAAAAAGAAACATAAATATAAATAATAAAACAATAATAATTTTTTTTTTATTTATTTTTATTTATTTATTTATTTATTAGTCTATGGAAATTTTTCTTTACAGACTATAAAAGTAACATACATAACATTTGTGAACATACATATATAAATTCGATCAAACATGTTTAAAAACAATTTAAAATTAAAAAATGCAAGCTAAATATTTATTACATATTATTTAGATAAAGTATTATATTATAAATATTATGTTTAAACACAATTTATAATTGAAAATGGCAAGCTAAATATTTATCACACATTACTTGGATAAAGTATTATATCCCTTTTAATCAAATCTTGTAAATTTTGTAAATTTCTTCCCTCTTTATCCTTGCGTTGCTTTTTTAATCCTTCATAATGATTTTTAACGGCGATAGTTTATATTTCAGTTCCAAAGACGTAACTTATAATCTTATTCGTATTTTATGCAAACAGAGATCAGGTTTAAATATATGCCATATTAACGCGCAGAGTCATAATAATAAGATTGATGAATTTAGGTTTATCTTTGAGAACTCAGGTGTTGATATAATATGTGTTTCGGAGACATAGTTCAATGAAAAAGTTTATGATAAAATGATTGGATTAACCGGATTCAAAATTTTTCGCTGTGATAGGAATACTCGTTGTGGTGGTGTAGCTATTTTTGTTAGAAAAGGCATTATGTGTAAATTTCTTAGCAAATCTAAACCTCATGAAAAGGTTGAACATATATTTGTTGAAGTTTCGTCCCATGGAAAACAATAACTTGTTGGATGTGTTTATAGACCTAATAAAAGAATAGACCTTAATGTCTTTCAAAATATACTTGAAACTATAACTCTTAATTATGATGATATTTTAATATGTGGGGATTTTAATTCAAAAGTTATCAACGAGACTATTTTACTAGACATAATCCAATCAATTGGCCTTTCTCCAACTAACATTACAGTTCCAACTCATTTTACTGCTACAAGTAACTCGTTACTTAATCTTTTCTTTGTCAGTAGCAAAAAGAAAGTCTTACTCTATGATCAGCTCTCAGCACCTTGTTTTTCAAAGCACGACTTAATTTTTCTATCATTTGACTTTAAAATGCAAGTGGTGGATGACGTTGTTACTTATTATGATTTTAAACAAATGGATCGAAACGCGATGTTATTCGAATTATCTAAAATCGATTGGGACTCCATTTACAACATGCCTTCGGTTGACAATCAGGTCAGTTTTTTAGAACAAAATTTGGCACATGTGTTCCACAAATCTGTACCTTTAAAAACAACAAAATACAATAACAAAAATAAACCCTGGTTCAATCAACAGATTAAAGATAAAATCTGTGAAAGGGATAAAGCCTTTAAAAGTTGGAAACTGTTTAAAACAGATAATTTATATGACGAATATTCCAAAGCTAGAAAACAAGTAAATAAAATGATAAAAACTGCTAAATCTGATACTACTCTAGCCTGTTTATTTCTGCTGCACACTCTAAAAAAACGTGGAAACTCATACGAGAAATTGGTGTCGGCAAATCTAAGGAATTTGTCAATTCTGACATAAATGTTGATTCGCTTAACGAATCTTTTACAAATATCCCTGACATCCCCATAAACGATGGATATTATACCCGCAATACTGATATTAGTTCAACTTTATCGGAAAATGCTTTTTGTTTTCAATGCGTAAACCAACTGGAAGTACTTTCCACATGCCAAGCTGTGAAATCTAATGCTGTTGGTTCTGATAATATACATCCCAGATTCTTAAAGGAAATTATCCCTCAACTGCTACCTCAAATTACCCATATTTTTAACACTATTATCACAAAAAGTGTATTTCCTCAAAGTTGGAAAAATGCTAAAATTTTATCTATTCCTAAATCAAATAAAGAATATCGTCCCATTGCCATCCTACGATACTTGTCTAAAGTGCTTCAAAGGTTATTGCATCAGCAAATTGGAAAACAATCCAAGAATATGGGCCTACTCTCAGACAGACAATCAGGCTTTCGTCCTTAACATATCTGCATAACTGCACTCATTGATGTGTCTGAAGATATTCGTGGGTATATTGATAGTGGTAACATTGCATTTCTAGTGCTCTTAGACCATTCGAAGGCATTTGATACTGTGAATCATGAAATACTCTGCATGAAGCTAAGAACTTTTTTGGTTTCTCTCCTTCTTATTTAGAAAATCGACAACAATACGTTAATGCCAATAATAAAATATCAAATGTGCTTCCAGTAAAAAGGGGTGTTCCGCAAGGGTCGATTCTAGGACCACTTATTTTCACTACATATATAAATGATTTGCCTAGGCAACTTTCGTATTGTAAAGTTCATATGTATGCTGATGATGTGCAACTTTAAGTTTGTAGTCGTTTCGATGAACTAAATAACTGTGTTGCGAACCTAAATGTAGATCTTAATTGAATTTACTTATGGGCTCTGGTAAATGGGCTATGGCTCAATCCTTCAAAGTCTAAATGCATCGTTATTACTCGAAGATCAGTGCCTTCCCTTGTTATACCAGATATTATGCTTAACCGTCAAATTATTGAAATTACACAAAAAACCAAAAATCTTGGAATTATTTTCAATAAAACTCTCACCTGGTCTGATCATATAAATGTCGCTTCGGGAAAAACCTATTCAATGCTTCGATCACTGTGGAAAACTCAACATCTTACAAAACTCAACATCTTACACCAGTCCATGTACGAGTTCTACTTGCAAAAACCTATCTAATTCCAAATTTGTTGTACGGATGCGAATTATTTGCTAGTTGTGATTCTATTAGCTCTAGGAAATTAACAACTACGTTTTATTCTATATTAAGATACGTATACAATTTGAAAAGATCATCCCACATAACACCGTATGCACGAAAACTTTACGGTGTGAATTTTTGCGATCTCTTGAAGATACGATCATTGATACTGATGCATAAGATTACATTTACACGTGAGCCTACATATCTTTTTAATCGAATATCCTTTTCTAATTCAAGAAGAAATAATTCTATAATTCAAATAAGACACTGCATACGTCTTTGGAACTTGCTACCGCCAACATTACAATATTTAAGCAACGCAGGACATTTTAGGAAACAAGTATTCCAATTTTTCAATACCATTTAAATATTGTTTAAACTTTGCTTTGTTTTGAATATATGTATGTAAAATAATTTTTGTTATCTTATTTTTATACAAATTATAAACTATGTTATATTTTCATTAAATACTGCATCACATTATACCGATCCTATACTTTAATTATAAGACTCTTAGTCTTGTTGTGCAGGAAACCAAATAAATAAATAAACAAATAAAATAAATAATGTTATACAGTTGGTTAAATTCTATACATAGCCGACGAAAAGGATCAGAGTTGGCATAATTTGTACGATAATACTTTACAATTAGGAACTGAGAATTCCGTGAACAGCGCTGTGAGGTATCAATATTGATTCTGCTAAGGAGAAATTCGGAATATATATTTCCATTTATCAAGTTGAACAAAAAAGTTATATTAAGCATACTTCTTCGGCTTTTAAGCGTAGGAAGCTTAATAAGAGCGAAACGGCTTCTATAAGAAGGTAATTGTATATTTGGATCCCATCCAAGTCCACGAAGGCAAAATATTAGAAATTGTTTTTGGACAGACTCAATTGAATTTGAATGAACGGTGTAAAAAGGATCCCAAACTACAGAACCATATTCCAAAATTGATCTTACTAGTGTAGTAAAAAGTTGCTTTGTTATGTAAGGATCAGAAAACTCTTTCGCCCAACGCTTGATAAAACCAAGCACACCAAATGCCTTGTTAATTGTGAGTGATATATGTTTACGAAAATCCAGGCGCTTCACAGTGGCAACATTTGAGTTTTTTCGTTGCAAAAACCGAATAACATAATTGAACAGTTTAAACAGCATATGATAGATAACTGTTCAGCCTATAAAATGAGCGTTTGGAAAGGGTGCCACGCTTTGTAGGGGCCTACTTATGGGTTATCAAAGTTAAAATTTGTAGAAAAATCAATTTTATGGTAACTAAAAAAAATTATTTTTACATTTTTAGATTGTTTTTATTTTTTTTCTTTAGGGTTTTATGTTTTAAATTATTACCCAACAAATTAAAAAAAAATTACTTCTTTTTTAAATTTAGTTTTTCAATCTAAAAGACTAATCATTTCTAAACTATAATTATTTTCTAACTCTATTCGTGACTTCACATGCCGCAGGGAAGAAATAAGTCGATCGGAAGATGCTGCCAACATGTTGAAGAGGTCCTCATTTTGCCTTACCCTTGATGCTTTGAATGTATTCTGCAATCTATATTTTTTATAAAATTTGTTAAGAGACCCCTGTGCTTCTTCAGAAAGCTCTCCAATTGGCAAAGACTGGTACTCAATTATATCTTTGCCATGCGCCAATATTTTATGGACGGTCGGGGTCAACTTCTTATGTGGATACATTTCTGCTAAAAGAGATGCAGTTTTCGATGCGTATTCTCCATATTTTGTAGAATTGACATTTTCTTTGCAGTTTAAAACATTCAAGATCGTTCCCAATCTTTTCACGATTTGATTGTCAATTCCAGTGATTCTAGTTACTGCCTCATCATTTTCAAAAAATCTCCTAGAAGTGTTTCCATCGTTTGAGTTACCGTATCCGTGCTTGGGACAGTCTACTTTTAGTCCAACTTGTTTAGAAAAAGCATCCTCTATTTGCTTCTTTCTGATCTTTTCCTTATCCTTTATTGATGTATTTCCATCGAAGTCTTCCTCCTCTTGTGGTAGGGTATACGCCAGTTTTAGCAAGAACTCCATACACCTTATCCTTGCGTGCAATGGTGACATTCCATATTGTAATCTGCGACCTAACTCTTTCACTATCCTTTGTATATTTAATAGACAGCGCGTCCGATAAATGCTTCGTGGTCAAGTCATTGTTGGCATCGGCAAGTTTCCTCTTTCTTGTGAAAATTGAAGACTCCTCAATACTTTTTTTGGCCTTCCTTTTGCTCCTCTGGTTGATGTGGTGGGTTTATCTACTGCCAGTATATCCAGGATGGTGTCTTCATTAAGCCAGTCCTCGTATTTGGAGTTGAAGTTCTGAATGGTTCGATTAGATTTCACCCATTTTGCCTTAATATTTGCATATATCAGATAAAAATTATTTTTTATAATTTCGCTTCTCTCAATATTTCCGTACAAGCTATCAAGTTCTTCTAAAGCAGCTTCCGTGAAAAACTTTAGTGTAGTTGAACTTCTAAACAGTTCAAATAATTTTAAATTGTTCAACGCCATGTTTTCAGTACTTAAATTGTTTAACGCCATGGTTTCAGTTCTTCTTGCGCCAACTTTCAGTCGTAGACTAATCCAGGCATTATGCTTATTTTGTAATATATAGGCTTATGCTACCATGCCTAAAAATTTACCTGTTCCCTGCATACATATGGATTTAGGCTGAATTATGCAATTTTGATATTATGCTCGTGTCTAAATAAGATTTGTGCCTACCTGGAGGGACCATAAGTCAATATTGTTCTTGACCATTTGTACTCCAAATTAATTTTTAAGTGAGGTGCGTACCTGCGAATTTCAATGAGTAGTTTTTTGTGCATCCTGTGTCTGTAACAGAATATTGGGAGTAGACTTTGACAGAGGCTCACTGGTAGACAACGGACTTAAAATGCAATTTTCAAACTACTAGATCAAACTACTGTCAGTCAAAACATGTAAGGAATGCACGCCTTACAATTTCTGCAACCATGTCTTTTTAACCTTTTTTACCTCTAGAAGCCAAACGGGCACGTACGGGCAGATAAAACCTTTTGAATTATGTAAAGAAATAATAAAGGAACATGTTTTGCAAATATGGCAAATATAGAAAAATATAGATTTTTTTATTTTCCGTCAAAGTTGAAAAATAGTAAAAAAAAAAACGGATAGTTTTTAAATAGTGATTTACCAGGAGAAACACAAAGCAAACAGTTAATTTTTTTTTATCATTATACATTTAATAAATACATCAATCAACACAAACAAAAAATAAGGCGATTCGTTACCTATTTTTCGTGATATTACACCTGAAATCGCAACAAATTGTGTGTTTTTTTTTGAAAACCGAAAGTCGGTCAACTTTGAACGGTTATATCTTCTAAACTAAAAATGTGATATTATTAAGAGTAGCATATTTGAAATCGTTGAAAAGTTTCCTATAACATGGGTTTATTCAAAACTTCGTCGGCGCACACGAAAATTTTGATTTTTGCAACCTCGTTTGCTCTACGGGCGCCACTGTGCGGCGTAGCCACTAATATTAACAATAGGATACCTCACACAAATTTGCAAAGCTCTCTCTGCCTAATCTATACTAATATTATAAAGAGGTAATGTGTGTTTGTTTGTTTGTTTGTTTGTTTGTTTGTTTGTTTGTTTGTAGGAGGTAATCTCCGTAACTACTCATCTGATCTTCTTGAAATTTTCACAGAGTCTTACTGCGGATATGGGAAGTGCTATAGGCTATATTTTTTTTTAATATTTTTAGTGGGCGTGGCACCTCCTACACAAAGTAAATTTTTAATGTCATATACATATATTGAGAATTATGATAAGGAGAGCTTTGCAAATTTGTGTGAGGTCACCTATTGTTAATATTAGTACCTACGCCGGAAATGGGCGGGATCGGATAAGTGGGCGTGGTACCTCCCGTACAAGTAATAGTTCAATATTATATTTCTCGAGTGCTGTGATAGATAGAGCTTTTAAAATTTTTTTGGTGTCACCTATTATTAATGTGAGTAGTCGGATGCAAAATGGGCAGTATCGGACCAATAGGCGTGGCACCTGCCATACAAAGTAAATATAAAATGCCATATATCTGAAGTACTGTAATAGTGAGAGTCTTGGGACTTTGTGTGAGCCCATAAGTTATTCATTTGATTAGTTAGACAAAAAATGGGCGTGATCGGAGCAGTGGGCGTGGCACCACCCATACAAAGTAAAAATTTAATAACATATTTCTGGAGTACTGTAAAAGAGAGAGCTTTGTGGCTTTGCGTGAGCCCATAGGTTCTTTGTGTGATTAGTCGAAGAAAAAAATGGGCGTGATCGAAGCAGTGGGCGTAGCACCGCCCATGCAAAGTAAATATCTAATATCATATAATTGGTGTAATATAAAAGGGAAAGACTCTACATTTTGCATGAGTCCATCAGATATTAATGTGAGTAGTCCAATAAAAAATGGGCGGGATGGGATTAGTGGGCGTGGCACCTCCTATATAAAAAATATGAAGCACTACGAAAGCGACAGTCTTTTGACAAGTTCATTAGTTATCAATGTGATTTGTCGTGGAAAATATATCGCCAAAACCAAAAATGGCCAAACCCAAAAATCGAGAAAAATAAAAATCGCCCAAAAAACAAAAATCTTCAAAATCAAAAATGGACAATATCAAAAAACGCTAAAAAGAAAAATTGCCAAATGATATTCTAAGTTCAGGGCCAATAGTTAAGTGTTGCCAGATCTAATATGGATAATCCATCTTCTTTTCATGGGCAGATACATGTACCTTTTGTTTGTAGGGGGTAATCTCCGTAACTACTCATATGATCTTCCTGAAATTTTCACATAGTCTTACTGCGGATATGTGAGTGCTACAGGCTTTAATTTTTTTTAAATATTTTTAGTGGTCGTGGCACTCCCATACATAGTAAATTTTTAGTATCATATATATTAAGTACTACGATAGAGAAAGCTTTGCAAATTTGTCTCAAGTAATCTATTATTAACGTGAGTAGTCCGACAAAAAAATGGCCGGGATTAGACAAATGCGCGTGGTACCCCCACACAAACTTAATATTAAATGTGATACATCTGAATTACTGTATTAGTGAGAGCCTTGGGACTTTGCGTGAGCCCTTTCATAACGATTCCGAAGGGGGAGGGGTAGGGGGAGGGTGTAGCGAAGCACACCGGGTTACATCTAGTACTCAATATATGTATATGATATTAAAAATTTACTTTGTGTGGGTGGTGCCACGCCTACTAAAAAATATTTAAAAAATTATAGTCTATAGCACTTCCCATATCCGCAGTAAGACTCTGTGAAAATTTCAGGAATATCAGATGTGTAGTTACGGAGATTACCTCCTACAAACAAACAAACAAACAAACACACATTACCCCTTTATAATATTAGTATAGATTAAAAACCTAAAAGGATACAATTCCCACTGTCATTAATTTTTACCGAGTGCTATGTAGCTGCGTAATTAACTTCAAAGAACTACATACAAACATACACAATTACATACATTCATTCATTCATTCATTCATTCATTCATACATATACATAAATATATTTCATAAAATAAAACTATGAAAAAACAAGTAAGAAAATTATAGTCGGTCTAGACCGACTATATGATACCCTATACCATGGTTTAGAGACCCTATCTTTCGGTCCAACTACTTCGATATAGAAAATAAGCATAAACCAAATTTGAGTGCGATTTTTATTAATTTTTTTGGCTGCAGATATGATAAAGTTCATATCGGATGCTATATCTATAAAGGGACTAGGTCCAAAAATGGACCGATCCTGATCATGTTTGGTAAAGTCTCTTGTATTTTGCAAAAATATGTACAAACAAAATTTGAGAAGAATCAGTGCAATATTTTTGTTTTTTAATAGATTTAAGTGAAAATCAGGAAGCAGCTCTATATGGGGCCATAGGGATAATTTTTGGACTACTCATTCGTGGATGTAATGAACGCATATAAACCCAATTTGAGTAAGATATATATGACAATTTGGATCTTATGACAATTTATGTCGATTTCATAGGGGTAATTTGTATGGGGGCTAGGTCTGAACATGGACCGATTCTCACCATGGCCGATAGAAGCTTATATACCAAATTTCATCAAAATATATTCATATTTGCGAACTGCAGTTTGATTACAAGATTTACATGGACACACAGACGGACGGACGGACGGACGGACATTGTTAAATCAACTCAGAAAGTGATTCTGATTCGATCGGTACAATTAAAGATGGGTCTAGGTAAAATATTTTTGGTTGTTACAAACAGCAGCACAAAGTCATTATACCCAAACCACATAGTGGTATAGGGTATAAAAAAGAAGAGTTCCGTTACATATTTGAGTCTTCCAGAAACATGGTTCAATGCCAAGGTCAATGATGACTGTTACAGATTGCGGGAATATAATCAAACTGCAGGTCGCAAATATGAACATATTTTGATGAAATTCGGTATATAAGTTTTTATCGGCCATAGGATGAACGCTATTGAAATTGGTGATAATCGGTCCATGTTCAGACCTACCCCCATACAAATTACCCCTATGAAATCGACATAAATTGCCATAAGATCCAAATTGTCATATAGATCTTACTCAAATTTGGTTTTTTATGCGTTCATTGTGTCCATTAATGTGTAGTCCAAAAATGATCCCTTTGGCCCCATATAGAGCTGCTTCCCGATCTTCACTTAAATCTATTAAAAAACAAAAATATTGCACTGATTCTTCTCAGATTTTGTTTGTATATATTTTTGCAAAATACAAGAGACTTTACCAAACATGATCAGGATCGGTCCATTTTTGGACCTAGTCCCCATATAGATCTAGCATCCGATATGAACTTTTTCATGTCTGCAGCCAAAAAAATTAATAAAAATTAAACTCAAATTTGGTTTTTGCTTATTTTCTATGTCCAGTTAGTTGGGCATGTCCAGTTAGTTGGGCATGGTATAGGGTATCGTATAGTCGGTCTAGACCGACTATAATTTTCTTACTTGTTTATTTGTAAGCTTTGCGCATTAATATGAACAACGTTTAAGCCATTTTTAAGTTTGGAAAGAATACGAATCATGCTATGTGCGTTGAATTTGGAACTCACCCTCAGATTATTTAAATTGTTCAACATATATTACAAAGCTGAGTGCAATGCAAGTAAATTGTGTGTTAACATTAACATTGATTATAAACTTGGTATTACAAAACTTAGATATATATAATTTAATTAAGAATGATAAAGGTGAAAATATCGAATACAAAAAGAGTTTGGTAATATTAAAATTGATTTTGAAATTGATATTATAAAAATTGGTTCCATAAAGACGTAATTTGAATATGAATGGTATATATGAAAAAAAGCCAAAAATATGCAAGGTATATTCAAATCAATGCCAATTTATTGTGAATTTATTGTTTTGGATAAAAATATCTAATATAAAATTCGAGTATGAGGTAAGAAAACTATTTTTGAGATGAAAAACATATGGAAAATATATCATGTGTCCTTTAAGAATAAGATGAGAAGTAATTAAATAAATAAATACTAAAATCAAATTTTTAGAAAAAAATAAAAGATTTGATGATAAAAAAAATCATATGAGTCCGATCACAGGGGAGATGTGTAAACATCTAATACTTAAAGATTTTTTATGGCACTTTGTAATGGTATGGTTTGGTGGAATATTCCGCTTCCGTTTCCCTGAGCCTTAACGGGTCGCACGTGCTGACAGGGGGCCTAGCTCGCCGGAGGGGTGGAATCTTGTTAAGACTCAGGGAAACCTCACTACAGATGTTCACGTGCGATTTTTAAAAAACTGTAAAAAACGGTCGCTAATGGGACGGATGGCTTACCTTTGGATTGAGGATGAGGTGTTCTGCTCCTTTTGCCCTCCCTACCTTGTTACCTATGATCCATCTTATTTCGAGGTAACCCACCTAAATGATAAGAAAAATTTTGGTTTGGTTTGGTTTCCTACATTGGGTTTATAATATTTATTTAACCTTCATTTTAAGGTTTTTTTTGTAATTTTAGATTAGGTTTAGCGACATTTTAATTGTAGCTTTATTTAATTTTAGAAAAATTTTAATTTTAGAAAAATTTTAATTTTAGAAAAATTTTAATTTTAGAAAATTTTGTTTAATATAATTATATAAAAAAATTTTAAGTTTTAATGCAATTTTCAATTCAATGTATTTTTTTTTTTAGAAATTTTTCATGTCATTGTAATTTTAAATCAATATATATGTATTTTTTTTTTTTTTTGTTTTAATTAAATTTAGTTCTAATTTTAGCTCTAACAAAAAAATTTTCTTTTTTTTAAATATGGTACCATTTTGTAAATTCTCTTAAATTTCTATAAATTTAAATTTTGGTTAATTTTAAATTTGCAAGTAATTTTAAATATATAGAAACATTTTCTTTACAGCAAAATTTTAATTTTAGCAAAATTTTGTAATTTAGAACATTTTTAATTTAGAAAATTTTTTAGTCTAATTTTTATATCTAGGAAAATTTATTAATGTAGAAAAAAAATTTTTTTTAGTTTAAATTTATATATAGACAAATTTTCCTTATATTTCTAGAAAGTTTTTTTTTAATAATAAATTAAACATTGCCGCCATATGGTTGTATGTAATTATAGTTGATTGCACCAGTACGTTCGTCAAAAAGCTAATCAAATGGTTTCCGAAACTGTGGCGGCAATGGCAACTGTGGATGTGGATGAGCGTGTGGATGTGGGTGTGGATGATAAAAATTTTGATCGGGCGTCGGTAGCGCCATTTTTACGAAACACGTCTATTTTTTGCCTATCTTTCTTGTGTTTTCGATTTTCAACAAATTAATCGATTACATCCAACTCAACGAAACTTAATTTAAGAATTTAAGGATAACTACAAAATATATTTGTTCGATTTTTAAGTTTACATTTTGCTCAGAACGTTTTCTTTAGCACAAATAGAAATATTATTAATTAACACAAATTTTATTTATTCACATGTCAATAAAATCTAAAGTTTTTTTTTTTCTTAAAGTTTCTAAGATTAAATTAAATTTTTTAATTTTAAGAGGTTTTTCCTCAACCTTCTATTTCAACGACTACATTTCAACCATGAGGGGAACAAAGTAAGCCAATGTTAATGGCTGACAACATGGGTGGGAATGAGAGCGAGTAAAAGCTTTATACATGAATGAAATTATGCTGACGGAGAAATATTAACACCAACTCAAGTGTTTAAAGATATAATTTTTTTTTTTTGCAACAAACAAAAATTGCCAAACGATATTACCATATAAGGTGTTGTTTACGTGTTATAGTTTTTCTTTTATGTGATGTACACTAAATAGCAAAATTTTTCGTACGGCCGTCACAACTTTTCTAAAATCAAACAGAATGCGTCACTTATAGAAATCAAATGCAGGGGCTCTGCTAATATAAAAATATTTAATATTTATTATTTCAACTGGTTAATTTTTAATTTTTCGTTGTTTATTTTTCGTTTTTAATTTTTCATTTTTCGTTTTTGATTTTTTATTTTTCTTTTTTAATTTTTTATTTTTCATTTTTCATTTTTCGTTTTTCCATTTTTCATTTTTTATTTTTCTTTTTTTATTTTTAAATTTTTGTTTTTAATTTTTTATTATTAATTTTTAATTTTTTATTTTTCATTTTTATTTTTCATTTATTATTTTTCATTCTTCATTTTAATTTTTCGTTTTTCATTTTCACTTTTAATTTTTATTTTTCATTTTTATTTTTTATTTTTTATTTTTTAATTTTCATTTTTCATTTATTTTTTTTTTAATTTTTTATTTTTCGTTTTTAACTTGTCATTTTTCGGTTTTCGTTTTTCATTATTCATTATTCATTTTTATTTTGCATTTTTATTTATAATTTTTTATTTTAAATTTTTTATTTTTCATTTTTATTTTTTATTTTTCATTATTCAGTTTTATTTTTCATTTTCAATTTTCCATTTTTCATTTTTCATTTTTTATTTTCCATTTTTCATTTCTCATTTTCAAACAGGTTATTACATATCATAATTTTATCACCAATGCAATCATAAGTCACACCGATTTCTTCTTTCGCGTTACATGTTACGCTGTTTTTATGATTGTATTGTGAAATAGAAATTTAGTCCTCTGAGCGTTTTGATGTTTACACATCAAAAAAATTCTTCAAAGAAAAAAAATTTTGAGTCCAAATTATTTAATCAATTCTTCGATCCGTTACAAATGATCAAATGTACCAAATAGTTATCTGTACAAAGAAAAACATTCCATTCTTGATTTAATTTTTATTATTATAATTATTATTATAATTATATATTGTATTGTACAGTATCGTTGTAGCTGTTGTATCGTGTATTACTTTACAATAGTGTTGGTAATTGTCACTGAAAAATCTGATACAACGATAGAACTTCATTTGCTATGTTTAATATATGTTGTATATTGTATCATAACATATCAGTCTCAAGTGAATGCCAATTTGTAAGAAACAGAAAAAATAAATAACATATCAACATAGATAATTAAAAAATAAAAATTGGCAAATAATGGAAATACATCGGTAAATTTATTTATATAAAAATTTATATAAATTTATATAAAAATTAATGTTTAATTAATGTTTAATTAATGTTTAATTAATTTTTAATATGTATTTTCTCCTTTCAGTCTCAACCAAAACAAGAAAGTGGTTAGAGGCAGAAGTCTTTAATTGACTTTTTAGTGAAAAATCGGGAATTCGACGTACATATGTATTAATGCATGTTTGTGTCAATAGATATGTATTCTACTCGTAAAATTGCGTTTTAGAACCGAATAGGTCAAGCGTATTACAAGCGCTTCTGTAGCACGTGACGAAATTCTTCTGGACGCAAGCGCACAATATGGTTATATTTGCTGTCCACAAAGTTCTTTAATACTTTATGTTGCCATACGAATGATATAGGAATCATAGATGAACGCTTCTACGGTGCGTCAGAAGGTGAATCAATCTCATCCTAGAATTTTCTTAAAGTTTATCCTCTTCCTTGTGACCTAAAAACTGATTTATTTTTAAAATGAAAACCAAAAAAAAAGTTCCGCTGACTTGAATAAACCAATTTATTATTTGTCTTATTCACTTTTATTTTTCATTTTATTTTTATTTTTTTGTTCTTTTTTCTATAAATTTAATTCTTCTTCTTCGCTACTATTTGACGTTTTACAATATGAAAATATAATTGACTGTTCACAACAAGTGATTGTTTTATGTAAAGGGTGATTTTTTAAGAGCTATAAGAAGTTTTCCAAAAAAAAGCACATAAAATTCAAAAAAATGTATGAAATCTTTGTTTGAATCGATAGTACGGTCCATATAATTTAATGTTTGAAGATTATTTCATGCAAATGTTGACCGTGACTGCGCCTCAAATGGTCCATCCGCTTAGTCCAATTTTGGCATACTCTTTCCAACATTTCGGCCGGTATCTCACGAATAAATGCTTCAATGTTATCTTCCAATGCGTCAATTGAAGCGGGATTGTCTGTATAGACGTGAGCTTTAACAAAACCCCGCAAAAAATAGTCTAAAGGCGTTAAATCGCACGATCTAGGCGGCCAATTGACCGGTCCCGAACGAGAAATAAAGTGTTCACCGAACTCGCCCCTCAATAAGTCCATGGTTGCGCGTGCTGTATGGCATGTGGCACCGTCTTGTTGAATCCACATGTCATGCAAGTCAAGCTCTTGCATTTTGGGCAAAAAAAGTTGGATATCATCTCTCGGTAGCGCCCACCATTCACAGTTACGTTACGATTCGCATCATCTTTGAAGAAGTACGGTCCAATGATGCCACCAGCCCATAAACCGCACCAAACTGTGAATTTTTCTGGATGAATTGGTAGGTCTTCCAATGCTTCTGGCTGATATTCACTCCAAAATCGACAATTCTGCTTATTTACGTACCCAGTGAGCCAAAAATGAGCTTCGTAGCTGAACACAATTTTTCGGTAAAAAAGTGGATCTTCGGCCAACTTTCCAAGAGCCCATTCACCAAAAATTCTTCGTTGCGGTAGGTCGTTCGGCTTCAATTCTTGCACCAGCTGTATTTTGAAAGGCTTCACACCTAAATCCTTCCGCAAAATATTCCACGTTGTTGAGTAACAGAGGCCCAATTGCTGCGAACGGCGACGAATCGATAATTGATGGTCTTCATTAAAACTGGCCGATACATCTGCGATATTTTCTTCAGTTCGCACTCTACGTAAGCGAGTTGGTGGTTTAATGTCCAACAATGTAAATTTGGTGCGAAATTTAGTCACAACAGCCCGAATAGCCGCTTCAGTGGGTCGATTAAACTGACCATAAAATGGAAGAAGCGCGCGATGAACTTTCTTAACAGAGCACGCATTTTGATAATAAAATTCAATAACTTGCAAGCGTTGTTCGTTTTTAAGACGATTCATGGTTAAATTATAGACCAAACTGAAGATGTTTGACAATGAAACAAAACACAAAACGTGCATCAGCTGTTTAAACCAGTGTTGCCAAAAAAATAATAGCTAAAAAATCACCCTTTATTATAATACGACATACAAAATACTATACCAGTTGTGAATAGCCCAATTATTATAATTATTATAAATATTATAATTATAATTATTTCATAATTTTATTATTTATAATTATTTCACCTTTTCTTAGATATTAACTAATTGCTTCACATTCTTCTATTTTAGATGGAATGCTGGTGTAGCCGCAGCATTAAATTATGTTGATTTGACATCCACAGAAAAATCTCCCAAAGTGATGCCCTACCCCAGCTGGGAGGCTACTAAGGTGCCTGCAGAAAAATGTGAAGGAGGTTGTAGTTTAAAAGATAATTCCACAATTATATCGCCATTCCGCATAAATGTGGATGCCTGTGATCGTTTATGGGTTATGGATACAGGTTTAGCTGATATTAATGGCGAAGGTAACCAAGTGACGCCCAATGCTATAGCTATATTTGATTTGAAAACCGACAAGCTAATCCGAAGATATGTCATACCCCAAGATCAAATCGTAGCTGATACGTTCTTTGCCAATATTGTAAGTCTCTTGTGAAGAGAAGGACGATAATTGCAATCTAAATTAACCAATATTTCTTTTACAGGTCGTCGATTCTGATCGTTTTAACTGTTCAAATTCATATGCTTATGTCCCCGATTTCCAGGGCTATGGTTTAGTTGTCTATTCCTTCCGCGATAATCATTCGTATCGTATAACACATGATTTATTCCATAACGACGTTGCGGCAATGAACTTCACTGTTGACGGTCTTGATTTCCAATGGACTGACGGTATCTTTGGCTTGACCCTCGGTCCCAAGAAACTAGATGGCTCCAAAGACGTTTACTTCCATGCTTTTGCCAACTTTAAAGAATATAAGGTGAATAGTAAGGTTCTTCAAAATGAAACTTATGTTACGAGCACCAATGCTTCTAGTGAATTCAAATATGTTGGTAATCGTGGTGAGAAGGGTCAGTCCTCATCGCAGGCGTATGATAAGAAAACGGGTGTCATTTTCTATACCCTACCCAATAATGATGCTATTGGCTGTTGGAATGTCAATAAACCTCATAGTCTTGCAACACAAGGTGTCGTTGATAAAAGTTCTGAAACTTTGGTATTTCCTAATTCATTAAGGATTGATCCTGAAGGCACAGTCTGGGTTTTGTCGGATAAAATGACTACCTATTTATATGGCACATGGAATTCAAGCGCTGTAAATTATCGTGTTTTAATGGGTAAAGCTCATAATCTGATTAAGGGTACTGCATGTGAGTCTCCTAGTTTTTTCGATAACATTATTTCCTTTTTTCGCCCAAAAAATAATTAAATAAACTATTGTAATATTATGCTTCTTTTTTGTCTTCAAGTAAATAAATTTATTTAAATTTTGTATTGATAAAAATTGTGTTTTATAAATATATGTATATATATATAGGAAATTTTGTGTAGGCTTAAGAGACTCAAAAATGTTAATATATAATTACGCTCATCAATAACTTATTGGCTGATTTTGTAAAGCTGTTTTACTTGACAGAGCAAAACAAAAAATAATAATTTTCTTTAAAAAAAACTTAACTTTAATAGAGTAAAACAATAAATTGATTATTATATTTGTCTTTTCTGTAGAATTCTGCAAATCATAATTCCTTTTCGACTTCTTCAGTATCAGGTACAGGAGCAAGTTCGTAATTTTTCCAATATTTGGAATATGCAAAAGACTGAAAGGGCAGCGGAGGGGAAAATAATAAATTATTTGCAACACAAATACAAATCTAAACTTGGAGAACAAAAAAATAATTAAATTTATGTTATTTAAACTAAATCCAACCAAATGTGAGTCCTAATTCGGCTGTGCCGAATCTTTGATACCCTTCACCTGCGTCCAAAACTCAATAATACAACCCATGTTGGGTACGGCTTTAAAAAAATTTAATTTTTTAGCATAACGTATTTTTTTAAAAAAAGTACTTTTAAAAAAAGTAGGAAAAGCAAATTTTTAAGAAAAGCGGTAATTTTTTAACGAGGGTACTTTAAAAAAGCAGAGTACATCGTTAAAAAAAAGCGTGCATTTAAAAAAAAAGAGTTTCTTTAAAAAAGTGTACTTAAAAAAGTTACTTTTTAATAAAAGGTAATTATTTTTAAAAGGGGTATATTGTTAAAAACAAAGGTATGCTTGAAAAAAAAATACTTTTTTAAAAAAAGGTTGCTTTTTAAAAAAACTGTACTTTTTAAAAAAAAGTATGTAATTTTTTAAAACAGGGTACTTTGAAAAAAGGGTGCTTGTCAAAAATGGGCAGTTTCCTGAAAAACGGATACTTTTTAAAATAAATTTAGTTGTTTTTTAAAAGATACTTTTTTCGAAAACAATGCATTTTTAAGAAAGGGTATTTTTTTAACAAAAAGTAATTTTAAAAATAAAAATTTTTGAAAAAAATGTATTTTAAAAACAATTTACTTTTATAAAAATGGTACTTTCAAAAAAATAATTTCTTAAGAAATTTTTAAAAGAAGTACTTCGAAAAAGGTTCTTTTTAAGAAAATTTAATTTTTAAGAAAAGGTGCAAGGAAAAAATTTTACTTTTTTAAAAAGGATACCTTTTAAAACAAAAATTGTTAAAAAAGGGTTGATTTTTAAAAAAGGGTACTTTAAAAAAGGATTATTTTTAAAAAGGGTACCTGTTTACATTTGATAAAAAGGGTGCTTTTGGAAAAAGAAAGCACATTGTTACAAAAGGGTACATTTAAAAAAAAGAATCCCTTCAAAAAAAGGTACTTAAAAAGTAACTTTTTAATAAAAGGTAATTATTTTTAAAAACGGCACATTGAAAAAACAAAGGTATGCATAAAAAAGGTACTTTTATAAAAAAAAAATCAGCCTAAAAAACTGTATTTTTAAAAAATGTACTTTTTAAATGTACATTTTTAAAAAAAGGTACTTTGAAAAAAAGGGAGCTTGTCTTTCCTGAAAAACGGTTACTTTTTAAAATAAATTTTTTTTTTAAAAGATACTTTTTTTAAAAAAGTGCCTTTTTAAGAAATTTTATTATTTTAAGATAAACAATTTTTTTGAGAGTACTTGAAAAAATTTACTTTTTACAAAAAAATTAGTTTTTAAGAAATGGTGCAGTTGGAAAATTGGTACCTTTTTAAAAAGGATACTTTTGTAAAAACTACTTTTAAAAACAAAGAGTACATTGTTAAACAAGGGTTGATTTTAAAAAAATGGGACTATAAAAAAAGCAAAATTTTTAAAAATGGTACCTGTTTAAAAATTGGACTTTTTTTAAAAAATGTTACTTTTAAAAAAAGGTGCTTTTGAAAAATGGTACAGTTGAAAAAAGGGTGCTTTTGAAAAAGTAATTTTTTTTTAAAAAGTTTACTTTAATAAAGGTACTTTTTAAAAAAGTTTACTTTAAAAAAAGTACTTTTTAAAAAAGGTACTTTTTACGAAAAGGTAATTTTTATGGAAAGGTTCATTTTTAAAAAAAGTGTAAATTTTTACAAAATATTACTATTTTAAAAAAGGACGTTTAAGAAAAATGCTACCCATTAAAAAAGGTATTATAAAAAAGGTACTTTTTAAAAAAGTGTACTTTAAAAAAAGTATTTTTTAAAAAAGGTACTTTTTACGAAAAGGTAATTTTTAAGGAAAGGTTCATTGTTAAAAAAAGGGTAAATTTTTACAAATTTAAAAAGCTATTATAAAAAAGGTGCTTTTTAAACTATTTCTTTTAACTCATACTCTCCGTCTGTCTGCCATGGGACAACCCCATTCCCTCTCGTCCAATTGATGTGAAACTGGGCCCATGGCTTTGTTGTGACTACAGGTTAATTTTAGGGTAGTCACGCACAGTCACGGATTGATTTGGAAACTTTATTCGATCGATCTGAAACTTGGTCGATAGATCTGCGTGTGAAAAAAATATTAACTTTGACATAGTTTCGCATAGTCACGCACAGTCACGGAGAGATTTAAAAAAATGCAATTAACGTGGCATATTCAACATTTTGGTGAAGCGTGACGTCCTATAACTTATAAGTCCAACTCTAATCAAATACACTACATTTTTAACACCAACAATAACAATAAAAAAAATTTGAAAACAACCAGAGTTTTTACATCAAACAATAAATAATTAAAAAACGACATTTAACGTGGACGTTTTTTTAGAATATAATAGCTGAAATAGCATACTTTTTTACTACAAAATTTCACCACAACATTTTTAATTGCATTCCAGTAAAAGCACTAAAAACATTATAATTTTGGATTACAAGAAAAACATATTAAAAATATTTTTGCAAAAAACCTCAAAACAAAAACAAGTACGAAAATTATAGTCGGTCTAGATACCCTATACCATGGTTTGGAGCCCCTATCTCTTCGGTCCAACTAATTGGATATAGAAAATAAGCATAAACCAAATTTGAGTGGCACTGTCATAAATTTTTTGACTGCAGATATGACAAAATTCATATCGGGTGCAATATTTATATGGGGGCTAGATCGAAAAATGGACCGATCCTGACCTTATTTGGTAAAGTCAATTATATTTTGAAAAAATTTATACAAGCCAAATTTGAGAAAAATCTGTGCGATATTTTTGTTTTTTGATACTGATTAATGGATATAATAAACACATACAAAACCAATTTGACTGAGATCTATAAGATAATTTGGATCTTACGGCAATTTATGTCGATTTCATAGTGGTCATTTGTATGGGGACTAAGTCTGAACATGGACCGAATTTCTCCAATTTCAATAGCGTTCATCCTATGGCCAATGAAAACTTATATACCGGATTTCATCAAAATATATTCATATTTGCGACCTGTAATTTGATTACAAAGTTTACATGGATACACAGACGAAAGACGGACGGACGGAGCTCACTAAATCGATTCAAAAAGTGATTCTGAGTCGATCGGTATAATAAAAGATGGTTCTAGGTCAAATATTTGTGGTAGTTGCAAACAGCAGCACAAAGTCATTAATCCCAAACCACATAGTGGTGTAGGGTATAATTAATTGACTATATATTAAAGTACCTGAAGTTGATATTTTCATCATAAAATTTGTACTTTTTATGATCTCAAAATATAAAAATGATTTTGATAAATTGAATTTCAATTTTGTTCATTTTGAGATAAGACACAAAAAAAATCGTTGTAGTTTGTTGTACTTTTGTTGCTGTAATTATAAACATTGATTTTGGATCATTAGTGATGCACAATTTTATATACTCGATATTCGATAGCAAATATCCATCAAAAATATTATAAACAAAAGAAAGGTTGCAAAAATCAAAGTTTTCATGTGCGCCGACGAAGTTTTGAATATAGGAAACTTTTCAACGATTTCAAATATGCTACTCTTAATAATATCACATTTTTAGTTTAGAAGATATAACCGTTCAAAGTTGACCGACTTTCGGTTTTCAAAAAAACACACAATTTTTAGTCAATTTGTTGCGATTTCAGTGTAACGAAAAATAGGTAACGAATCGCCTTATTTTTTGTTTGTATTGATTGATGTATTTATTAAATGTATAATGATAAAAAAAATTAACTGTTTGCTTTATGTTTCTCCTGGTAAATCACTATTTAAAAACTATCAGTTTTTTCACTATTTTTCAACTTTGACGGAAAATAAAAAAAATCCATATTCTTCTATATTTGCCATATTTGCAAAACATGTTCTTTGATTATTTCTTTACATAATTCAAAAGGTTTTATCTGCCCGTACGTGCCCGTTTGGCTTCTAGAGGTAAAAAAGGTTAAAAAGACATTGTTCCAGAAATTGTATGGCGTGCATCCCTTACATGTTTTGACTGACTGTAGTTTGATCTAATAGTTTGAAAGTTGCATTTTAAGTCGGTTGTCTACCTGTGAGCCTCTGCCAAAGTCTACTCCCAATATTCTGTTACAGACACAGGATGCACAAAAAACTACTCATTGAAATTCGCTGGTGCGCACCTCACTTAAAAATTACTTTGGAGTATAAATGGTCAAGAACAATATTGACTTATGGTCCCTCCAGGTAGGCACAAATCTTATTTAGACACGAGCATAATATCAAAATTGCATAATTCAGCCTAAATCCATATGTATGCAGGGAACAGGTAAATTTTTAGCCATGGTAGCATAAGCCTATAAATTGCAAAATAAGCATAATGCCTGGATCAGTCTACGACTGAAAGTTGGCGCAACAAATACTGAAACCATGGCGTTAAACAATTTAAAATTATTTGAACTGTTTAAAAGGTCAACCACACCAAAGTTTTTCACGGAAGCTGCTTTAGAAGAACTTGATAGCTTATACGGAAATATTGAGAGAAGCGAAATTATAAAAAATAATTTTTATCTGATATATGCAAATATTAAGGCAAAATGGGTGAAATCTAATCGAACCATTCAGAACTTCAACGCCAAATACTAGGACTAGCTTAATGAAGACACCATCCTGGATATATTGGCAGTAGATAAACCCACCACATCAACCAGAGGAGCAAAAGGAAAGCCAAAAAAAAGTATTGAGGTGTGTTCAATTTTCACAAGAAAGAGGAAACTTGCCGATGCCATCAATGACTTGACCACGAAGCATTTATCGGACGCGCTGTCTATTAAATATACAAAGTATAGTGAAAGAGTTAGGTCGCAGATTACAAAATCTGTTGCTGATGCAAGCCCACTGCGACTAAAAAGGATTAAGGAAAGCATTCCCACGCCCACAAACGCACACATTAAAAAGTATGGTTCCGAAGAAGCCTTGGCCTTGTTTATGGACTTACAACTTTCCAAAGAAAAATATGAGATACTACGGGCATCCTTGATGCGACACGAGGCTGACGTTTTACCAGGATACAAGCATATTACGCAAGCCAAAATAAATTCACGACCACTGCATACGGAGTTTACGGAAGTCTCTGTGAAAGCCAATCTGCAGGATCTCATGGGCCATACAGCAAAACGGTTGTTGGAGAGTCTTCCTGGAAATGAGGTAAAAATTCTTCCTGAGAAACTGACATTGATCAGCAAATGGGGCTGCGATGGATTATCCGGACAAAGCGTTTATAAGCAAAGGATATCTTCCGATGACGCTACAATATCGGAAGGAAATATGTTTATAGCATCTGTTGTTCCTTTGCGGCTAAAATCTGATGTTTTCCTGCACTGCACATAGGGCCAGATTCAATTTTTTTTGGCATAAAGTCGTAAATTTTTGTAAAATATATTTTGAATTTAACTGAATATTTTGAAAGGGCATATATTGGGTACATCGAATTCGCAAATAAAAACATTTCAGTGGCAACGCTGCATTTTTGCAGCGCTAACAAAATCAGCTGTCTGGTTAGCTGTTTGTTTTGTCAAAATTGGTGGGAGTCTTTTACTCAACTTTGCGCTTTTGCTGTAGCAACACCAGGTATCCAAATCTTTTTTGGCAAAATGGAAAATAAAGGTCAAGGTATGCCAAATATAATTGTTATTAAATGTTTTCGAATTATGAGTTATATTTTTTAGTTGTGGATTGTCTTTGATGTGTCTTATTTTAGAAAAAATCTAACCGAAGTATTCGTGTATCGTGGAGTAAAAAACTAATTTCTGCCAATTTGTGCCAAAAAGTAATTATGCAAATGTTTACTCTAAACTGTTTTTTTAAACTTGTTGCTAACATTTTTTGCCCATTTTTGCCCATTCGCGCATATTTTGCATTTTTAGCCAAGTTAGAGGTAAGCCATTCTGCCCTACTGGATGTGTCGATCAACGAAAACCGAAATGAAAAAGCGTTATTTGACTGGATTGTTGATAAATTTCATTTAAATGATGTATCAGTTGACTTAAAGGCCGAAATCACTAAGAAAATAAGGAGTTTTCACCTTTATATTCTGAAAAATCTACCTAAATGTAATCGTACAATTACGACATTTAAAAGGAAACATTCCAGTTGGCTTTTGTCAAGCATGACTGTTGTCGTGGAGAAAATCAACGACCAAGTTGCTTCAGAAAATCAAATGGGACGACCACGACTGTCTTAGCGTGATGCAGGATCACGGCTAAAAAGAAAAATGGCAAAGGAACTGGCAGATAATGAAGAAAATAATACAAGTCTCCTTGTTCATGCAGCATCAGTTTCAGCGAAAAAGGCCAAAATGAGCGATACTGCGTTAGTATTAAAGAATACTCTTTCTACTTCTAGTTCATCAAGTGAGATTAGAAAGAAATTGTCATTCTCGGAGCCGGTACCACTCACACCAAGTCAAGCTCTGGCATTTTTGATCGACAACTCCGTCACTAAAGCGCAATACAACAGCATGAGACCTTTAAATAAATCACAATTTTCCAACATTTATCCATGCTATAATAAAGTAAGCGAAGCCAAATTGGAATGCAGACCTACGGGAGTCAATGTGACGGAAACAAGAG
Organism: Cordilura impudica; assembly: GCA_963682025.1. Lineage (NCBI taxonomy): Eukaryota > Metazoa > Arthropoda > Insecta > Diptera > Scathophagidae > Cordilura > Cordilura impudica. The sequence continues at coordinate 231,884,543 of OY821518.1, read as the reverse complement.
CCGAAGTATCTCTCCAAAATTTGCTTAATCATACGGCCAGTAGAATTTTCCTTCTGCAGGATGATGTATTTAAGAAACATCAAAACATAGCAGATGTCAAACTAATAGCGAGCTATGGATTTGACGGCTCTACGGGGCAGAGTCTGTACAAGCAGAGATTCCTAGGAGAAAGGTCTGATATAAATTACGACTCATTATTTGTTACGAGCGTCATTCCGGATGATTTTGGGACGTCTTTGTGGATAAATCAATCCCCCCAATCAGTAAGATTTTGCAGACCCCTAAAGCTTGAACTCGCTAAAGAGACCAAAGATCTTATTCTGGCAGAAAAGGCGGATTTAGAATCACAAATTCAAAACTTAACAGCTTTTAATTACAATTTCTCAATTGACAGAAAAATCACTGTCACTTTTGATATCCATTTGACATTGATTGACGGCAAGGTGTTAAATATATTAACGGGAACCAAATCTTGTCAAGTATGTCCTATCTGTGGAGCCAGCCCAAAGGATTTTATGAAAACTACAGACATATCAAACTTTAAAGCTAAGTCTGGAAATCTTCAACACGGCATCAGTCCCCTACATGCATGGATAAGATTTTTTGAGTTCGTACTTAAAATCTCGTATAAACTACACTTAAAAAAGTGGCAAGTAAGGGATAAAGAAGAAAAAGACATGATAACATCCCGTAAACAAGAAATACAAAAATTATTTTGGAGTGAAATGGGATTAGATGTAGATAAGCCAAAACAAAACGGAAGTGGAAATACAAATGACGGAAATACTGCAAGAAGGGCATTTAAAAACACAAGGCAACTTTCAGTATTATTAGAACTAGATTATGATATTTTACAACGGTTTCATATTATTTTAATAACTATATCCTGTGAATTCCCAGTAAATACTACTAAATTCAGCCAATTATGCCAAGAAACTGCGTCGAATTATATGGAAAAGTATTCATGGTACCCAATGTCAGCAACTGTCCACAAAGTTTTAGTTCACGGTTATAGCAGACAAGATAGGTTTTTAGTTTAAATAGTATTTATTTTTATTTATACTTCAGCTCTATCTAGGAGCTGAGTCTTTTAATGCTAAATTATTAATGGTTGATTGATAAATTATTAATGAGTAAATGATTATAAAAGGTTCTTCTTTATATACATATTTTCAACCTATATTAACAACAACAATGTGTTACCTGCACTTGGGTCAGCATAAACATAAGTGTGCCAGCGTAACAACAACATACAATAAGAATATACGCAGTCATACAATGTTTTGCAAATGCAGTGGTCAACAATATTGATATTTGTTATTTCCGCATTTGCAAACATTGTACGCTATGCAGTGTGGGTATTATACAGCACACTACGAAAGTCGTGTTACGCTACACCTTCCTTTTTTATAAGAATGTTCATATAACATTTTGTTCTATGGACATTCTTTTATTATTTGTACTGTTGGGTTTTTTTTTTTTTTTTTTTTTTTTTTGTGGTTGTATCAAGTGCAAGTTTCACATTTTACAATAAATTTATTTTATTTTATTTACAAATATAGATTTAAAGAAAAGAATGCATATTGTTTATTTAATATTGTATAACTTAAGTCTATTCTTATGAACTATTTGTTCTTTATTTGTTTTCTTATCAACTATGGTTACATTATTTCTGAAATCTATTTTCTTAATTTTATATGGCCCTTTATATGCCATCTCTAACTTATGTCCTGCATCATTTCTTACTAAGACTAAATCTCCTATTTTAAAATTGTAATCTAATTTTGTTTTATCATAATTAATTTTTTGTTTTATTTTATTTATATCTAATAGTTTTTTAACTCTATCTATTGCTACTTCTAATCTAAATTTAATTTCCTTAGCATAATTATCTATATTATAAAGTGGTGCAACTCTATCTACTTCACTAAATTGTCTAAAATTGTTTGGAATTTTTCCAAAAATAAGTTCATAAGGGCAATAATCATGTACTGTAGATGGTGTAGTGTTAAAACAGTACGTGAAATATTTGAGCCATTCATCCCAGTCGTCTTTATCTACTGATATGTAGTTTCGTACGTATTCGTTAAAAGTCCGGTGACTTCTTTCTATCGTACCTAGTGTCTGGTGATGATGTGCTGTCGATGTGCGTTTATCTATCTTCAATAGGTTGCAAAGCTCTGTCAGTATAGAGTTCTTGTATTCTGTGCCCATATCCGAAATGAACGTCTTCATTGGACCGTATATAAGCACAAAATTTTCAAATATCGCTTTTGCGATCGTCTTAGCTGATTTATCTTTTATTGGTATTGTTACCAAGTATTTAGTTAAGTCACATATCATTGTGACTGCATATTCATTTCCATAAATTGACTTTGGAAATGGTCCAATTGTATCTACGTACACCGTATCAAAAGCCCTATTTGGTGTCTCCGTTATTGTCATTGGACTTTTTATATGTTTCTCCGTTTTAGCCAATTGACATTTATGGCATGTTTTCACATATTTGGCAATGTCTTTTGTCATATTTTTCCAGTAATAGTATCTCCTGATCTTCTCAGTGGTTCTATATATCCCACAATGTCCTCCTTCTATAGGATCATCATGGTATTTCAGCATTACCTCACGTATTGCCTTTGCATTCGTGTTATCAATTTTAGTTACTTCGTTTAATAGCGCTATTCTGATTTCATTCAGTGTTTTATTGCCCATATTCTCAAATTCACTTATCGAGACAAATTCGAAAATCTTCTCATGTGGTGAAATTTGAATCTTATTAATATTTAGTTTACAGGCTATTCGTTCTAGCCTAGGGAAAAATTGTCCTAAGTCAATATTCCCTTTAGTAAACAAATCATCTATTCTTATGCTAGCATATATGGATTTTCCCTTTTTGATGTAACATCTGTTGGGTAAAATCTTTAATTTATAATATCTTTTGACGTCTATATTATTCAATGGTATATATACCTTGGGCTTATTATTATTATTGATATTTTGCTGATTTACTACTGGTTTACTAATTTTCTCTTCTTTAGTCATCGATCTTGTCGTGACCCTTAAAACGGATGAAATCTTGTCGTTAATATCCTTTAAGTCATTTATTGTAATGCGCGACAGTGCGTCGGCAACATAATTATCTTTTCCCCTGAGATATTCTACTGTGAAATCATATTCCTCCAGATCGAGTCTCATTCTCGTTAGCTTAGAACTTGGATTTTTCATGGAGAACAGGTATGAAAGTGGTCTATGGTCTGTTCGGACCAAAAAATGTTTTCCATATATATATATGGTCTGAAATATGTGACAGCCCAGTGTATGGCAGTTAATTCCTGTTCAATGGTCGATTTGTTGCTTTCACCTTTAGTGAAAGTTTTAGATGCATAGGCCACAGGTAGGTGTCTACCTTCATGTTCCTGTGTTAAAACTGCACCGCAAGCATGCTTACTCGCATCTGTTGTTATGCAAAATTCCTTCGTAAAGTCTGGGTACTGAAGCAATGTTGGGCTCATTAATGCCTTCTTTAAGTATTTAAACGCGCACTCACAATCTTTTGTCCACTGAAATGGTACTCCCTTTTTGGATAGCCTTGTAAGGTGTCTGGAATATTCAGAGAAGTTTCTAATAAATCGTCGGTAATAGTTGCAAAACGCGACAAACCTTCGTGCGCTATCGGCGTCCGTAGGCGTCGGGTAATTTTCTATCACCGAATATTTACTATCATCTGGTAATATTCCTCTATCAGTACATTTGTGGCCAAGGTAGGTTACCTCTCTCACAAAGAATGAACATTTTTGGGGGTGTAGTTTAAGATTGTGTTTACGGCAAAGATCGAATACATCCTTCAAATTTGAAAGCATATGTTTTTCAGAACATCCCAATACAACCAAGTCATCCATATATAGGAATGCTTGATTCGGCTTCAGACCACTGAAGGCTAATGTCATCATTCTTTGGAATGAATTCGGTGCTATTTTTAAGCCATATGGTAGTCTAGTAAATCTGTATGAACCATTGTTTGTTGAAAATGACGTCAAGTCTCTAGAGTTCTTTTCCAAACCAATTTGATGAAACCCGGACATCAAGTCCAAACAAGAAAAATATTTTGCTCTACCTAGTTGGTCTAGGATATCGTCTATTCTAGGTAACGGGAATTTATCTGATATTAGTTTTTTATTTATCTGCCTATAATCTATCACCAAGCGCCATCTTTTTTCATCTGTTCCGGGAAGTGATTTCTTTGGTACCAACAGAATTGGGCTATTGTATTCCGAAAATGATGGTTCGATTATCTTGTCATCTATTAGTTTTTCAACCTGTTTGTTTATTTCCTCCTTATGAGATTCTGGTATGCGATAATTTTTAATATACGTTGGTTGATTATCTTTTACTCTCAGTTTTTGTTCATAGAAATTGTTGGTAGTAATTGTTTCAGTCCCTAAGCCAAAAATATCATTGTATTCTAAACAAAGCTTAGTTAAAATTGTTCTGAACTGTTCAGGAAAGTTTCCCTTCAAAAGGTCCAAAACTTCAGATTTTCTTTGGCTATTTTTATGTGGTTTTTGTTTTACTATTTCATAGTCAGACATTTTCTCGGTTTTTATGTTATTTTGCCTAATTGTTACTATTTTATGTGTGGTATTTAAAAAACGAACCAATGCGTTATTTGATTTTACCAGTGTATTTGGTACAAAGACACCTGGTACGATTTCTTGATTTGGTATTAGTACATCGTCTTCAAGCTCCGGAAACCTGATTTGACGAATCACTTCTGACCTTGGTGGGAGTGTTATTCCATTGAAGCCGTTCGTAAGTGGAATTTCTATTACATGCGACAGATTGGGTGGTCGTAGTACGAGGTAATCATGGTTCCCATTGAAATCTAGTATACATTTATACTTCTTAAAAAAATCCATTCCAAGGATACCGTCGCAAGGTATTGGAAAATTATTTTGTACTACTTGGAAATCATGTGGTATCAAAAAACCTCTAAATTTTAGGTCAATAAATACATTACCTATTGAACGAATTTTACCCTGTCCTATTCCACTCAATGTGGTTGTTCTGTTTCTGTTAATTTGTGTTTGATGAAAATGTTTAGTTTTTATAACCGAAATGTCTGCTCCTGTATCTACCAACAGTGTTACCGTGTTGTTCGTGTCGTTAATTTTTATATTAACATAAAAACTTAAGCTGAGGTTAAGGTTGTATATGTAGTTGGTATTGTTATTATGATATATCTCAGAGGATTTTAGCAGTTTTCCGAATCATTTTCATGTGACTCTGCTGCTCTGACGTAATTTCTGTTACGTCTGTGGTTCTGATTTTGTTGAACCCTGTTGTGAATAGGTTTTTGTTGGGGTCTGCCGTTGTTACTGTTATTACTATTATTGCGTGGGTAATTGTACCTTCCACGATATTGTCTGTAGTTATTATTTCGGTTAAACTTCTGCCCGAAATACAATACGGCATTTTGTTGCCCTGTTGCTTCAGTGCAACTGTTTATGAATTTGCCAACGGCCTCATTCATGTTACTGAATTGGCCTGCTTCCATGATAAGTTTAACTTTATCGATGGTGCAATTTTTGGTTAGTGCCTTTACTGCTACCTGTGTTGAATATTTACATGCCAATTCGCATGGCAAACCATCTGATAAATAGGCATTTTCTAATGACTTCGTTAAATTCTCTATTTCACTGCAATAGTTATTGGCAGTTTTATTGTTTTGTCGGGTATTCATTATTTTTGCTGTCAATACCTCAACCGACTCGCCCTTTACTGAGTTTTTTAGTTTATGTATTATCTCAGTAATGGTTTGTTCATTACCTATTAAATTTCTTGCACTTCCCTTTAACTTTGTTTTTATTAAAGAGACTGCGATAGATTCGTGGTCACCTTTGATGGATTCTATTAACTGTAACGAGTCTATAAAGGAACGTAAATTTTCTGGTTTTCCATCAAATTCTATGATCAGCTTTGAAGCTGTGTTCAGAAAGTCAACGACTGTTTGTGTCATTTTTACTTCTGTACTTTCCAAAGAGGTTCCAATATTCTCTGAATTTTCAGTTTCTACTAAGAAATTTACCTCTTCGTGTAGTGTATCTGGTAATTTTACCTTAACACCCTTCTTAGATGATATAATCAGGATTCTAGTCTTGACATCTAAGAAAAAACTTTCAGCAGCTGTCCTATGTGGTGTCGTGAGTCTGTTATAATTTGCATTTAGCAAAACCCTGATTTGTTCTAACTTTTCGCATAAGATTCTAATATGTTTTATTATTGTTTCCTCTTTTGTGCTTCTATCTATATTTAAACATTTATAAGTTTTGTCGAACTCCTCTTTGATTAGTCTCACCTTCTGAATTATTTCTTGCCAATCCATGGGAAAATTATTTAAATTTTGTTTAAGTCATTGGCTCTGCTCAAATATTTCTTTTTTTTTAATTTCTTGGTGTTTAAGGCATAAATATGTAATGCAAAATTTAAGCTAATCAGTACGGTTATTATTAGTCTTCTTTTATTTCTACTTCATTAATAACATTTGCATTGGGATTCTCTATTTTTTATTGACGACCTCCCATTTTCCTTCGCTATTTATTTTGTATTTTTTCTATTATTTATTTCTATTAAATATTTTTCTGACTGCCTCAATAATTTAACCGAATCTTATATCCTGCTAATTATATATCTTCCCTAGTAATTCATTATTTTTATCAATAGCTTATACTATTTTACATGCATCAGTTTTATTTATGTATATATTTAATTTATAAAATATTTCATTCTAATTTAATATCTGTTTTTTTTTTCAACAGCATAATTACCATAGTGTTTTTGTTTTTATATATATAATAGCATCAAGATTAAATATAACCTTTTCAAAAAAAATTAGATTAATTGAACTGCATTCCTTTGTGGATTTTTTTCTTACAAATTACTGTTTTTATTTTCTATTTCAAAAATTTTTTTTTTTTTTATTTATTTATTTGCCAAGAGCGGTTAACGCTTTCTGGCCTACGGGTGCATAACGGGATGCTCCACTTTTTTTTTTTTTTTTTTTTTTTTTTTTTTTTTTGTTTTTGGTAAAACTAGGATGAACTACCTGTTCGTTGTTTTATTAGGGGCATATTGATGTGTATATTGATATATACCAGGGGTCTTTTGATGTGTTTTTCCTTCGTTTTCTGCTGGCCCGTCTTTCTTCTGTACTCTTCTATGAAGATATGTTTTGGCCCTTCCGCCATTGATTTTGCAATCTCCACTGTCTTTAGGCCAGACAGTATCTTCCTTCAACGCAGCTGATGGATCGTTGTGGCTGATCCACCAGGACAATATTATTATGCGATTTTTTTTTTTTTTTTTTTTTTATTATTTTCAGGATTGCTCAATTTGAGAGCATAATCCTTGTATTATATATATATTTTTTCGTAATATATATATATATTTTTTTTTTACAATGCTCATCTAAGGAGCACTGGCAGGATCGCCATATAGCAGACAAGATAGGTTTTTAGTTTAAATAGTATTTATTTTTATTTATACTTCAGCTCTATCTAGGAGCTGAGTCTTTTAATGCTAAATTATTAATGGTTGATTGATAAATTATTAATGAGTAAATGATTATAAAAGGTTCTTCTTTATATACATATTTTCAACCTATATTAACAACAACAATGTGTTACCTGCACTTGGGTCAGCATAAACATAAGTGTGCCAGCGTAACAACAACATACAATAAGAATATACGCAGTCATACAATGTTTTGCAAATGCAGTGGTCAACAATATTGATATTTGTTATTTCCGCATTTGCAAACATTGTACGCTATGCAGTGTGGGTATTATACAGCACACTACGAAAGTCGTGTTACGCTACACGGTTCACGGTAATAGCATCATCGGTATTACCTATCGGTTGCTTGGGAGAAAACGCATCTGAAGCGCGAAATAAACTTTATAAGCGCGATAGACAATCATAAGCGAGACGAAATTCTCGTATCAACAATTTATCGGATGTGTTCCACCGATCAATGGATTCATCGGACCCTTTCCTTTCAAGCCTTAATATAAAAAAAAAGATTAGCTCAAAATAAAAAAAACCTCGTTACCAAAGGAAGTTATTGAACTTTTAGAAGCACCAAATGTAGAATATAATAACCAGGAACAGTTTTTAGACAGCGATGATAGCAACTCGGATACGGATCATGAAGACAACTTTTGCTTGGATTTGGAAGTAGAAAAAGAAGATTAATTTAATACCTTTAAGAAATCAGTATTTAAGTTGGTTTAAATCGAAACATCAAATAATAAAAAAAAATTTACTCCTCTGCAATGTGTCCTTATATGGGCGGTATAGGTGGGCGTGGTCGGATTGACTTGAAATTGTTCTCACTTACTGCAAGTGCCAATATAATCAATAATATAATATAATATAATCAAAATCAGCTCTCTAGCTTTATTATTAGACTTTATGCCAAAAAAAAATTGAATCTGGCCCTATGTGCAATCCATGTCCGTCATCAGTGCATTATTGCCGACCAATAATGTTTCAGTTTGCAAGGGAATCGGCAGAACTCATAAGGACCACGGTGAAGGACATTGAAGAACAGATAAGCAAGATTAAGCCTACAAAACTGCAAATTGGAGAAGAAAAATATATTGAATGCAATTACGAGTTCCATCTGACCATGGTTGACGAAAAAGTCGTAAACGAACTGACAGGTACAACCTCAACATTGTCATGCCCGATTTGCAAAAAGAGTCAGAAGAACTTTGGTAACTTAAACGATTCTACAAACGAGGAGAATTACGAATATGGAATGTCACCATTGCACGCAAGGATAAGGTGTATGGAGTTCTTGCTAAAACTGGCGTATACCCTACCACAAGAGGAGGAAAACTTCGATGAAAATACATTAATAAAGGATAAGGAAAATATCAGAAAGAAGCAAATACGGGATGCTTTTTTTAAACAAGTTGGACTAAAAGTAGACTGTCCCAAGCACGGATACGGTAACTCAAACGATGGAAACACTTCTAGGAGATTTTTTGAAAATGATGAGGCAGTAACTAGAATCACTGGAACTGACAATCAAATCGTGAAAAGATTGGGAATGATCTTGAATGTTTAAAACTGCAAAGAAAATGTCAATTGTACAAAATATGGAGAATATGCATCGAAAACTGCATCTTTTTTAGCAGAAATGTATCCACAGAAGAAGTTGACCCCGACCGTCCATAAAATATTGGCGCATGGCAAAGATATAATTGAGTACCAGTCTTTGCCAATTGGAGAGCTTTCTGAAGAAGCACAGGAGTCTCTTAACAAATTTTTTAAAAAATATAGATTGCAGAACACATTCAAAGCATCAAGGGTAAGGCAAAATGAGGACCTCTTCAACATGTTGGCAGCATCTTCCGATCCACTTATTTCTTCCCTGCGGCATGTGAAGTCACGAATAGAGTTAGAAAATAATTATAGTTTAGAAATGATTAGTCTTTTAGATATACCTTCTCTTACGAATTGTGATGAATATTTTACAGAAAATTGAAAAAATAAATTTAAAAAAGAAGTAATTTTTTTTTTAATTTGTTGGGTAATAATTTAAAACATAAAACCCTAAAGAAAAAAAATTAAGAAAAATCTAAAAATGTAAAAATGATTTTTTTTAGTTATGATAAAATTGATTTTTCTACAAGTTTTAACTTTGATAACCCATAAGTAGGCCCCTACAAAGCGTAGCTCCCTTTCCAAACGCTCATTTTATAGGCTGAACAGTTATCTATCGTATGCTGTTTAAACTGTTCAATTATGTTATTCGGTTCAAAAGATATGATTTTTGCAACAAAAAAACTCAAATGGCGCCACTGTGCGTCGTATAGCATTATTAATGAACCAAAACTCAAGGAGAAAAATTTCAAAAATTTAACTTTTCGTAAAACTAACGGAACCATGCCGGACGATGTGTTTTATTCTCATTTTCGAATAAAAAAAGTACATTTCAGGTATTTATTACCAAATTTTATAATTTGATAAAACTAATTAATACTTTAAATTTTAAGAAGTTGCAGATTGCGATTAAACCCTGGTGGCATTCAAAAAGCATTAGAAATTATAATTTGGAAACTGAGCAATAATTGTTCTTTCAGAGATGTCGGCGATCGCTTTGGCGAGACAATTGGTCTCGCATATAAGGTGTCATATTAGGTGTTCTTTAAAATTATTAAAATGATTTGCCGCTTAAAGGGAGATGTTATCCAATTTCCAAAAACTGCAGCTGAAATCTGGCTCATGCTTCAAACGAACTTCTATCAGTAGATTCTTCCTTTCGTGGTTCCACTTTTTTTCACTATGAATATATATACAAAAAATTATTAATAATCGTAAAATTGCAAGTTTTAAATAAACAAAAGTTTAACTTACCATAAATCCGTCATTTCTACCACAAATTTAAATATTTGATGTATATTTAGTTTTACCGCCAAGGAAAAGGTAAAAATAAACATATAACAAGCAGCAAAGAATCACAAATAACAAGTAAGAAAATTATAGTCGGTCTGGACCGACTATACGATACCCTATACCATGCGTTTAGAAACCCTATCTCTTAGGCCCAACTAACTGGACATTGAAAATAAGCAAAAACCAAATTTGAGTGGGATTTTTATTAATTTTTTTGGCTGCAGATATGAAAAAGTTCATATCGAATGCTATATCTATAAAGGGACTAGGTCCAAAAATGGACCGATCCTGATCATGTTTGGTAAAGTCTCTTGTATTTTGCAAAAATATGTACAAACAAAATTTGAGAAGAATCAGTGCAATATTTTTGTTTTTTAATAGATTTAAGTGAAGATCGGGAAGCAGCTCTATATGGGGTCAAAGGGATCATTTTTGGACTACTCATTAGTGGATGTAATGAACGCATACAAACCCAATTTGAGTAAGATCTATATGACAATTTGGATCTTATGGCAATTTATGTCGATTTCTTATGGGTTATTTGTATGGGGGCATGGACCGATTCTCACCAATTTCAACAGCGTTCATCCCATGGCCGATAAAAGCTTTCATACCAAATTTCGTCAAAATATATTCATATTTGCGACCTGCAGTTCGATTACAAGCTTTACATGGACACACAGACGGACGGACGGACGGACGGACATTGTTAAATCAACTCAGAAAGTGATTCTGATTCGATCGGTATAATTAAAGATGGGTCTAGGTCAAATATTTTTGGTTGTTACAAACAGCAGCACAAAGTCATTATACCCAGATGTTAAGCATTGAAAAGCATCGCCATGCAATAATGAACTTGCGACATTGTCAAAACAAAATCTAATGTGTTTATGAACACTACGCACTGCAGTGTTGCCATCATTAGAAAATATTAATTTTAAAATATCTATTCAGTGCTACTTTGAGTACGATTCAACCCAATGTGCGATAGTTGAGCCGTTGTTATTTCTATCTCCAACGATGGGTAGCGGCAGTGGTGGTAACAGCTCGCTGGTTTAAATGATTGTTTAAAGATGATAGTTTTAATTTTTTTATTTTGTGTAAAATAAAAGCTAATTAACACGTTAAAATATTCGAATTTTAATGGAATTTCAAGTGTAATTGTTTTTTTTTTTTTTTTTTTTTGTAAATAATATTTATGTATTTCTATAAAGAGAAATAAAAGTAAAAATTTTCAGTTCTCTTATGATGTTTTTATACCCTATACCACTATTTGGTTTGGGTATAATGACTTTGTGCTGCTGTTTGTAACAACCAAAAATATTTGACCTGGACCCATCTTTAATTATACCGATCGAATCAGAATCACTTTCTGAGTTGATTTAACAATGTCCGTCCGTCCGTCCGTCCATCTGTGTGTCCATGTAAACTTTGTAATCAAACTGCGGGTCGCAAATATGAATATATTTTGACAAAATTGGGTTTATAAGCTTTTGTCGGGCAAAGGATAAACGTTATTGAAATTGGTTAGAATCGGTCCATGTTCAGACCTAGCCCCCATACAAATGACCCATATGAAATCGACATAAATTGTCATAAGATCCAAATTGTCATATAGATCTTACTCAAATTGGGTTTATATGCGTTCATTACATCCATTAATGAGTAGTCCAAAAATGATCCCTTTGGGTCCATATAGAGCTGCTTCCCGATTTTCACTTAAATCTATAAAAAAATATTGCACTGATTCTTCTCAAATTTTGTTTCTATATATTTTTGCAAAATACAAGAGACTTTACCAAACATGATCAGGATCGGTCCATTTTTGGACCTAGTCCCCATATAGATATAGCATCCGATATGAACTTTTTCATATCTGCAGCCAAAAAAATTAATAAAAATCCCACTCAAATTTGGTTTTGCTTATTTTCTCTGTCCAGTTAGTTGGGCCTAAGAGATAGGGTTTCTAAACGCATGGTATAGGGTAGACCGACTATAATTTTCTTTTTCCCCGGTATCTACTTGCTGTGGCAGCTTCTAAATGAACAAGTAAGAAAATTATAGTCGAAACCCTATATCAAGCGCTTAGAGAGGGAATCTCAGGTCCAACTAATAGGATTTATAATAAAAGCATAAACCAAATTTAAGTGGCATTGTTACTAATTTTTCGCCTACAAATATTTTAAAGTTGTTATCGGATGCTATATTTGCATGGGGACTAGGTTCAAAAATAGACCAATCCGGATGTTTGGTGAAGTCGCTTATTTTTTGTAAAAACGCATACAAAACAAATTTGGAAAAATCTGTGCAATAATTTTGTTTTTTGATAGATTTAAGTGAAGAAGATCTATGTGATAATTTGGATCTATGGCAATTTAGGTCGACCTCATAGGGGTCATTTGTGTGGGGACTAGGTCTGAACATGAACCGATTTTCACCAATTTTAATAGCGTTCATACTATAGCCGATAGATCAAAATATATTCATATTTGCGACCTGTAGTTTGATTACAAAGCTTGCATGGACCCACAGACGGCTGGACAAACGGACAGACGGATGGACGGAGCACTAAATAGACTTAGCAAGTGATTCTGAGTCGATCGGTGTAAAAAAAGATGGATCTAGGTCAAATATTTTCGGTAGTTGCAAACATCAACACAAACTCATTACACAAATTGACCACATAGTGGTTTTTATAATATTAATAGGTAAGGTGATTTCTTGTCACCGATGATTTGTTCCACGGTTTTCTTCCGATTTCTGCCAATCGTATATTATTTGAAAGGTATTTTTTTTAGCTGTCGACCAGATTTATAGGTTTTTAAATTGTTAAATTTTTTTTGAAGTAAATTGCATTTAAATTCGCTACTAACACATACATAAAATTATACAAAATATGGTTGTGTTTATTAAATTTGTTAATGTACTTGTGACTTTGTTTTTTTCATTCACAATAATAATTGTGCTGAATTGAAAAATAATTTGGACATAAACCAATACCATTGATGGATAATTTTGGACATAAATCAATAACTCAATCGATATTTAAAAAATTTTGAATTGTGAATTGGCTAAAATTGATTAGCATGCCTTTAGGTTCTTTGTTAAATGAAAAAATAAAATTTCCTAGAATTTTCACTCGGCTTTCGAGGGCTGAACTCTGCTAATAAAGTATAAATATGTTTACCCACACCGAATTTTCGATTTTATTTGCCACTTTTTTAAATCAAAATAAATAAAAAAAAAAAAACTTTTAAATATATTGTGAAAACTCAAGTTTATATGTGATGATTCTTATTTTTTTACACATTGTCACAGTGTCTAAATTAAATATTACCTGTAAGCGTAATTCAGTCCATCTGATCGTGCTAGAAACTTAGTAGAGTACCTAGAAAAGTTCTTAGTTGTCACATAAGAACAATTCAATATGTTCAATTCGCACACGGCGAGTATATGAAAATTCATGCCTGCGTTTGCGGGGCAAATGTTTGTGAGAATGCTCGTAACCTGCAACCTGATATGGTTTACCATGAATAAATTCAAATGCTTCGTGCGGTTTCAATGGCCAGATGAAAAATATATTCAAGATGCTTTCCGCTGCTGCTAACTATCGGCTTAAATGCCTTCTTTGTGTAAGACAGAAGCAAAAATGATTTACCATGGAAGGAAAATTGTGATACATTGGTAATCACCCATTATTTTCTGTAATACAAATAGCAAAGTCGAGATGATTATCGGGTAAGTTCCATATGTGTATATAATTATTTATTTTTGTTGTCTTTAGCAATATTTGTGGAAAATATAAATCGATATGGCACAGTTATTAAGATTTTTGGATCTCTAAAGTCTGCCCAAAATTTTTAGACAGGGTTGCTGTATAATAGGAAAATTTTATCAATACAATTTTTTTTTTTATTTATTTATTTGAAAAAAAAAAAGTACATCACAATAGTTTTTTTTAAGAATAAAAGAAAATTTTAAAGTTAATTTGATAATTTTTTAAATGGAAAAAAATTAAGTGGCAATTTTAAAAATATCCATTTCGTCTTTGGCCAAATCCAGGCCCAAAGTTAGGCCCAAATTCATGCCCAAAGTTAGGCCCAAAGACAGGTCCAAATTCATGCCCAAAGTCAGGCCCAAATTTATCCCCAAGTTCATGCCCAAATTCAGGCCTAGATTCGCATGCAGTACCCTTAATTAGATCACGACTTTTACCCATTAAAACACGATAATTTACAGAGTTTGAATTCCATGTGCCATATAAATAGGTAGTCATTTTATCTGATAAAACCCAGACTGTACCTTCAGGGTCAATCCTTAACGAATTAGGAAATACCAAAGTTTCAGAATTTTTATCAACGATACCTTGCGTTGCAAGACTATGAGGTTTATTGACATTCCAACAGCCAATAGCATCATTATTAGGCAGAGTATAGAAAATGACTTCGGTTTCCTTATCATACACCTCGCCTGATGATTGACCATTCCTGCCGCGTTTACCAACATATTTGAATTCATTAGAAGCAGCACTGCTGGTAGCATGAGCTTCATTTTGAAGAACCTTATTATTCACCATATACTCCCCAAAGGCAGCAAAAGCATGGTAGTAAATATTTTTAGAGCCATCTGGCAGCACGGGACCAACGGTCATGCCAAATATACCGTCAGTCCATTGGAAATTAAGACCATCAACAGTGAAGTTCATTGCCGCAACATCGTTATGGAAGGAATCATGTGCCACACGATACGAACGATTTTTGCGGAAGGAATAGACAACTAAACCATAGCCCTGGAAATCGGGAACATAAGCATACGAATCCGAACACCTATAAGGATCAGAATCGACGATCTGTAAAATAAAAATTAGTTAATTTAGATTCCAATTGTCATCCATCTCTTCATAATAGACTTACAATATTGGCAAAGAACGTATCAGCTATGGTTTGATCTTGGGGTATGACATATCTTCGGATTAGCTTGTCGGTTTTCAAATCAAATATAAGTATAGCATTGGGCGTTACTTGGTTACCTTCGCCATTAATATCAGCCAAACCTGTATCCATAACCCATAAACGATCACAGGCATCCACATTTATGCGGAATGGCGATACAATCGTGGATTTATCTTTTAAACTACAACCTCCTTCACATTTCTCTGTAGGCAGCTTATGAGCGTTCCAGCTGGGGTAGGGTATCACTTTGGGAGATTTATCTCTGGATCTCAAATCAACATAATTCAATGATGAGGCTACACCAGCATTCCATCTAAAAAGAAGAATATTCAGTCAGCGTAAATATCTGAGAAAAGGTTAAATAATTATACAAAATAAAATTATAAAATTATTGTAATAGCAGAATCCAGCGCTCGAGTGCAAATTCTAGGCAACTTTTTTCTCAACTTAACCAATTCACAAAACAAACCCTTTTTTGGTTTTTTATTATTGTGAGTGAAGAAAACAAACTTACAAACACATTAACAAATTTAATAATCATACACATAGCAATGTATAATTTTATGTATGTGTTTGTAGCAACTTTAAATGCAATTTACTCAAAATAAAGGCAAAAAATTTAAAATCTGTAAGTCTGGTGAACAGCTAAAAAGAAATACCTTCCAAAATATATACGTTTTGCCGAAAACGGCATAAAACGGTAAAACAAAACATCGGTCACAAGAAATCGCCTAGCCCATTATTATTATTATAGATTATAAATATAAATAATAAATCTAAAAAAATCATAAAATCAGATTTGAAGAAAGGTTTCTTTTTTAAGAAAACATATTTTTTAAGAAAAGATATTTTCTAAAAAAGATTTTTTTTAAGTCAAGGCACTGTTTTAGATGAAAATGGTTTTTGGTCAAATAAATATTTATGTTTATTGTGTGTTTGCTTTATCAATTCTAGTAATTTACATATTGAATATTCCTATAAAAGAAATAACAAAAACTAACAACTTCCATTAGGAATTTTTAAATGTTTCATTCGAGTTTCTTTCACATGTTTTGTACATATTATCAGAAAAACTATATAAATAGAAGTAGAACAACTAAACACTGTTTGGAATTTAAGGAATTTAATGACGTTGAATAAAATTATTTAAAAAACCACAAAAAAAAATTAAATAAAAATAATAAATATTACAAACTTGAACTATCCTTCAATATCTAATATATTTTGTTAAATAAAATTAAATTTTATCTTACCTTGGCACTGTTAAAAACAACTTATTGTGCCATCTTTCCAAGCCTAAGGGTAGATTGTTTTTAGGAATATAATCGCCCGATGCGAGGGCAGCCTGTTTTGCTGCATTGCTAGGCCAATCGAATTCTAATTCTTTCCATTCGAATTTCACGTTTAATTTAGCTTGCACCACTACAGCACCCAGACAGATGAGTGGAAGAACGAATAATAATTTCATTTTTTTTTTCACTTAAAAATTTCACTTCTTCACAGTTTGCTGTTACTTTTAGGTCAACTCGGCTAACACTCATAGTTGTTTAGAAGTTTTTAGGCTTTATATACTGCCGAGCGAGAACGCCGGCTTGAGCTGATTGGTCTATTAAAAGTGTTGAGAATTGTTTGTATAATTACTGAGTATTGTTGCTGAAACTTCGTCTGTTTATGTTGCTGAATCAATGTTGAATCAGCGTTTAGAAAACAGACACAGTTATTTAAGTCTATATTTCTATATTTAATTTGTCAGTTCTTTGTAAATACAAAAGCATTAAATTTTTATGTTTATTATTTCTAATTCACGTGGAAAATTCTTGTTATTGTTGTTGTTTCTTCTGCGTAGTATGTTGTTGTTTATTATGTTGTTGCTATTTTCAATGTGGTTGTTGTTGACATTGCTAATAATAATGTTAATTGTATTTTTTTTTTAATATTATTATTATTTAATATTATTATCAATTGCTGTTTTAATAATTTTTTGTTGATTATTGTTGTCGTCACTATTGCTAAGAATGGTGTTGTGTGGTAGTTCTTAGCAACATTGTTATTATTGTTATATTTTCGCCAGGCAGGTATACCATGTCTCATGTAGGATTCTGCTAACGCCAAATGTTAACGTGAGCGTTAAAGAGGAGCCACCGTATTTACCTGGTGTCGGACAAAAATCGCTTTTGACATATAGAGTGCGCTGTAGATATTTAAATTTTTCCTTTTCAATGACATTCTTCTTTAAATTTGTTCTAAGATCTCAATTTCTAACCGTGAAATTGTACTCGTTTTTTTAATCGTTGCTTAACTCTTGAACTATAAAGATATTTGTTTTGGTGTTAAATTGTATTGCAATTTTGAATTTGTTGTTCTATGTGTAATTCACCGAAATATTGTCAAAAAATAAAGAAAATCTCTTTTGAATTACTTGGATTTTTTTCATATAAAAAGCCTAATTTTTTTGTTTTATTTTGCTACTTTTTTTTAGCCGTATAGTTTAATGTTTGATCCAGAAAACTTGGAAAATCAACCCCTCTTTCTGTGTGAATTATTTAACAAGTATGCTTGACGTCGAACACAGTACGTTACAGAATAGCGAAGGTGATATAATGAATTTGCAGCTCCATTTAAAAGTTTCGTCCACAGGTACTCCTAAGTATTTGCAGAATTTCCTTTATTCAATTGTGGTACTGCCATTATCATTTGTATTGTTTGATTTGATTTTTTTTTTGCACTCTATGTTATCATATTTTAATTTAATCATATTTCGATATCAAATTATCATGACACCACTGGCATACTGTATCAATTATTGTTGCGTAGTTTTTATTGCAATTTCAATATTTTACCGGCAACAATGATTCCTGTATCATCAACATAGGTGTTAGAGAAGATGGCCATGTGTAGAATCTTTTGATATCGTTAATGATTTCATTATTGTTTTTACCGCTGTATCTTTTAAAATTTAAATAATCATTGAACTATGAAAGTACCTGTACTTGTTTTGACCACTAATTGAAAATAAAATATAGTATTGTAAAGTGATTGAAGTTAACTACGTTAATTATTAATCTATATATATAAAATTAATTTTCTGTTTGTTTGTTTATTTGTTTGTTTGTTTGTTTGACCGCTATACAAATTTTTATTTTTCAACGGATTTCCCTGAAATTTTGTACACACGATCTCTATACCCCAGGAAAGGTCGCCATATACTTTTTACCTGCCACTCCTACTTTTACGCCCACTTTTTATATACAATTAATTTTCTGCTTTTTGGTATATTTGTTCGCTATACAAATTTTTATTTGTTAACGGATTTCTCTGAGATTTGGTACACACATCCCTGTACTCCAGCTAAGGTCACCATATGCTTCTTATCGACCACGCCTACTTTAACGCCCACTTTTTATATACAATTCATTTTCTGCTTTTTGGTATATTTGTTCGCTATACAAATTTTTATTTGTTAACGATTTCCTCTGAAATTTGGTACACACGATCTCTGTACCACAGGGAAAGTCACCATATGCTCCTTATCGGCCACGCCTATTTTTGCGACCACTTTTTTAATTTTTTATGGGTTTCGCTTGAGTTTACTGCACATTATTCTCATATCCCAGGCAAGGTCGTCATATACTTTTATCGGCCACGTCCACGTTTTTCAATTTTCTATATACGCTTTAAGTGTTTGTTAACATATTTTAATTTTTCAATGGACTTCCCAAAAGTTTTGTTCATAAATCTCTTTACTCTTGAGTTTACACCATTATGAAATAAATTGCCTAATTTAATTGCCAAATTTTTAGTTTTCAACGGAATTCTCTGAAATTTGGTACACACGATCTCTGTAATCCAGGAAAGATCGCCATATGCTTCGTACCGGCCACGCCTACTTAACGCCCACTTTTTGTATACAATTCATTTTTTTTTTGGTATATTTTTTCGCTATACAAATTTTTATTTTTCAACCGATTTCTCTGAAATTTGGTACCCACAATCTCTCTGCTCCAGGGAAGGTCGACATATTCTTCGTACCGGTCACGCCTACTGTTACGCCCACTTTTTGTATACAATTCATATTCTGTTTTTGATACATTTGTTCGCTACACAATTTTTTTTTAAACGGATTTCTCTGAAATTTGCTACACACGATCTCTGTACTCCAGAGAGGTCGCCATATGATTCTTGCCGGCCACGCCTACTTCTACGCCCACTTTTTATACAAAATTAATTTTCTGTTTTTTGGTATATTCGTTCACTATAGAAATTTTTATTTTTCAAGGGATGTCTAAAATTTGGTCACACGATCTCTATACTACAGGGAAGGTCACCATATGCTTCTTACAGGCCACGCCTACTTTGCGCCAACTTCTATGTATATAAAACTTATTTTTTTCCTTTTATTTGTTTCTATATTTGATTGCTATACAAACTTTTATTTTTCAATGGCTTTCTCCTAAATTTAGTACATATTCCAGGGAAAGTCGCCATATGATTTTTACCGACCATGCCTACGTTTACGCCCAATTTTCATATAAAATTCATATTTTGTTGTGTGGTACATTTCTTCCCTATACAAATTTGTACTTTTCAACGGATTTCTCTGAAATTTGGTTTACACGGAAACAACTACACGGTGAACAAATTCCCCAAACTTGAAAAAGGTACCCAAAAGAAATGAACAAATTCCCCATTTTTTTAATCGAAATAAAAAATGAACAAACTCCCCAAATTCATTCTTAAATTTTTACATATTTTTATTTAATGAATTTTGTTAAATAATTATTTTAGTGAAAATTTGCATACTGCTCTCAATATATGTCCTACAATAAATGCATTTAAAATGAGTATTCTTTTCAATAGCAGCATTTCGTTGCGCGTAAGCTACGCGCACGGGGAATACAGCTTAGCTAGAATATCGGAATGATCTGAAAAATATATTTTGACAATTAAAATAAGTTGGCAACAGCTGCACGGCAGCACAAGTGTAGCTGCCAAACGCGCGGAACCGGTGCGCGGCGCGCGAACGCGGATGCGGACGCGACGCGCTCTCGGAACACAGCTCAGCTAAAATATCGCAATGCTCTAAAAAAATATGTTTTAGGAATTAAAATAAGTTAACGAGAGCTAAGCGGCAGCACGGGTAGTAGCTGCGAGGAAGCGGCGCGAGGCGAGCGGAGCGCGGACGCTACGTATGTGGACGCGATGCGCTCGCGGAGCTTAAATATCGCAATGATCTGAAAAATATATTTTGGCGATTAAAATAATTTGACGACAACTGCGCGACAGCACGGGTGTAGCTGCCAAACGCGCGGATGGGGCGCGCGGACGCGACGCGGTCTCGGAACATAGCTCCGCTAAAATATAGGAATTTTCTGAAAAATATATTTTGGGATTCAAATAAGTTGACGACAACTGCGCGGCAGCACGGGTGCAGCTGCCAAACGGGGACGCGACTACGGGGACGCGACTCCCTCGTGGAACACAGCTCAGTGAAAAGTCTTATGATAAATGTTATCTACGTATGAGCAAAAATTACTATACATATACTATAAGAAGTTGCTTAAAGCAACCTTTTGGCACAATTTTAAACGTCGCATACATTTTCCGTTTTTCTTTAACGTCTCTGCTCAATGATGATCACTTATTGAATGAAGTAATTCAATTTTTAAAAATTCTGATTCCTTTAATTTGCAAACGATTCCGTTATATTTGATGTTTACAAAATAAATAAAATTAAAAAAAAACTTGAGGCGGATTCGCAGCTTATTTTTGAAGTATTTTTGCTGAGGCGTCTTATAAAAAAAGTTCTAAATTAAAAAAAACACAAAATTTTAAATTGAAATAAAACATGAATTTGTTCCCCCCAAAAAACGTGAACATAGGGAATTTTTTCACCATGAACAAATTTCCCAATCCCATACAAATTTTTTGGGAGTAAGTTAATTTTTTTGATGAATGGTTCATCGGGGGGAGTACTCAGCGCCTGGTAAGCATAGTGAACCATTTTTCAAGTCAAAGCCCTTTGGATCCCGGGCAAGACCGGGTAAAAACAGCTAGTATTGATATAAAAGAGAAATTGGCATATGTGTAATCTATACTAATATAATAGAGATGAAATGTGTCTTTATTTGTTTGTTTGTAGGAGGTAATCTCCGTAACTACTCCTGTGATTTAAAAAGTTTTGGTTCCAGTATTTAGAATGGTCCTTAAGGATGGACATAGGCTCTAATTTGTTTTGATATTTTTAGTGGGCGTGGCACCTCCCATACAAACTAAATATATAATGTCATATAACTGGTGTATTATAAAAGGGAGCCATCAGATATTAATATGAGAAGTCGGAATCATACCAATGGGCGTGGCACTCCATACAAAGTAATTATTAAATGTCATATATCTGGAGTACTGTAAAAGTTACAGCCTTGTGACTTTGCGTGAGCCCATAAGTTATTCATGTGATAAGTCGAACAACAAATGGGCGTGACCGGAGCAGTGGGCCTAGCACCGCCTATACAAAATAAATATATAATTTCATATACAATCTATAAAGGCAAAAGCCTTGACACTGTGCTCAAGTCCATTAGATATTAATGCGAGTAGTCCGATAAAAATTGGGCGCCAAATCCGAAGATAGTGAAAAACAAAAATCGCCAAAAACAAAAATCTTCAAAATCGTAAATCGGAAAAATCAAAAATAGCCAAAATAAAAAATCACCAAAATCAAAAATCGCCTAAACAAAAATCGTTAAAATAAAAAATTTGATAAATAATATTCTAAATTCAGGCCATCGTTAAGTTTTGCCGGATTTAATTTTTAAAATCCATATTTTTCTCATGGAACGCCGAAAGATTTTATAATTTTTACATGGAATGAAAAATCAAAAAATATTGAGGTAATTTCGAATGAAATTGAGAACTTTTTACTTGAAATTGAGAAAATTACAAATGAAATTGAGAATTTTTCATTTTAAATTGAGAACATTTCACTTAAGAAAATTTCAATTGGAAATTTCTCAATTTCATTTGTAATTTTCTCAATTACAAATGTAAAATCTCAATTTCAATTGGAATTTTCTCAATTTCAATTGGAAATAGTGTAGATAATATTTCTGAAAGAACCTCACGAAGTTTAAGGCAACTGATGTTTTAAGTAAAACCGATTATGTGAATTGCTAAAATTAGTTCATGCAATGGAATTCAATTTTAAATTACACTGTGCGACAGCCAAAATCGGGATGGGATAAAACCACCGGGGAAAGTTATATCGGTCAAAAAACTTATAAGTATCCCGGCGTTTCGCTGGGTCACATCTAGAAATCAAGATTTATCGATTTGAATGTAGTAACTATAGCATAGGGGAATTTGTCGCGTTTTGGGCTATTTTGTTTGATATAACTCGAGAGCCACTAGTCCGATTTTGCTTAAACAATAACTTTAAAACTTTAAAAAATAATTTTTTACCTAAAAAATTAAAATTTTGTATTTTTAAAGATCATGCAAAATCCAAAACGGGAAAAAGTGTCAAGTCTTATTACTTTGGCGTAAAGTCACATAACTGTACACAAAATAAGATATGGATCATGAAAATCGATGGACACGTTTCGCTTTTATTCACAATTAAGTGAAGGTATCTATCTCATTTTGAAGTAAAGGCTTCTCATTGGAAAAAACGGTGATGACTTTTTTTTGATTCTCAGAATTAAAATAAAAAGTAATAAACATAAGGTTATTTCATTTTTATGATTGGCGGTAACAAACTAAAAAACGGTCATAAATGTGCGCAGACGCTAAATTTCTCTTCTTGTTCCTTCATGATACCTACTCCGTGCACAGACAATTAAAGGGAAAAACGAAAGGTGCACTTTTTTATTGATGTGGGGTTTTCCAGCGAAATGGCGGGACACGTATAACTTTCTTTTGACCGATATAACTTTCCCCGGTAGTTTTATCCCATCCCTATCACTGACCCCTACCGTTTGTCGCACAGTGTTATTGATGGATGGTTGTTACAATCATTTATTGCGGTAGTACAATGCATAAAACTCGGCTAGTATAT
The DNA here is from genome assembly GCA_963682025.1 of Cordilura impudica. Classification (NCBI taxonomy): domain Eukaryota; kingdom Metazoa; phylum Arthropoda; class Insecta; order Diptera; family Scathophagidae; genus Cordilura; species Cordilura impudica. Next base: position 231,861,077 of record OY821518.1, on the reverse strand, counting down.
AGAGTATAATTGTAAAATTTTATTTTTGATATGTAAACACCTATACGCGCTGGAGGGTAAATTTATATTTCACAATACAATCACAGGTCACAGCGTAACATGTGAGCTCACATGACAAATCGGTGTGACTTATGATTGTATTGGTGAAAAAATTATGATATAAAATTATTTCAGCTAATTCAACAACCCTTTGCTGTAAAACGACAAAAATTTCACAATATAAACGTATAACATATACATAATTCAACAACCCCACAAGTATAACTAGAGTCCACAATCGGTTACACACTCTCATTTAGTGTACACTGTTTCTTACAATCGTGTTAAGTGAGACGAAAGAAAACAAAACAAAACAAATTATAACCTTAATTAGTTATAAAAAAAAAAAAAAATATAATAAATAATACAAATATATTTATATACTCGTATATAAATTGTAATTTACAGCAGCTGTAGCCCGATATTCTTTAACTCCCAGCATGGGGGGTTTCCTTTTCAATAGGGGCAAAACTGTCCAAAATCCGAACTCTCTACACCCAGTCTTTTTAATAATGAGCAGATCAGGGGTTCATGCTAATAATAGCCTTTCGGATGTATCACCCTTCCTCATACAACGTTCCATTGATGCAGTTGGAGGAAAAGTCAAATTGTGCAAAAAATTGAGATCCGGACAACTACTTATACAATGCTTTAATGGAAAACAAGCAAACAAAATTATAAAAATGATGAACTTCTCGCCAGAAATATTTGTAAAAGTTGACGAACACGTCTCGCTTAATAAATCCAAAGGGATATTTTATTCCAATGATTTAAGGGCCTGACCGATGATGAATTGTTAAAGGAAATTCGAGAACAAAATCCAAATTTCACAGAAATTAAAAGACTAAAGAAAAGAGACCCAGAAATAAGAGCACTAACAACAAATGACCTTGGTTTGTATATAGCAACTTTCAATGTAAGCGATTTGCCGGAAAAGATCTTATTAGGATATATGTATACCATATTAAAACCATACATTCCTAATCCACTACGATGCTTCAAGTGCTTCCAATTTGGACATATCTCAGATGTCTGTTTGTCTGAAAATAAAATATGTCCACACTGCAGCAACATCGAACACACGTCAATTGATGAATTCGGCAAACGTAAAAGGTGTGAAAAAGAAGCAAAATGCGTCAACTGTAACGGTTTTACAAATCATTTTGATGAAGTTAAACTTATTTTAACCAAATTTAATTGTCTTGCTATTTGTATTCAGGAATCTAGATTTAAATCGAATTATCATTTTAAACTTTAATTGCTTCTTTAAAAATATTGCTTCTACCACAGTTGCTCACGGTGGTGTGTTTATTTATCTTAATAATATATTTGATGGCGAAGAAATAAATATTGCATCTCAGTACCAAGCCGTGGCTATAAAAATTAAGTTCCCAATTCAATTTATTATTTGCTCAATATATCTTCCTGGATCTGAAAATATTTCCAAAAATGATCTAACTAATTTAACTTCACAATTCGATCTTCCTTATCTCCTTTTAGGAGATTTTAACTCGCATAACTATAGTTGGGGATCCAGTAAAACGGATTCAAGAGGAAAAGTAATTGAAGAATTTATAAACGACAATAACCTTAATATTTTAAATAATCTAAATTGCGCCACTCATTTCAGTTTTGCATATAAGTCTTTCAATAACATAGACTTAAGCCTAGCCTCCCCGAACATTCAACACTATTTTGATTGGAGTATTAGTGACGATTTACATAGTAGCGACTAAATATTTCACCAGCAGAAATGGGGGTTGTTTTTCCGAGAACTGTAGAACCAACAAGCAAGCTATGGCTACCAAAAAATAGTAAAATAAAAACCCAAAAATTAAGGCTTTTCTACAAAATTCAAAGTAATATCAAGATTACTCTCCTTTTAATTTTTTCCAATATGGCGATACAAGATACATGTACATAGATACAAAATAAATTCATTACAATTTAACACCAAAAACACGATCCTTAAGGTTGAAGAGTCAAAAAACGATTAAAAAACGAATACAATGTCGCGGTTAGAAATTTAGAATTTAGAACGAATTTAAAAGCGAATGTCACTAAGGAAAGACTTAAATAATCACAGCGCACTCTGGTTGATAACATCCATTTTAGTTCGACATCAGCTGAATACGGTGGGTCCCCTTTAACGCTCACGTAAACATCCCGGCCGCCTTGCAGTACTGCAACAAGAATTTTAAATACCGCTCCATCTAGGAAAACAATCATATTAAAAACAAAAAAGAAGGGAAATACCCCTGCAATTAAAAATTTTGAACACCAAATTATTTTGAAAAACGATTAAAAATTTAAATACAATAGAGAAGGGAAACTATTTGTCCATAATTAAAGGCTTGAGCTCCCAAACACCACCAAGTTAGCTAAAAGTGATTTAAGATTCAATCCAACAACTCAAAATAATAAAAACTTAAAAAGTAGAAAAAAAAAATTAACCAGTTTATGTATCATGGTAAAATTTGCAGCCAAAATCCATTGATGATAAGTCAACTGTAGTGCGAGATTTTGATTGTTCCTAGAACGACTTGGAACAAAAGCTTGGGACGTACGAGGTCCCTCACTTTCCTGACCATTGGACGAACGAGGTCCCCTGGCTGAGATTTGTAACGAACGAGGTCCTCTTCTCTTCGGGCGGGTAGACGAACTAGGTCTCCATTGCAAACATTTTAAATTGCTGTCCTCTTTTTGGGCGGACGAACGAGGTCTCGAACCCGGTTTATGGAGCAGCGTGTGATGTATACACATGTAGCGTTTGCACTCCCCAGTACTCTCACAAGTACGCCAGGTATGGTCATGGCTGATAAATCCCGCACAATATTTATAAATTAATACCAGTTGCATCCGTTGTTGGTAATCAACTTGCAGGAACTTTTAGCGAAAGCGAAAGGGGTGGCCACTCAGACATATTCTGCAAACAATTTTACCGCTAGTGCGATGACCTTCAGCATATTTTCTAGCGGAGACCATGATACTATTAACAAATAATTAGTAGATATAGTAGACCCTAATACGTCGGAAGAGCTACAAGCTTCACGACTGGTCTTATAACTAAGCCACGCTCTGTTCCCAACTCCACAACTCTAACGTGACCATCTTTACCTTTGAGCAATTTGATAACTCGGCCTAGTAGCCATCTATTCGTCGGCACGAATGACAACCATATCTCCAAACTCGATATTTTTTCTCATAAATTTTCAGTTTCTTTTTTGTGCCGATCAACCTTTGTGTAACAGGACAAACATGTATGGTTTTTTCTCAGATAGGTGTCCTGTCAAAATCCAAACAACATAATGGAAAAGTTCTATCGAAACAAGAACTTTGTTTAAAAATTAATTTGTGGTACTAGTAAATACTTTTTGTTGCGATTAAATATTACAAAACCAAATGAATCTGTGGCAAAAATTTAGCTTGTCAAACGAAATCCAAAATAAAGTGAAAATTCTATCGAAACAAGAATTTTAACATGAAAGATTTACAAATTAGTGTTCCGCACTACTCAGAATCAGGCATTACGAATTAATACCAGAGACCAAATCTGGGGTTTTTGATAATTTTTTATCAACAAAAAAAAGAAAAAAATACAAAAAAAAGTAAAATATTCCATCAAAACAAAAATATAAATACTCCCGAGATTTAAAAATCAGTAAAATATTCTATCGAAACAAGAATATAAATACTTAAGAGATTTAAAAATCCGTCCTCAGCACTAATCAAAACTTGATATTCCGGTTGTAATGGTGCGGCGGTGGTGGAAGATCCGCTTCCGTTTCCCTGAGCCTTTGCTGGTCGCACGTGCTGGCGTAGGGGCCTAGCTCGCCGGATGGGTGGGGTCTTGCTCAGGCCCAGGGAAACCGCACTACAGATTTTCACGTGCGATTAAAAAAAAACAACTGTCAAAAAACGGACGCTAAATGGGACGGATGGCCATACTTACCTTGGGATTGGGGACGAGGTGTTCTGCCCCTTTTGCCCTCCCTACCATGTTACCTCGACTCCATCTTACTTGGAGGTAACCCACAAAATGATAAAATTTGGTTTGGCTTTGGTTTTCTACATTGGGTTTAAAAACTTTTTTATTTACCCTTCATTTTAAGGGTTTTTAAATTTTAAATTAATTTTATCAACATTTATTTTATTGGTTTTTTTTTTTATATTTATAACTCTAGCAAAATTTTACTTTTAGGAAAATTTTTAATTTTAGGAAAATTTTTAATAGTAAAAAAAAAATTTTAATTTTAGCATTTTGAATTTTAGCACTATTTAAATTAAGCACAATTGGATTTTAGCACTATTTAATTTAAGCTTAAGTTTAGCATTAGAAAAATTTTTGTTTAAACTTTATAATTAGACAATTTTACATTTAGAAAAATTCACATTTCGAAATATTTTATTTTAGTTTAATTTTACAATAAAAGAAAATTTTTATAATCGAAAATTTTATAGTTAGTAAAAATTTTATATTTTAACCAAATTTTATATATAGCAAAATTTTATTAATCTAGTAACATTCTTAAATTTAATAAGGAAAAGTTTAAACATAGAAAATATTTATATGTGTGTAAAAATTTTAATTTGGAAAATTATTTGTATTAAAAAAAATTTTTTTTTTTACCGCCTTATTGCTAGTGTTGATGAGGTACCGATGAAGCTGCTGAATGAAATATGGCATAATGATTGTAATACATTGGATGATGTGCGGCAGCATGTGGAGAATCCATATCTCCCAGATATTGATGGTTATGAGGTGTATGATAATTGGCAGTCCATTGTCATGGCTGACCCGCTGAATATGCCAAATTGGCGGCACTATGTTTTTGTGAATATGACAACGTATTATAATAGGAAACCATTTTCGTTTGTATTTCTATTGTTTAAGAGTTTAACAAAACTTTTTCTTTTGAGGTAAGAATTGTTTGTCAGCTTTATATTTTATATTATATTTAAACACACACAACGAAATAAATATTTTGTTTTATAATTCTTTAATTTTAATTTTCAAATCAAATTTATTTAATTAATTTTCTAATAAGTTTATTTCTAAACATTTTTTTTTTTGTTTGTAATTTTTCAATTTGATTACAATTATTTTTCTTTATATTTTTCTTATTGTTCTTGCACGCGTTGTTTGTCTTATTTTGTCTATTTTTTTTTTTTATATATAAAAACAAGTGTGAAATTTAAAAAAAAAATTTTTTTTTCCGTTTAATTTTTGTTAAAATATACGCAAAACAATTCAAACTTTCCAATGAACGATCACCACCGCATGATCTCACAATTCAAACTTCATATAGTATACATTTAATTTTATAATTCTTTAAACTTTAATGTTTTTAATCTAAATTTTAATTTTTAATTTATTTTATTTGTTTTAATTTAACTTTTCACTAATTTTAAATTTCACTTAACTCTCTTAACTTTACTTTATTTTAAATTAAAATTATTTAACTTTCTTAAACTCTACATTTTATTTTTTTTTAAGAGGTTTTTCCTCAACCTTACACTTTCAAAAACAAAACTTCAACTCCTTTTCTGTTCTTAAATTTAATTTTATATTTCTTTAAACTTTAAAACAGTAATTTTTAATTTTAATCTTTAATTTATTTTATTTGTTTTTATTTAACTTTTACACTAATTTCAAACTGCACTTAACTCTACATTTTATTTTTAACTTTCTTTCTTAAAACTACATTTTAAATTATTAATTTTAATTTCAGGTTTTTCCTCAACCTTGTTCTTCCACAATCAATCTTCAACTCCCCGATTTAAATTTAAATTTATTACATTAAACCTTCTCATCTTCATTCATTCATCTGCAGATAAAAACCTGTTTATTAAAAAAACAAAATCACCACCAATTCATTGAGAACATTCATATGCATTCATAATATTCTCATATTATTTATAATACTCCCACTCATATATGACTATGAGAGCAAGTGAGATCAATACAAGAAAATACGTGGTTTGACCAGCATGATTGCATATGAATGTGTTCATGATTTCATACAACACAATGAAGAGAAAAAAAAACGCCATAAATCAGTTTGCCAAAAAAAAATGCCATCAACATATTACCATATAAGGTGTTGTTTATATGTACATACTTGAACTTGAAAATAATTTCAAGATCAAGGTTATTATTTTTTTTTTTCTTTCTTATTCTTCTTGTAACAGAAATTCTTTTGCTACAGTGCAGAGCAAAACAGATCACCGTCACACGATTAAATATCAAAAAGAAAACGGAACTAAATTTTCCACAGTTTGTTGTATCAATTGAAATAATGAATATCAAAAGTAAAAATTCTATCAAAACAAGAATATTTTTTACTTTAAGATTCAAAAATTTATTCACAATATGATATTACGATTTAATATCAACAATTCAAGAACTACGAGATAAAAAAAAAACAATCCAATGTTTCTAAACTTTGAACTTCATCAGAGACCAAAGGGCAACTATCTTTTTGAAAAACTTTCTAAACTTTGTCCACAATTTGTCAAAAATCCTCTGATTAACCAAAAATCAGAAGTAAATTGTAATAATCAAAATTAACAATATTTACTCACTTCAATTGGTCGGTTGATGATGACAATCGTACAATAAAAAATAATGCAAAATGCTTTTATTCTGAACACAAAAAATATCAAGTTCGCCAGTGAAATAATTAAAGAAAAATGTATCTTTTCGATCTGAGTTACAACAAACGTACCTCTTCAATCCGGGATAAATTCAATATCAACTTAAATTTGTGAAAAGAATTAATTCTTTCTCAACTCTGTCGTTGATTTTACTCCAATTCTAGTCTAAACTCTCAAAATTCAATAGAGGATTTCCGACCATGAAATCACTCTTTCACAGCAGTGCAAATCTTAAGCAAAGTTTTCAAACTTAAGTGTGGAATTTAGTTTCAGAATTTTTCCAGTACCAGATTACTATAATTTTCGAGTTTCTATACTCACAACTTGATAAGTACAAATGGTATGATTTTTAAAGAAATGATAGCTTTGCAGCTCTGCACTATGTATCCACAAAATTTTAATTATTCCAAAAGGAGTCCTCTTACATGAGCTCTCCCAAAAAAAATAAAATGAAAAAATAAAAAACACAAATTTTATTTGTTCGACATATATACAGTGCAACGTACCTATTTTTTTACACACTGCTGCATAAAGAGACAAAACACACACTCGTTGATCTATGCAATTTTTATTCTCTGGTTTATGTGGTGGTTGTTGATAGGAATATGTACACTCTTTATTTTAAGTTGACCGTACGTTGTTGTTTTTATATGTTATGTATTTTTTTTTAATAAACACGAAACACGAAATAATATTAAAGGAATCACAATATTAAAATAAAAAATCACTGCACTAAGTACTTGAACCATGTACTTGTAAATATTAAAAAAAAAAAAAAAAAAAACAAAAACTGTGGCGAATTGAACTGACAGACGGTCGTAGGTACACAACACGGTATTGGTAATTACTACTTTTTCCTTTATATTAAGTAGTATATCCGAACTACTTTTTTACTTCTTAAATACCCAATAATTTTTAAAGTACCTTAATTTTCATGTTGTTTTTTACCAAATGCTTAGCGTTCCACCAACAAAATCCGGTTCGATTGGACCAATAAATATTTCACCAGCAGAAATGGGGGTTGTTTTTCCGAGAACTGCAGAACCAACAAGGAAGCTATGGCTACCAAAAAATAGTAAAATAAAACACAAAAATTAAGGCTTTTCTACAAAATTCAAAGTAATATCAAGATTACTCTCCTTTTAATTTTTTCCAATATGGCGATACAAGATACATGTACATAGATACAAAATAAATTCATTACAATTTAACACCAAAAACACGATCCTTAAGGTTGAAGAGTCAAAAAACGATTAAAAAACGAATACAATGTCGCGGTTAGAAATTTAGAATTTAGAACGAATTTAAAAGCGAATGTCATTAAGGAAAGACTAAAATAATCACAGCGCACTCTGGTTGTCAACATCCATTTTAGTTCGACATCAGCTGAATACGGTGGGTCCCCTTTAACGCTCACGTAAACAGCGACCATTTCCCAATTATGATTAATATAAACGCTTTCTCACCAAACTAAGAACGAAGACCCTGCTGGAACATGAAACGAGCAAAATGGGAAAAATTCAATTGTAATTTCACAAAACCTTTAACTACCTTTACAGATACAAATGAAACTAAAAATTACATTTCGAAAACAATTTTAAATTCAGCCCATGAAGCAATACCAATGAAACGGTCAATTTTCAATAGAAAAGAAATCCCTTGGTGGAATGAAAATATTAAATTTCTTATAAAGGAAAGAAGGAGATTACTAAAATAGTTTAAGAGAAATATAAGTCCTGAAAATTTGGCAAAATTCCTAAAAGCTAAATCTAATCGTGGATAGATTTCTGCGACACAATAAATTTACGAACTCCAACCTCAGAGGTATATAAAAAAATCAAATCATTAAATGGACCCTCGAACTTCCACCATATTACAGCACTAAAAGGTAACAATATGATATTAACAGATAGTAATGATATTGCTAATTTATTAGCATTTAGTTTTGCACAAAATTCTGCCTCTTCTAACTATTCAACCAAATTTTGTTTATATGCCACCTCTACTAACTTTCCTATTGATTCATCAAACAATAACGAGTTATATAACAACAAATTTACTTTAGCTGAATTTAAATCTGCCCTTAAGTCATGTCATGGTACATCACCTGGACCAGATAATATTATATATGAAATGTTAAAAAACTTAGACGCAAAGGCAACAAAATACGTTTTAGATTTCTATAACAATATTTGGACAAAACAAGTTTTTCCAAAAAAGTGGATAAATGCTTTAGTCATCCCAATCTTAAAACCAGGAAAAGATGGTACTAATAAAAATAATTACAGACCAATATCGCTCACTAACTGTCCTTGTAAACTTTTAGAAAGAATGATAAATAAAAGATTAGTCTACCATTTAGAAAATAATAACATTTTAAATATCAATCAATCCGGTTTCAGAAAAAATAGAGGAACAATAGATAATTTAGCAATACTTCATTCTGATATTATGGAAAGTTTCTCATCAAAAAATGACTTAATAGCAGTGTTTTTCGACATTCGCAAAGCATATGATTGTGTCTGGAAACAGCTTATTTTCAAAAAACTAAATTTAGCTGGAATACGTGAAAATATGGCTGACTTTATATTTAATTTTTTGCATGAGAGACAATTTTGTTGTATGGTTGGAAACACAACCCCAAATTACTATACCCTTGAAAACGGCGTCCCTCAGGGTTCAGTATTAAGTGTCACCCTATTCCTTTTAGCCATAGATGATATTTTGAACAACTGTCAAAGAAACGTAAAGGCACTGCTTTATGCTGACGATCTTGTCATATACTGTGCTGGTAAAAAAGTTTCAGCCATAGCTAATAAAATCCAAAAAACAATCCTAAAACTAGAAAGTTGGAGTGACAACAGCGGCTTTCAATTTCATAATGAAAAAACTGTAGCAATAAAATTTTCCAGACGCTTAAAAACTCCCAACAATCCGATATTAAAACTTTCTGGAAAAAATATAAATTTTGTAGAAGAACACAAACTTTTAGGAGTTACTTTTGACAAAAAATTAACATTCAAAACTAAACATCATTAAAATGCTTAGATGCTCTCAATTTGGTTCTCTCAAAAACTCTCCTCAAAATTTTATCTTCTGTTGTACTTCCAACTATAGATTATGCATCGATTATATATTCGTCTGCTAACAAAACAAACCTGAGGATTTTGGAACCAATCTTAAATACTGGAATAAGACTTTCCATTGGAGCTTTTAAAACCAGCCCAGCTAGTAGTATGCAAATTCTATCCTCATGCCCACCTCTAGATATAAGAAGACTTAAATACCTACTTAACTATACATTAAAAATCTTCTCTCTACAAAACCACCCTTTATACCCATATATTACTAATATGACAAAAATTAATCTGCTTCAATCAAAAAACCCAAAAAATTACCCTTTCTATGTAAAAGCGGTTCAAGAATTTAGTAAAATTATTTTAAAATATAATATCAAAGACGGATATTATAGAGAATAGAACATTACCTCATACTGCACCATGGTGATACTCTGATATAAATATAGATTTTTCGCTTGCATACTGCAATAAACGAGATATGACTCCTACAGAAATACAACAGAAATACTATGACTTAATTAAGACAAAATATTCAAATTATCCCTACCTTTTCACTGATGGTTCTGTAAAGAACGAGACATCCGGTTTCGCAGTTTTTGGCGAGAATATTGTCATAACTAAACGCATTCACAACTACTCCTCTATATACACAAGTGAATTACTGGCAATCAAAACTCACATTATATCCGATAGTAAAAGTGCATTACAAGGCTTACAGGAGCCATTTAGTAATAACATAATTATAAATCAGATAAAAGAATTTATTTCAAATCTGTGTAACAATAAAATAAGCTTTTTGTGGATTCCAAGCCATTTAAATATATATGGAAATGAAAGGGCAGATGCTCTTGCTAAAAATTCTTTAGAAGAAATAATTTCTGTAGATTGCAAATATCAATTCTCAGACTATAAACAGTGGATTTGTAAATATATATCAGATCTATGGAACGATTCGTGGCAAAATAATAATCAAACTAAATTATATAAGATTCAGAAAAATATCATATACCAATTTAAAACCCCCGTATTAACTAAAAAAGATTTTATTAAACTAAACAGATTAAAAATTGGTCACTGTTTATTTTCCCATCGCCATATTATTGAGAAAACACAACCCCCCCTTTGTGATTGCGGTCAAACATTGGAAGTTTGCCATATTTTTAATGAATGCAGAATATATCATGAAAAACGATTGAAATATAAAACAAGTAAGAAAATTATAGTCGGTCTAGACCGACTATACGATACCCTATACCATGCGTTTAGAAACCCTATCTCTTAGGCCCAACTAACTAGATATAGAAAATAAGCAAAAACCAAATTTGAAAAAATTTTTAAAAAGTTCATATCGGATGCTATATCTATATGGGGACTAGGTCCAAAAATGGACCGATCCTGACCATGGTTGGTAACGTCTCTTGTATTTTGCAAAAACATATACAAACAAAATTTGAGAAGAATCAGTGCAATATTTTTGTTTTTTAATAGACTTAAGTGAATATCGGGAAGCAGCTCTATATGGGGCCAAAGGGAGCATTTTTGGACTACTCATTAGTGGATGTAATGAACGCTTACAAACCCAATTTGAGTAAGATCTATATGACAATTTGGATCCTATGGCAATTTATGTCGATTTCATAAGAGTAATTTGTATGGGGGCTAGGTCTGAACATGGACCGATTCTCACCAATTTCAATAGCGTTCATCCCATGGCCGATGGAAGCTCACATACCAAATTTCATCGAAATATATTCATATTTGCGACCTGCAGTTTGATTACAAGGTTTACATGGACACACAGACGGACGGACGGACGGACGGACGGACGGACATTATTAAATCAACTCAAAAAGTGATTCTGATTCGATCGGTATAATTAAAGATGGGTCTGGGTCAAATATTTTTGGTTGTTACAAACAGCAGCACAAAGTCATTATACCCAAACCACATAGTGGTATAGGGTATAATTAATAATATTGAAATACTCACAAAAGAACATGAATTTGAAAATGTAAAAAAGTACTTAACTGAAATTAACCTATATGATTCGATTTAATTCATAAACAAAAAATGTAATTAAAAACATATACATATAAGGAAATATATAAGATTAAATTTAAGATCATAAGAACTGTAAAATGGCCTATATAACCTTATTGTGTTGGGGCCCCCAAAAACCAAATAAATAAATAAATAACCAGAGTCCCTGCAGTTGTTGACTATAAGTGATACATAGATGACGCTTTCTGTTTGATTTTAAAAAAGTGACATAAAAAAATCTTTAATTACTAGATGTTTACACATCTCCCCTGTGATCGGACGCACATGATTTTTTTCTATACTCAAGCTAATTTCAGGCATCAAAATGTATATTTGCAGGCATAAATCTGTGGTCACAAGCGATAACCGCCTAAATCGACTTAAGAACGATTTGAGTTATGTATGCTATCATATTCTAATAACAATGCTTTATATGTACGTGAAATACCAATTTTTCTAATACTGTTATTTAAAAAGTTATTAATGAGAACATACTGAGCTAAATGGTAATAAAGCCCCATCGCATTTATATAAACAGTTATTTTTCTCGAAAGAATGATTTTCGCCGATTTGAGTTATATATGATATCATACTCTACTAAAAAATCTTTATATTTACGTGAAATCCCCATTTCTCTAACACTGCTTTTTAAAAAGATATTAATACAAATATTCTGACCTAAGTCGTAATGAAGCCCCATTACATTTATATAAAAAGCTATTTTTCTCGAAATCATGATTTTCGAGTTAGGCGGTTATTGCTTATGACCACAGAAATATGTCTCTAAAAATACATTTCTCACATTTCAATTTGGATTTTTTTTCCGTCAAACCTTGGTGAGATCAGCGATAAGCACATGAAGCAACGTTGTCAGGGATTATGGAACGGAAATATGATGGGAGATGTTATTTGGTGCCTTGTAAGAGAATCAAAAAACCACTATGTGGTTTGGGTATAATGACTTTGTGCTGCTGTTTGTAACTACGAGAAATATTTGACCTAGACCCATCTTTTATTATACCGATCGACACAGAATCACTTTCTGAGTCGATTTAGCGATGTCCGTCCGTCCGTCCGTCCGTCCGTCTGTGTGTCCATGTAAACCTTATAATCAAAGTACAAGTCGCAAATATGAATATATTTTGATTAAATTTGGTATATAAGCCATTATCGGCCATATAATGAACGCTATTGAAATTGGTGAGAATCGCTCCATGTTCAGACCTAGCCCCCATACAAATGACCCCTATGAAATCGACATAAATTGCCATAAGATCCAAATTATCATATAGATCCCAGTCAAATTGGGTTTGTATGTGTTTATTACATCCATTAATCAGTAGTCGAAAAATTATACCTATAGGACTATACTTAGTCATAGGCCCCATATAGAGCTGATTCCCGATCTTTACTTAAATCTATCAAAAAAAAAAACAAAAAATACTGAACAGATTTTTCTCAAATTTGGTTTGTTTATATTTTTTGAAAATATAAGTTACTTTACCAAATATGGTCAGGATCGGTCCATTTTTCGACCTAGTCCCCATATAAATATAGCATCCGCTATGAGCTTTTTCATATATGCATCCAAAAAAAATGATAAAAATGCCACTCAAATTTAGTTAATGCTTATTTTCTATATCTAATTTGTTGGACCTAAGAGATAGGGTCTCTAAACGCATGGTATAGGGAATCGTATAGTCGGTCTAGACCGACTATAATTTTCTTATTTGTTTTTAAATCATTTATTTAACTTCATAAAACTTATTTAATAAAAACAACTGAAATAAATATACATTCGCAATTTTATATATTTTCATCATTTAATTCTGAATAACTCTGAAACTTTTGAATATATAAAAAAATATTATTGCACTTAGCTTAGAGGTAATTTATATTAAACCATTCTGATGTTATTTGTAACAAAATTGGTCAAGTTTTTCTCAAGTTATGATAAAAACCGAGGAGCATCTTCTTCAAAAATTCCACATTTTGGAATAAAATTAAAAAAATAAACTTATCCATAAAATTTTAAATTTCGACTCCGTTTGTTGTTAGTGGAACATAACCCATCACAACAATGTAGTGGTTATCTTTGTTATTTTTTTTTGCGTACTGCTATCATTGACATGTACAAAGTCAGCGCAAGCAGTAGAATATTTAACATAATCTAAAGTCGAACACTATTTTGCAAAGAGGCGAGATTTTCTATTTTTAAGTCTCTAAAATTCCTCCAAGTTCCTAGAAGGGCTAGTATGTTCAAACAGCTATGTCAAATTTTGAATACATTCATTAATTAATAAACTAATTAGTTGAATTAATTACATTTTCAGTAAATACTCGTATTTAACATGTGTTGGACGAAATTACGTATTAAAGAATTTTTAAATATTCATTTTAATGAACACTCTTTCGACTTAAGCATTAGAGTATAGAAAATACAACATATTTGTAATGAAACTTGATAATATAGAATTTAAAAAATTGCTATTAATCAATTAATCCAAAATAAACAAGTAAGAAAATTATAGTCGGTCTAGACCGACTATAGGATACCCTATACTATGCGTTTAGAGACCCTACCCCATAGGCCCAACTAACTGGACATAGAAAATAAGCATAAACCGAATTTGAGTGGAATTTTTATAAATTTTTTTGTCTGCAGATATGAAAAAGTTCATATCGGATGCTATATCTATATGGGGACTAGGCCCAAAAATGGACCGATCCTGACCATGCTTGGTAAGGTCTCTTGTATTTTGCAAAAATATATACAAACAAAATTTGCGAAGAATCAGTGCAATATTTTTGTTTTTTGATAGATTTAAGTGAAGATCGGGAAGCAGCTCTATATGGGGCCTATGACTAAGAGTTGTCCCATAGGGATCATTTTTGGACTACTGATTAATGGATGTAATAAACACATACAAACCCAATTTGACTAAGATTTATATGATAATTTGGATCTTATGGCAATTTATGTCAATTTCATAGGGGACATTTGTATGGGGGCTAGGTCTGAACATGGACCGATTCTCACCAATTTCAACAGCGTTCATCCCATGGGCGATAAAAGCTTATATACCAAATTTCAGCAAAATATATTCATATTTGCGACCTGCAGTTTGATTACAAACTTTACATGGACACACAGACGGACGGACATCGTTAAATCGAATCAGATAGTGATTCTGATTCAATCGGTATAATTAAAGATGAGTATAGGTCAAATATTTTTGATTGTTACAAACAGCAGCACAAAGTCATTATACCCAAACCACATAGTGGTATAGGGTATAATCAGTTCTGTCTCAATATTTCTATTTACACATTTTTAAATTTTTAATAACAATTTCATAGTTTTATTTTTTTTACCTTTTACCAAAATTATTTTATAAAACAAATAGCATTTTCGAATTTTGTTGAAACAATTTTGGGTTTTATATTTTCATTAATATCTGAACTTATTGCACTGTTTATAATAAATGTCAACAAAATATTTGAAAAAGGAAACAATTTGATCAATTAAATTTCAATTTATGTACATAATATTTTCAATTATAAAAATATATCAGTACTTACAAAGAGGTTAGGACAATTCGTTCCTTTTCTACTTAAAAATAAAATAACAATTTCTTTAACATAAAGTTTTTTTTTAATATTTTTATATAAGGAGAAAATTTTCAAAAAATCACTTAATTATTATTTTTTTTTTTTAGATTTTAGATTTTTAATAAAAAGGATTTAGAACTTATAAGTAGGTAAAATTATGATGAGATTATTTCATTGATGTAAGCAAATTCCGAGTTAATACATCTGGAGTTAAAGCTTGTGGTGAGCCACGAGTTCAACATTGGCAAGAGTATGCAATCTTTGGGTTGGATAGTGCCAAGGTAAATTGTATAATAGTTTAAGAAGTTTATTTTGAGCGACTTGTGGTTTGTTGATGTGACACTGCGCAGCCGTAGACCAAAGTGGTACTGCATAGAACATTAAAGTATAAAAAACTGATTTAAATAATAATTTTCTGTTTTCGATATTAAGTATAGAGTTTCTATTTATGAGGGGATACAATAATCTTCTTACATTATTTATTTTATTTATAATATATGGTATATGATCTTTAAATTTAAGCTTTGGGTCTAATATTGCTCCCAGGTATTTTACTTTATTGGACCAAGGGATTTCATTATTATTGAAAATTTTTTCTTCTTGTTGTGTGTTTTGGGTGTTGATTTGAATTTACCATTTCTTAAAATAATTATGGACATTGAAAGTGCTGTTTGTAAACTAGATATTACATCGATCGCGTGTATTTGTGAGCTAAGTATAACGGTATCATCAGCAAAAATGGAAGTCACAAAATCATCGAGAATTGGGAAATCTGCAGTGAATATATTATATAAAATTGGAGAAAGACAAGAACCCTGTGGACATCCAGTGGGAACTTTAGTCTGTGTTGAGTGATTGGAACCAATATAAACCTTAAAGGAACGCTCCACAGTGAACCATTTGACGAGAAGGCGGTCAAAAATCTCTAACTTTTGATTGGATTGGAATTTTGATATGCGGTTTTTTTTTTGTTTGGTAGGTGAGACTTTAGCCTTTAAGTTTTGCTATAAAACGTAATTCTCGGCCAAAAATAAAAAAAAGTTACGGGTTTAAAATACATTTTCATTTGTAGTTGAATTTTAGTACAAAAGTGAAGTGTTAAAAGGTAAAAAAAAGGTTTTTTTAATATAATGTCTTATTTTTTCAGTTAATTTTACAACTAATACTTTTTAACAATTTTTTAAGTTAATTTTTTCAGAAAATGCCAAACTTTGGCAACCGTAAACTTTTTAGTCCTAATGTGCACAAGGGCCAAAGGTTTTTTTTTTTTTTGAAAGATCCCGAGTTAAAATATAATTTATTAAGCAGCGAACGTAAAAGTTACCTTATATTGATTCAAGATAGAGAAGTTTTAATGAAAAACTCGTATGTTTTTGCTTTAGTTAAATTTTTTTTATTGTCTTTTTAATTATTTCTATATCAATTTTTATGGTAAATTTATGAAATATAACAATTTTTATTGTAAATTTACAAAATATATAAATTTTTAAATCAAGAAAATTTTTTAACTATATAAAAAAAAAGTGTAAGTTATTGTTAGTGTAATGAAAAAGTACTTTAAATCAACCAATTTTAGTAAAAATTTCTTCTAAATAGCCTTGATTTTCATCTTCTAGAAGTTGTTTAGCTTCTTCGTCTAATTCAATAGAGGTAGTTTTCCATTTTTGACGAATGTTGGACATATATGGATCTGAAGTGCACAACAAAATAGTGATAAGGTCTTCATTAGTACAACATCTGGACATTTTTCTTGTGTTGTGCTCGCGAAAGAATCTGTAGTCTTTGTTCCTTTTTTCTTGCGCTTCTTCAGATAGATCTCCTATTGGTAGCATATTGTTTTGAATTATTTGTTCCCCATGGTACAAAATTTTATGAACTGTGGATGGCATATATCTCCAAGAGTATTTTTCATTATAAAGTATAGCTGTTTTATTGGCGTACTCTCCAAATTTTTTTGCATTTATCTTTCTGCTGCATGCTAGAACTTGTAATATGATTTTGAATCGTCTTATTAATTCATGATCTACACCTGTGATAGATGCTGCAGTTTCCGGAACGGAAAAAAATCTCCTTGCAGTATTTCCATCATTTGTGTTTCCTTCCCCTTGTTTTGGTTAGTCGATTACGAGGCCTAGCTGTAGATATTTTTGTTGAATTTGTTTTTTTTTTTTTGCTTTTTTTTTTTTTTCTTCATTTTCTTTGTTTTTTCTCACTGTTTCGCCTAAAGGACCAAATTCCAAATCATAACCCAATTTAAGAATATGCTCCATGAAACGTATTCTAGCATGAAGAGGGGACACTCCAAATTCGTAGGCTTCCTTAAAACTATCGTCTTCTGGTGGGGGTTGGCTTAATTGACTTGATGTCTTTTGGCATATAATGCAGCTTGACGTTGACTTTGCTCCAGTTAAAGCTGTGCAACTTTTCCATCAATCATTGTGAGACACATTTTAAAATGTACTTCAATGTCTTGGTCATCAAATTTAAATATTACTGGTTGAAGTTCCTTAATTCGATCTTTTACTTTTTGAACTTCTTCAGTTATGACATCTTTGGTTTCCTTTTTGAATGCAAATTTTATTGGTCTGGAATACTTTGTTGAAGAAGGAATTTCATTTTTCCTTCTGTTGCTCTACTAGTTGACGGCTCTAAGACGCTATACCTTTTTGTTAAGCGCAATGGAACAAAAGATACCATAAATAAATTAGCATCTGATGAATTTTCGGCATTAAATTGCTTGTATTATTTCTGACCAGAGGATCCATCACATCCCCATTTAGAAAGTAAAGTAATGCTGCCACTACCAATTTTTTTTAAATTATCAGTATCAAGCGTATTTAGCAATCGTTCTGCAGTATGTTCAAGGAGATCTTGCAATTTTATTTCTGCTGATGTTGAAGTGACACTAATAGCAGATTGTGAAGGTAAGCATTCTTTTTTGGCAGAAACTAAATCTCGATACTCTGGAAAAATCCCACAATTCTTTTCATTGGTTCGCTTCCGCAATTCCTTATATTGATTTTTGGTCAATTTCAAATCCAAAAATAGGGCGAACGCTTCTTCCGGCGTAAATTTCTTATCTTCAATTGGTGTAGGTGTAGGGCTCGCTTTTACTATTTTTTCCATTATTTCAATTTTATTTTTTTTTATTTTGGGTTGGTTGAATTTGGTGCAAAAATGAATCCTTAATAATTCTTTGAGAAATTTCTTCATTGATATTCTCCAGCTTGCGCCTTCGAGATCTTTCACTACATCCGTCAATTGGTTTTGCTGGTCGACCTTTTTTCGACTTTCGTTGGCACTTATAGATGCACTCTCAAAAATAAGTTCCTTTATTAACCAGTGTTGGTAACGTTTATACATCTTTGCCTTGCTATGAGAGCATTCAATGTACCGTCTTTTCAAATTCGATGCAAAATTAGTAATTTTTCCTATGTGCATTTCAATGTCTTCTAGGTTACAATTCTTAAAGAAGTCGTTGCTCACTATGTGCAAAATTACATCGTCTAAATCATTTCGTTTAAAATAAATATCTGCCAGATCTCTGTAACAGTAATTAGCCATTGCACAAATTGTAATGAATAATAATTGTGGAAACATTATTATAAATACTCTTTCTTGCAATTATGTAAAATAAAAATTGTTATCTTTTATTACCACTTTTAGAAGCATAAAAAACCCACACCCTAATCCCTTTTAAAAGGTGAAGCATACCTGCTCATATCTTAAAGGGCTATGTCGCAATAGTTTTTTTTTTACCATTTACCTTTTATTTAAATTGTTTCCATTTTGTCAGGTATTTAAACTATATAACTCTAATTCAGACTATTAATGTTTTTGAAATATACTTATGTAAATGTACCTGTAACAATTAAGCGCATTATATCTTATCCCTTTTTTATAAGTATAAATTAAACAAATGTTTTTTCTTTGTCTTTTAGACAAGACTAATTTCTTACTTTTATTGAGTAACTTATGATTCTTACTAACTAACAAAAGTTTTTTACGCTAAGCCCAGAGCCATCGATGTATGTTTATTTCTGCCTCTGTCGACGTCGCCACAATCACATAATGCTGACTTTGCGCCTCGTGTGGAGTTTATGATTACATTTGTACTGAACAGTACAATTTGTTTTTTTATCAACGTTCGTCGCACAGACTGCATTGTCAGCAAAAAGACAGTGTGAAGTTATTTATGATAACTCTTCCCCTTCTAAGTGGGGAACGTCCACGGTCCTGTCAGCCGCGGTTCTTATTGCTATATTGACAGATTTGGTTATGGCGATTTTCCGCCGAGCCAATGTTATGCGTCGAAACACGCAACCAATGAATGCAATACACAGTAGAATGCTAATGGTGGAAATGCCAGTAATATGACTTCGTTCAATACTTATTTGCAAATGTTTGATGTGTTGAAGATTCTGTTGGTTTACATGATGAAGATATGGTACACTTAATATTTCTGTGTGTTCCGTCAAGTTTACGGTGGAGGCCCATGGTATCTCTGGTTTCATTGCGACTGTTGCCTTTTCATTGTAGAAGGTCGTTCCATTTATCTTTACATAATCTTCAAAGAGTACCAGGTAAGTACCATTAACTGTGACGGCTGCTTCTCCTTTCTCTTCTATGGTGACCATTTGATTGTTAATAACCATCAGACCATCACCTATTGTGGTAGTTGGTGCTAAGCTATTGTAGGTTGTACCGCAGTTGACTGAATTACGTGTTGTAAGTTGTAGAGCGCATGATGTAGTTCCAGACCGCAGACAGAACGTTGGAGTTGTGCCGCTGCAGTTTTTTACGGCAAGTGTGTGATTGTGGCATACGGCTAAGTTGGATTCTTGAAGATGCAGAATTTTATCACCGTGAGCTACTGGTAGAATGATTAGTTTCTTATATCTAAGCCTTGGAATAGGATATTTTATTAAAAAATAGATTACATTATCAATTTGCAATATCTTAATTCTAGCTACGGACATGATATCGGCTACTGTTAAATCTGTGAGGTGCTCATTTTGAATTATTGAATTAATTTCATTGTTGTTTAGAAGAGCAGAATTCGTGACACCAATTTTTGCGAATGAGATGGACGCAATGATGCTATCCAATTCTGTAATTATTGCCCTGTTTCTAGCTAAGAGTATGTCGTAGAGATGACCCGTGTCTATTTCTGCTTGTTTTTCTACCTTTAGAATTCGATTCACCAAGTCTGTCAAACTATTTATCTCTCTTTGCATCTCTGTATTAATAGTCACCTGTCTGTCGTGTGCGTCAATCAGTTGCTCTTCAGTTTTTGAAAGCCTGTCTAGGTCATCGTGGTCAGGTATGCCCGTAATGTATTTCAGTATTGTCCCTAAAGCATCTATGCTTCTAGCTTGTCTGTGGTGTAAGTTCAATGTCCGTATTAGTCTGCCTATTTGATTTATGTCTGCATCGAGCAATTTCCTCATGTGTGACTGCGGGAAGTATTTGGTAGCATTTATCGTCTCATCCATTAACAATTCGTATAAGATCAGGTTAGTAACGTGCTTGATGTATCCGAAATCCTCCCAAATTATGATGTCGCCGTCGGCGACTGGGATGTAGTTTGCGCCTGAATAGTCAATCACTCGTCCCATCGACACCGACATCAGTGTCGATAACACAACAATCCTAAAAAACGCAAAAATTCAAAAACCATTAATGGTTAAAGTCGGGGGGTTTTCCAATCTTTCCCTTCTTAAAACTCCTTATCTGAGGTTTATCCTTATGGACCCTCCTCCCCCTAATAAGGACTGTTGTGCCTAGATCCCTTTCAATCACTTTCTCAGCATAGAGGGGTGTCAACTTATTGCCCAGTCGCCTATTGGATTTGACTAGTACCTGCTCTCCTATAGAGAATTCCCTATCTTGTCTGTTTTTGTTCTGGAATGCAAGTCCTTTCTCCTGTGCAACCCGTAGGCGTGATGCTATTTGTTCATCACTCTTTGTTGAACGAAAGATGGTAATGGGTTTTTCACCAGTTATCGTATGGATAGACCTATTATACTCGATTGTGGCCAGAAGGACTATTTCCTCGATGTCGTCCAAATTCTTGTCGAGATTAAGGCAACGTGATATCTCCGTCAATGTGCTGTGGAATCGTTCCACTTGGCCGTTTGACGTACTGTGGAGGGGTGGGGTATTCGCGATTTCAATACCAAAATGATTCCTCAATGTCGCCTTTATGGTATGTGAATTAAGTGATTTTTCATTGTCACAGAAAATGGTCTTTGTATTGCAAAACATATTAAGCAGCTGCAACAGTTGCGGCCTTACGTCTACTATTGTTCGCGATTTTATTGATTGTACTATCGCAAACTTTGAAAATTTGTCGATGCAGGTCAGAAAGTGTTTTGCACCGGTGCTAAATATGCCAATGTGGAGAATTTCTCCGCAATATGTTGGAATGGGAGTTTCAGCTATAAGCTGTTTTCTTGGGTGGCGGTCGTACTTCGCCTTTGAACAAATGCGGCAATTCGAGGCAAATTGCTTTGCTTTTTTCTCCATTTTGGGGAAAAAGCAATCCTCCAAAATTTGTTTTGCGTTCTCCTGAGCCGCTCGATGCGCTCGATTATGCTCGGTTGCAATAATCTCCTCTTGTTCATTCGTGTTTGATATGTCCGTCACAAACTTTTCTGTATGCCTAAACTTTACCGTCGGAAACAGTTCAACCAGTCTGTGTTGGAACTTTGCCAATGTAGGCAAGTCGCAGCGTATTGCATTGACAACATCCACCTTCACTGCCTCCTGAAGAAGTGTAATCAGGTCGTCGCCAGTTCGGAATGAGATCAAGTGTCTTGTTTTCTTCCCAAAAATAATAAAGCTTCGTCTTTGAGGATCTATGACCTCCTCTATCAGTATTTGATTCCGGAAACAGTTAACCGGTTTATCAGTTCGTTCTATCGTATTTGTTGACGATTCCTCGCTGTGAATCGTCTCAATTCTCATATTGTCCAGGGTATTTATGTGCTGTCTAGATAACGCATCCTGGCTAGTAATGTAGAGAATTATCTCTCTACCAAAGTCATGGCTTATCGTGTTCGATTTCAAATCGATACTAGCGTGCACCCTGTTCAAAAGATCTAGACCAATTATGCCGTCAAAAGACGTCAAAATTGGTAATATGAAAAACTCAGACACTACCCCAAAAACTTGAATCTTGCATTTTTGTTCGATTGGGGTAGTTCCATGGATCGATTTAACAGAAAATTTATTATTGACAGGCTTTATTGCCTTTAGCATTGGTAAGGGCTTAATGTAACTTTTGGATGCTCCCGTGTCAATAAGGAGTTTAATTTCTGTCCCCCCTAATGTCTTTGAGATCCACGGTAGGAGGGACCTTCCCCTAAAAAATTCACCTCATCGCATTCTATGTCGACTACAGCCTGTTCCGCCTCTTCGTCATACAATGGTCTACCAGGCATTTGGTCACTTAAATGAGTTACCCGCTGCAGCTTTGGTCCGGTAAAATGCCCAGAATTGGCCGTGCGCTTGTGTTGATTATCCTGTGACCTATATTTGTCCTGATATATTTGCGTCGGCTGTCTAAATTGAGACAGTGAAGTGTCCACGTCCATTGGCTCCCCCCACCTCCGATTGTCGTTAGGAAATCTATTCTGTTTTCGGTCATTTGAATTATTGTAAGGACCCTGTGGCTGACCGACGTTTTTAGTCTGTTCCATGGATGCATTGCCCGAATAATGAGGGTTTTTATGTCCGATTTGCAGGTCCGATTCACCAACTCTTCGATTGTCTGCGTCAGGTGTTAAAAATCCCTTTTTATTATTATTTCCGCTATATCTGACTGCGAAATTAGCTGCAAAGGCATAGCGCTCGTGGTTAGCGTCTACCTCTTGCGCCAGAGCCAATGCGGATGGGAGATCCGTTGGTCTTGAAGCAAATAGAATGTCGCATAAGGGCTTTCTCAACCCTGATATAAAGACTCTGAGGGCATCGGCCCTATATTTCTCATTAATGGTATCTGCTATTGTTGTCTCGTAAGACATAATAGTTTTATTACCTAATAAGGTTAATTTCTTTTCAACCTCATCGTAAAATTCCGAACAAGACATTGAACCCTGCCTCAGCGTGGATAGTTCCTGCTCGATAAGATATACCGGATGCTTGTCTGAGTATGTAAAGTCAAGCCGAGCAACTATGGCCTTAAAGTTCAACACCGTATTGAAAGACGAAAGTACCGAGTCTGCAGCACCTCGTATTTTATTTCTAAGGATTATTATGGCCTGATAATGTCGTTCACTACCATCGTACCGTTTAAAAAGTTCGTATGCATTGTGGGCGGACTCCCGCCAAGACACGTATGTACCTGGTTGACCTACAAATTCTGGTAGGGATTTGATCGCGTCCAAAGTTATGTCACAAACCACCAACGGATTAATTGTCACTTTTGCATATTTTTCAATTTTAGGCTTTGTTAACGAAACCTGATTCTGTATTGCTACAATTTTTTTGTCAAATTCTATCTTTTGTGCTGTTAATGCCCTACTCACCTCAGCCCTAACAATGTCGCTCACTTGCTCTGCGTTAACTATTCCGTCCGAATTTCCTATGTTTAGATTCTCGAACAAAACCACTAGTCCCTCACTCATTCACTCGCATAAATTTCACAGACAACCAAAATGTTGTTTTATTTCAGCTCTTATACTTCCTTATTCTTTTTATTAAAAAATCAAAAAATTTAAAAAAATGAGCACTTCACTTACAGGTTTTTCATCTTAGAATTATGAGTTCTTGTTGATTAATAATTATGGCAATTTGATTCGTTGGCATATAACTTCTTCGCAGCCCAAAGGAAAATTCGTTCCTTGGTGGCCCTCTTTCTTTTTTTGCTTCTGCTCACTTTCGATGCTTCGCCTTCCAATTTTATTTTATTTCGCAGCCCAAAGGAAAATTCGTTCCTTGGTGACTTTTATATATATTTTTTTTTTTTTTTTTAAATAATCGTGGCAAATGACTTTCTTTATTTCAATTTGCTTCGCGATAGATCACTTGTTTTATTATTACTTTAAATTGAATTAATTTTCGCGAGCCCCACGTTGGGCGCCAATTAAACAAATGTTTTTTCTTTGTCTTTTAGACAAGACTAATTTCTTACTTTTATTGAGTAACTTATGATTCTTACTAACTAACAAAAGTTTTTTACGCTAAGCCCAGAGCCATCGATGTATGTTTATTTCTGCCTCTGTCGACGTCGCCACAATCACATAATGCTGACTTTGCGCCTCGTGTGGAGTTTATGATTACATTTGTACTGAACAGTACAATTTGTTTTTTTTATCAACGTTCGTCGCACAGACTGCATTGTCAGCAAAAAGACAGTGTGAAGTTATTTATGATAACTTATATAAAAACTCCTGACAACTCTACTGACACGCAAAAAAATACACCGCGGTGCACCGGTACGACCAACTTTTGTATTCATAACACTCAGACGGATGGACGGACATCGTTTAATCGACTCAGAAAGTGTTTTTGAGTCGATCCGTATAATAAAAGATGGATAAAGGTCCAATATTTTTTGGCAGTTACAAACATCACCTCAAACTTAATATGTATATCCTAACCACATATTGGACAACTTTTGTATTCATAAATTTTGCAGAAAATATCTAACCTTGGGTCAGAAAAATTGTTCTGGTGCACACGGGCGGAAACTGGCGGGAGTATAGGGGAGGGTTCGGACTATAGAAGAGTGCAAGATTTTTTCTGTCTGCTTTTGACTGGCAGGAGTTAAGCTCTATTGAGTAGGAGATTTGCGGAAAATTTTGACCTCTTTAAAAAATTTTTTTTTTAATTTCGAAATGACTCAGTGATTTTACATTTTTAACATTAGTAGTATGGAGGCCACAAAATTATACAAAATTTATTTCACTTCAAAATCTTTTAAATCAAAAAAGTTACAGTCATTCAAAAATAAAAATTTACAAAGAAATTTTTAATTTTAGCAAAATACTGAGAAAGCCCATTTTCGAAGACCCTGTTCGCTGTGATATAGTTGAGATAGAATCGCAATTTTTGGCTCCCGAGGTTTACTAGTATTTACTTTCAAATGAATAACATAACTTTAAAATCGGTAACAAAAAAAAATGATTTTTGGCCGCCTTCTCAAAATATGGTCCACTGTGCGCTCTGAGAGAAAACTTTGAGCTATTTTAATTAATTCCAATGGAAAATTAAGTGTTATCATTTTATAAATAAGTCCATCGTGCCAAACCGAATCCGGTGTTGATTTTATATCTAGTAATACTATTCCAGTAGATGTCCCAGTATTAAAATTTGAATTTACTAGTTTACGAATTGTAACAAGTGGCTGGGTAGTATTATAATCCTTACGGAAACCAAATTGTTGTTTAGGTAGAATACTCTCTGAATCAATAAAATCTGTGAGCTTTTCTTTAATCACTTTTTCAAGTACCTGGCTTAAAGATGATAACAGACTTATTGGCCGATAAGAAAGATGGCAGAAATGAGTTTTGTTTGATTTTTTTTATTGGTATAATTTTTGAGTTTTTCCATATTTTTAAAGGTGTTTTCATCACAATAATGTCCGATTTCCCTTACTATCGACAGCGACCTGCCCAAACGATATTGTCATAACTTTGTCTAGGTAAATGCTTTATTTTGTAAATGAGCGCGATTTCAAAAGACAGACGGACGGATGGACAGACGGACGGATGGACAGACGGACGGATGGACAGACGAACATCGCTATATCGACTCATGTTGTTATAACTAATGGCAAAGGATTTATACTTTTCCGGGCGCAAATGCATTTGTCATTGTGTTACAAATAGAATTACAAACTTACAGATATCCTCTGCAGAGTTTTGTGGAGGGTATAAAAATTAGTAATGAAATTTGTGCACTGGTAACTCTTCTTTACGCTTGTATTTTTTCTTAGTTTTTCTTTTCATTTACAAAAAATTTAATGTCATTCTTTTTTCAACTTTTTATTGAATAAATAAAATTATATAAAATCAAACGGATTTTTAATAAAATTATTTCCAATAGAATTTGTATGATCCACTAAATAAGAAGTTTGTGAACTGACTTAATTTTTTTTTTTGATACTTTGTTTGTCCGATTCTTTAATCGATCTCAATCTTAATAAAAATTTTTCCGTAAGTTCAATTATCAAGCATGAAAATTTCTTCACTTTCTTTACTTCAGATAAATGTAGTTAAAATATCTATATAAAAACTTTTTTACGCTTTTTTTGTGTTAGCCGCTTTCTACAAAAAATCGCTTAATTGGCGTTTTCGTTTTCTCTGAATACAGTAATACCAACTTGGCACTTTTCAAACTATATTTAGCGCATTTTTGTCGTTATGCGCTTTCCAAAAAAAAGAACTAAATATAGTGCAAAAAGCACCAAGTTGGCAGCATTGTGTACAAAATTCTTATGGGAAAGAGGAATGCATTAAAAAAACGCAATTTCGTAGGTTAAAAATATCATAAAATATTACCAAAAGTTAGTCCATATTACAAGCATTAAGGAGCTGATTATCGACCAAAAATGACCAAACAGTATGATAAAGCAGTTCATTTAATTTATCATAATTGGCGGAAAAATTTCCAGATTAAACCTTGAAAACAGACAAAATCTAATTTTTCTCTTCTAAACGCACAAAATACACTCAGAATTAAATGTAATTTTAGAGGATGTTTTTGTATATTCTTCTAGAAGGTGATAAAAATTGCTCACGAAAATGGTCGACACAGGATTAGATTGAATTACAAAAATGTGTCTTGTGAAATTTCCCTATGGACTTCCAGATAAAAAATTTAGTTCGAAGAAAAGCTTCCATTATTTTTCTTCTTATTTCATGCTTTGTTGGCCCCTCAAATTAATTTTTAAAAGACTCATTTCCTATTGAAATGAAAAAACCATTTAGACCGACTATACGTTATATTATACCTCGAGTTTCGGAAAACATTCTTACCTTCAACTTTCCTAAGGTCATAGTTAGATATAGAAAATATGTATAAAACAAATTTGAGTGGCATTTTTATTAACATGTCGCCTGTAGATATGAAACTGTCGGTATTTATATGGGCCCAGGTCTAAAAATGAATCGATTATGACCATATTTGTATAAGTCACATATTTTCCAAAAAACCACAAATAATAAAAATTTTAGAGAAATCTATACAATATTTTTGCTTTTAGGTAGATTTAAATAAAGATCGAGAATAACCACTTTCTGGGTTTTATGACTTAAAATATGTCGTACAGAAATAATTGGACTAAACACTAGTGGGCGTAATAAACAGACATCAACTATATTTAAATGATACTTTTATGATAATCTTGATGTTTTTTAAGTACATGTATAATTTTTTCTTTATTTGTTTAAAAATTAAAAACGTGCGAATTTTCCCCCTTTTGGCCGTTTTCACCCACTAAGCGGTCGAACTTTAAATAAAAATCCCTCTTGGCTGATGGTTATTTTTCGGTTTGCATCTTAGTCCCAACTTTTATATTTCAGGATTCATCTGTTTACAAGATGCAAGAGGTACCGATATTCCACCTTTTGACAATTTGTACTCCTTTAAAATCCTTCTTCCTACAGAACTACTGAATCGGTCCGTGGTGATTCTTATATATTAAGACCTTTTAATTTCGTAAGCTTACCTAGAATTTCCTGTATCTATACTAATATAATAAAGATGTTTGTTTGTTTCTAGGAGGCAATCTCTGTAATTACTTATCTGATAGTCCTGAATTTTTTAAAAATATTTTTAGTGGGCGTGGCACCTCCCATAAAGAGTAAATTTTTAATATCATATATATTGAGTACTATGATAGGGAGAACTTTGCAAATTTGTGTGAGGTCACCTATTATTAATGTTAGTAGCTATGCCGGAAATGGACAGGACCGGATAAATACCAAGTACAACAAACTACTTACTTAATTTCATATATCTCGAGTACTATGAAGGACAGCTTTGCAAATTTGTCATAGGTCAACTATTATGAACGTGGGTAGTCAGACGAAAAATGGGCGGGATCGGACAAAGGGGCGTGGCACCACCCATACAATGTAAAGAATTAATGTCATATATCTGGAGTACTGTAAGAGTGAGAGCCTTGAGACTTTGCGTCAGCTCTTTTATAACGATCCCGAGGGAGTGTGGGTTGCGAAGCACACCGAGTTACACCTAATATTTTTATAAAACAAAACTGTTATAAATGTAACTTTTATTAATTTTATTTGTATGAAGAAAAAAACACAATATTGCAATAGTTTACTTAAGGACAAAAGAAAACTTTAAAGATGACTTAATATTTTTTTGACTGGCAACAAAGAAATAATATCTTTTAAGATATTAGAAGATTCACAAGCAGTACCCTTGATCAGATCACGACTTTTACCCATTAAAACACGATAATTTACAGCAGATTCATTCCATGTGCCATATAAATAGGTTGTCATTTTATCCGATAAAACCCAGACTGTGCCTTCAGGATCAATCCTTATCTCATTCGAAAATACCAAAGTTTCAGAATCTTTATCAACGATACCTTGTGTTTCAAGAGTATGAGGTTTCTTGACATTCCAACAGCCTATAGCATCCTTATTGGGCAGTGTATAGAAAATGACACCCGTTTCATCATCATACGCCTCGGCTGAGGACTGACCATTCTGACCACGATCACCAACATATTTGAATTCTTTAGAAGCAGCGGGGCTCGTAACATATTCTTCATTTTGAAGAACCTTATTACATACCTTATACTCTAAAAAGTTAGCAAAGGCATGGAAGTAAACGTCTTTGGAACCATCTAGTTTTCTGGGACCAAGGGTCATGCCAAAGATACCGTCAGTCCATTGGAAATCAAGACCGTCAACAGTGAAGTTCATTGCCGCAACATCGTTTATGAAGGAATCATGTGTGACACGATACGAACGATTTTTGCGGAAGGAATAGACAACTAAACCATAGCCCTGGAAATCCGGAGCATAAGCATACGTATCCGAACACTTAGAACGATCAGAATCAATGAGCTGTTAAATATAAATTAATTAATATAGATTGCAACTGTCGTCCTTCTCTTCATAAGAGACTTACAATATTGGCAAAGAACGTATCAGCTACAGTTTGATCTTGGGGTATGACATATCTTCGGATTAACTTGTCGGTTTTCAAGTCAAATATAACTATAGCACTGGGCGCCACTTGGTTACCTTCGCCATTAATATCTGCTAAACCTGTATCCATAACCCATAAACGATCACATTTATCCACTTGTATGCGGAATGGCGATATAATTGTGGAATCATCTTTTAAGGTACAACCTCCTTCACATTTCTCTGTAGGCAGCTTATGAGCGTTCCAGCTGGGGTAGGGTATGACCTTGGGAGATTTTTCTGTGGATTTCAAATCAACATAATTCAATGATGAGGCTACACCAGCATCCCACCTAAAAAGTAAAATATGAAACAATCGGTTAATGTGTATCTAAGAAAAGTTTGAATAAATATAAACAATAAAATTAATTATAAATCATGATTCTAAATATAAATAATTATTCTAACAAAAAACTAACACATAAAAACCAAGTTTTTGTTATACTCCCTTTCATTGTAAATTAAGTTTAAAATCATGTAATTAAAAATATTTATGTATGTCAAAAATCTAAAATTTGGTAGATCGAAAAAAAATGGTAGATCATTCTTATCACCACCACGAGTCTGCCTGCAAAGTTTCAGCTAGATTGGATTACAGGAAAAGTATTTAAAATCGATCCAAAGTTTTTCGGCAAGCAGACTTACGAGAGGCAGTAAAAAAGTTTCAAGAATTTATCGCTTTTTTTCTTGTAAATATATGTGTTTTCTTTTGAATCAGATAACTATTTAGTGCCAACTACAGAAAGGTATTGATCATTTGTAACACTTACTAGTATTTTTAACTAAAAAAAGTTATTTACAAAAAATAAAAAATAAATAAAAAATAACAAAGAAAATTTAGTAAATTTCTGAACAACAACAATTCTTTTTGTATTTTAGAATTTTAATTTAAGAAATTTGGTTAAACCTCACATTATTTTTAGCAGACAATATAATAAATACTTTTCTTATAGTTTTCCTTCTCAAAAATATTTTTACAAATAAATTATTTTTATCCCATACTCGAATTCTACATATGTTAAATAAATATTGACTAAATTTTTATCCAAATTAATAAAGAAGCATTGATTAGTAGTTGCATAAATTTTGCATATTTTGCATATTTTTGCTCAACATATTTTCATCAAAATATTAATTTATTGAGATTTTTCATATATTTCTCTAAAAATAAATAAATTTAAAATTAAATAGCATCAATTTGTAGTTGCATATTTTTGTATATTTTCCTTTAAATGTTTGTACCTCACAAATTTTATTTCACCTTCTAAATTTTTTTCATCTATAAAAATGTTTTATAAATAATCTAACCCACAAAAACAAAGTTTTTATTGAAACTCTTACTTTCCTCATGCATATGACCGACTATACGATACCCTATACCATGCGTTTAGAAACCCTATCTCTTAGGCCCAACTAACTGGACATTGAAAATAAGCAAAAACCAAATTCGAGTGGGATTTTTATTAATTTTTTTGGCTGCAGATATGAAAAAGTTCATATCGGATGCTATATCTATAAAGGGACTAGGTCCAAAAATGGACCGATCCTGATCATGTTTGGTAAAGTCTCTTGTATTTTGCAAAAATATGTACAAACAAAATTTGAGAAGAATCAGTGCAATATTTTTGTTTTTTAATAGATTTAAGTGAAGATCGGGAAGCAGATCTATATGGGGTAAAAGGTATAATTTTTGGACTACTCATTAGTGGATGTAATGAACGCATACAAACCCAAATTGAGTAAGATCTATATGACAATTTGGATCTTATGGTTTATGTCGATTTCATATGGGTAATTTGTATGGAGGCTAGGTCTGAACATGGACCGATTCTCACCAATTTCAATAGCGTTCATCCCATGACCGATAAAAGTTTATATACCAAATTTCATCAAAATATATTCATATTTGCGACCTGCAATTTGATTACAAGCTTTACATGGACACACAGACGGACGGACGGACGGACGGACATTGTTAAATCAACTCAGAAAGTGATTCTGATTCGATCGGTATAATTAAAGATGGGTCTAGGTCAAATATTTTTGGTTGTTACAAACAGCAGCACAAAGTCATTATACCCAAACCACATAGTGGTATAGGGTATAAAAAGATTGAGAAGGAAATGTACTTTTTTTACGAAAGATACTTTTGCTAAGATAAAGTAAATTTTTAATAAAAGGTTCTTCTTTGAGAAAAGGTATTTTTTAAAAAATAGTATTTTTTTGAAAAACATAAAATATGTATATAAAAAAATATCTGTCAGAAAAAAAAAACCTTTAAAATTTATGCGATGATAGTAGTTATATTAATACGTAGACGTATGAGTGATAATTTTATATTAAATAAATATAAATAATACGGGGTGGTTTGTTGGTTTAAAGCAAAAAAGTTTATAATTAATAATATATTAATTTTAGGAATTTGCATAATAAAAAATTCCCATAAAAGAAGTAACGAAAACAAACAGCTTTCATCAAAACTTTTCAAATGTTCCATTCGAGATTCTATCAAATGTTTGGTAAATATTATCAGAAAAACTACATAAATAGAAGTAGAACAACTAAACACTTTTTCGAATTTAAGAAATTCAATGGTGTTGCATAAAATAATATAAAAAACACATAATTGAAATGAATAAGTATAGTGAATGCTAAAAATTGTGGGTATCCTTTAATCCTTTAATATCTAATTAAGTGTAGTTAAGTAATTGCTTCTCTTGTTTAATAAAAACGAAATTTTCTCTTACCTTGGCACGGTTAAAAACAACTTATTGTGCCATCTTTCTACGCCTACGGGTAGATTGTTTTTAGGAATATAATCACCCGAAGCGAGGGCAGCCTGTTTTGCTGCATCGCTAGGCCAATCAAATTCTAATTCTTTCCATTCGAATTTTACATCTAACTTGGCTTGTACCACTACAGCACCCAGACAGATGAGTGGAAGAACGAATAATAATTTCATTTTTCTTCACTTAAAAATTTCACTTCTTCACAGTTTGGTGTTACTTTTAGGCCAACTTGGCTAATACTCTTAGTTGTTTAGAAGTTTTAAAGCTTTATATACTGCCAAGCGAGAACGCCGGCTTGAGCTGATTGGTCTACTAAAAGTGTTGAGAATTGTATGTATAATAATTGATATTGTTGCTGAAACATCAGTTGTTTATGTTGCTGAATCATTGTTGAATCAGCATCAGCAGAAAACAGACACAGTTAAATCTATATTTAATTTGTCAGTTCTTTGTAAATACAATTGGAATGCTTTTGATGTTTATTATTTCTAATTTACGTGGAAAATTTTTGATATTGTTACTGTTTGTTCTGCGTGGTATATTGTTGCTTGTTATGTTATTGACATTGATATTGATATTATCAATTGCTGCGTCAATAATTTTTTTTGTTGTTTATTGTTGTCGTCACTATTGCTAAGAATGTTGTTGTGTGGTAGTTATTAGCAATATTGTTGATATTGGTAGTTGTTTTGTTGTTGTTGATTCTGTGTTTGAGGTTTTCCCCAGGGAGATATATCATGTCTGATGTATTATTTTGCTAATGCCAAGTATGCCTGATGCCGAACACAGTACGTTGGGGAATAGCGAAGGCGATGTAATGAATATGCAGCTTTACGAATTTCTTTTGGAGTTCGCTAACATATATTCTCCATTTAAAAGTTTCGTCCACAGGTACTCTTAATTTTCATTTATATTTTTTGTGGATGCACACTATATTATGATATTTTAATTTAATCTTATTTGGATATCAAATTATCGTGGCACCATTGGCATACTGTATCAAGTTGTTGTTGTATGGTTTCTATTGCAATTTCATTGTTTTTGTTGGCAACAATTATTCCCGTATCGTCAAGATAGATGTTAATACGTACAATATAGAACCAACAAACATAAATGAAATCAAAACCACACGATCCACATGTGACGATGCTTTGTATATGCTAGAATTTAACAGAAGTCAGATTTCTAAAAGAAAAGTATTTAAGATAAAGTACTTTTATGGTATAGTGCTCCACTGGAGAAATCCCCGGCGTCGTGCAAGAGGACCGACACAGTGTTCAAAATGTGCGTTATATGGTCATGGCTCATCAAATTGTTTTAGAAAAAATGTATGTCTAGGTTGTGGAGGTCCACATGACTATTCATGTTGCCAGTTAAATAAAGTTACAAGTGAAGGCCCTGTGATATATAAATGTTTTAATTGTATTAAGAATAACTTGAAAAATGTTAATCATCGAGCAGATGACATAAACTGTCCATCGCGCCGCGAGTACCTAGAAATACGACAAAGAGTTTCCAGAAAACAACACATTCGTAAAATGTCACAACATTCGGAACCTGATCCTTTCATCTGGGATGACGACATCCCAAATAACCGTGATATATCATCAACTAATAAGGTGCGTATTTTTCCTCGCACCGATGAAACTCCATCAAGTAGTAGAGCACATGATGCTCTCAATAAAGTTTCCTACGCAGCAAAAGCTAAAGCAGCTCAAATAATAGATCATGATAACGATGATCTCTCTAATGAAAAGCTATTAGAAATTTTCTTTGATGCAGTCGATGCTCTAGAAAAATGTAAAAACAAATATGACAAGCTGCGAGTACTTGGAAATATGCTTAAACATGTCATATAAAGAAACAACAATGTATAGAATCAATGTTATGCTTTGGAATGCCCAAGGCATAACTAATCCAACAGCTATATATCAATTGGAATACTTTTTAAATGAAAAAAAACGGTCGATATAGTTTTTATTAATGAAATTTTTTTTAAACAAAAACACAAATTCAAATTGCTTAATTATAAAATCTACCGTCAAGATCGATTAACCCATGGAGGAGGTGTATTAATAGCGATTAAAAATACAATTCCTCACCAATATATATCAATAATGTCAACAACAATTATTGAAAATGTTTCCATTGTAATAAATATTAATAACCGGCCAATTAGATTTACAGCTGCATACTGCCCACGACACACTAACAGCTTCATTGAAGATTTAAACAAAATCACCACAACAACGTCTGAATTTTTTGTTTTCGGCGATTTTAACGCTCACCATACTAGTTGGAACTGCCAAGGAAACAACACTGCTGGTAGAAAACTATATAACCATCAAATGAATTCCAATTATTACATCCACTCGTCCAACACCTCTACTCGATTTGTGCAGCGTTCAACACCCACACAAGCATCAGTTATTGACCTTCTTCTTACAAACTCGAACTTAAATATTTCGGCAATAGAAACTCATCCAGGTATGTTAAACTCTGATCACGTTCCAGTTACATGTCAAATTTATGGTTCCATTATTGAAAGAAAAATACTTATTCCACTGTATCAGATGGCAAATTGGAATGAAATCAATCAATGGGTAGACCAAGAGATTCGAAGAAATAATTTACTATTTGCAATTATAACCGAGTCAGACATTGAACAAATCTATATATATAAAATTCATTTTCTGTTTGTTTGTTTGTTTGTTTGTTTATTTGTTTGTTTGTTTGTTTGTTTGTTTGATTGACCGCTATCCAAATTTTTATTTTTCAACGGATTTTCCTGAAATTTTGTGCACACGATCTCTATATCCCAGGAAAGGTCGCCATATACTTTTTACCGGCCACGCCTACTTTTACGCCCACTTTTTATGTAAAATTCATTTTCTGTTTTATTCATATTTGTTCACTATACAAATTTTTATTTGTTAACAGATTTCTCTGAAATTCGGTACACACGATCCCTGTACTCCAGCTAAGGTCGCCATCTACTTTTTATCGACCACGCCTACTTTTACGCCCACTTTTTATATACAATTAATTTTCTGCTTTTTGGTATATTTGTTCGGTATACAAATTTTTATTTTTCAACGCATTTCTCTGAAATTTGGTACACACGATCTTTGTACCTCAGGCCAGGTCACCGGGTGATTCTTGCGGCCACACATACTTTTACGCCCACTTTTTGTATACAATTCGTTTTCTGTTTTTTGGTATATTTGTTTGCTATACAAATTTTTGTTTTTCAACGGAATTCTCTGAAATTTGGTACACACGACCTCTGTACTCCACCTAAGGTCGCCATATGCTTTGTACCGGCCACGCCTACTTTAATGCCTACTTTTTTTATACAATTCATTTTGTTTTTTGGTATATTTGTTCGCTATACAAATTTTTATTTTTCAACCGATTTCTCCTCCAGGGAAAGTCGACATATTCCTCATACCGGTCACACCTACTATTACGCCCACTTTTTGTATACAATTTATATTCTGTTTTTTGGTACATTTGTTCGCTACACAATTTTTTTTAACGGATTTCTCTGAAATTTGCTACACACGATCTCTTCGTCGGTCACGCCTACTTCTACGCCCGCTTTTTATACAAAATTAATTTTCTGTTTTTTGTATATTTGTTCACTATAGAAATTTTTATTTTCAAGGGATGTCTAAAATTTGGTCAAACGATCTCTATACTACAGGGAAGGTCACCATATGCTTCTTACAGGCCACGCCTACTTTGCGCCAACTTCTATGTATATAAAACTTATTTTTTCCTTTTATTTGTTTCTTTATTTGATTGCTATAAAAACTTTTATTTTTCAAATTTAGTACATATTCCAGGGAAGGTCGCTGTATGATTTTTACCGACCACGCCTACTTTTACGCCCAATTTTCTTATAAAATTCATATTTTGTTGTGTGGTATATTTCTTCCCTATACAAATTTGTACTTTTCAATGGATTTCTCTGAAATTTGGGTTACACGGAAATAACTACACGGTGAACAAATTCCCCAAACTTAAAAAAAGGTACCCAAAAGAAATGAACAAATTCCTCATTTATTTTTAATCGAAATAAAAAATGAACTTACTCCCCAAATTCATTCTTAAATTTTTAAATATTTTTATTTAATGAATTTTGATAATATTTATTTTAGTAAACATTTGCATACTGCTCTCAATATATGTCCAACAATAAATGCATTTAAAATGAGTATTCTTTTCAAAATAAGTTGGCAACAGCTGCGCGGCAGCACAGGTGTGGTTGCCAAACGCGCGGAAGCGGCGCGCGCCGTGCGACCGCGGACTCGGACTCGACGGGTGCGGACGCGACGCGCTCGCGGAACACAGCTCAGCTAAAATATCGCAATGATCTGAAAAATATGTTTTAGGAATTAAAATAAGTTAACGAGAACTAAGCGGCAGCACGGGTAGTAGCTGCGAGGAAGCGGCGCGCGGACGCGGACGCGACGGATGCGGACGCGACGCTCTCGCGGAACACAGCTTACCAAAAATATCGCAATGATCTGAAAAATATATTTTGGTGATTAAAATAAGTTTACAACAACTGCGCGGCAGCACGGTTCTGGCTGCCAAACGCGCGGAAGCGGACGCGACTTGCTCGCGGAACACAGCATAGTGAAATGTCGTATGACAAATTTTATCTACGTATGTGAAATAATTACCTGTTGATCAAAATAGGCCACACATATACTATAAGCAGTTGCTTAAAGAAACCTTGCGACAAAATATTAAACGTCGCATTAGTCTTTCATTTCTGAAACTTGAATTTGACGTCTCTGCTCAATGATGATCACTTATTGAATGAATTAATTCAATTTTTAAAAGTTTTGATTCCTTTAATTTGCGGCCCATTCTGTTATATTTGATGTTTATAAATAAACTGAAAAAAAAAACTTAAAGCGGTTTCGCACCTTATTTTTGAAGCATTTTTGCTGCAGCATCTTATAAAAACTTCTAAATTAAAAAATCAAAAATTTTTTAATTGAAATAAAAAATGAATTTACAGCCCATACAAATTTTCGGGGAGAAAGTTCATTTTATTGGGGAATTTGTTCATTGGGGACTAAGTAATCAGCGCCTCGTAAGCATAGTGAACCATTTTTCAAGTCAAAGGCCTTTTTATCCCGGGCAAGACCGGGTAAAAACAGCTAGTATTTAATATCTACAGTTTTTGAGATTTTACTGAAAGTATTGCAACAAATAATTTACTTTTTTTTTTTTTTTAATAAGTGAAAAAACATTTGGAAATATTTACATGTAGATAAAAAGATAGGGAAAAAACTTTTAAGTTTTCTAAGAAATTCTGCCTTTAACCCCTTCTTGCATCTTCTATTCAGAAGTTACAGAAAAAGTTAATTTTAGAAAATTCTTATTAAATCTAAACTTGAAGACCTGTTTCTGTCTTCGAATCTTGTTGTTATTTTACTAATGACAGTTTTAAACAGATCTTGTTTAGAATTTCTATGTAGCAGTGCAGTTGAGTATCTTCTAGGCAGGTTGTATATAATCTTCAAGTTTTTATTTTGGATAATTTGTAGCTTTTTAAGGTAAGTGTAGGCACATCTCGTTGACCATACCTGCCAGCCATATGTCATTATTGGTCGTATACACATATTATATAATAACAGCTTATTTTTGCAATTTAGTTTAGATTTTCGGTTAAGCAGAGGGAAAAGCGCTCTTCCGCACTTTAATGCCTTATCACCCGCTTGTGTGACATGATTTTTGAATGTTAGTTTTTTATCGAAAACAACTCCCAAATATTTGACTGAATCTAGTATTGTAATTTCAGTCTCTTGCATACAAAGTGTTGTTTGCGGAATTCTTTTTGGTGACTTGTTAAACGGGAAAATAATTGCTTGTGTTAATAACTACCACACAACAACATTCTTAGCAATAGTGACGACAACAATAAACAACAAAAAAAATTATTGACGCAGCAATTGATAATATCAATATCAATGTCAATAACATAACAAGCAACAATATACCACGCAGAACAAACAGTAACAATATCAAAAATTTTCCACGTAAATTAGAAATAATAAACATCAAAAGCATTCCAATTGTATTTACAAAGAACTGACAAATTAAATATAGATTTAACTGTGTCTGTTTTCTGCTGATGCTGATTCAACAATGATTCAGCAACATAAACAACTGATGTTTCAGCAACAATATCAATTATTATACATACAATTCTCAACACTTTTAGTAGACCAATCAGCTCAAGCCGGCGTTCTCGCTTGGCAGTATATAAAGCTTTAAAACTTCTAAACAACTAAGAGTATTAGCCAAGTTGGCCTAAAAGTAACACCAAACTGTGAAGAAGTGAAATTTTTAAGTGAAGAAAAATGAAATTATTATTCGTTCTTCCACTCATCTGTCTGGGTGCTGTAGTGGTACAAGCCAAGTTAGATGTAAAATTCGAATGGAAAGAATTAGAATTTGATTGGCCTAGCGATGCAGCAAAACAGGCTGCCCTCGCTTCGGGTGATTATATTCCTAAAAACAATCTACCCGTAGGCGTAGAAAGATGGCACAATAAGTTGTTTTTAACCGTGCCAAGGTAAGAGAAAATTTCGTTTTTATTAAACAAGAGAAGCAATTACTTAACTACACTTAATTAGATATTAAAGGATTAAAGGATACCCACAATTTTTAGCATTCACTATACTTATTCATTTCAATTATGTGTTTTTTATATTATTTTATGCAACACCATTGAATTTCTTAAATTCGAAAAAGTGTTTAGTTGTTCTACTTCTATTTATGTAGTTTTTCTGATAATATTTACCAAACATTTGATAGAATCTCGAATGGAACATTTCAAAAGTTTTGATGAAAGCTGTTTGTTTTCGTTACTTCTTTTATGGGAATTTTTTGTTATGCAAATTCCTAAAATTAATATATTATTAATTATAAACTTTTTTGCTTTAAACCAACAAACCACCCCGTATTATTTATATTTATTTAATATAAAATTATCACTCATACGTCTACGTATTAATATTTATAACTACTATCATCGCATAAATTTTAAAGGTTTTTTTTTTTCTGACAGATATTTTTTTATATACATATTTTATATTTTTCAAAAAAATACTATTTTTTAAAAAATACCTTTTCTCAAAGAAGAACCTTTTATTAAAAATTTACTTTTTCTTAGCAAAAGTATCTTTCGTAAAAAAAGTACATTTCCTTCTCAATCTTTTTTTAAACTCTTTCTTTTAACTAATACTCTCTGTCGGTCTGCCATGTTGCAACCCCATTCCCACTCATCCAATTGATCTGAAACTTCGCTCATAGTCTTGTTGTGACTATAAATTAATTTTGGGGTTATCAAGCATAGTCACGCATAGTGACGCACAGTCACGGAGTGCTTTAAAAACCATTTCCCCTTATCCTATCGATCTGAAATTTGGTCGATAGACTTGTTGGGGCCAAAGATTAATTTTAAGATAGTCATGCATAGTCACGCATAGTCACTGAGAGATTAAAACCTCACTTCCCCTCATCCGATCGATCTGAAAATGTGTACATAAACTTGTTGTGGCCAAAAATTAATTTAAAGATAGTCACGCATAGTCACGCCCAGCCACGGAGTGATTTAAACCCCATTTCCACGTATCCAATCAATCTTAAGCTTTGTCCATAGACTTGTTGTAATCAAAGATTAATTTTAAAATAGTCACGCAAAGTCACGCTCAGTCACGGCGAGATTCAAAACTCATATGCATGAGGAAAGTAAGAGTTTCAATAAAAACTTTGTTTTTGTGGGTTAGATTATTTATAAAACATTTTTATAGATGAAAAAAATTTAGAAGGTGAAATAAAATTTGTGAGGTACAAACATTTAAAGGAAAATATACAAAAATATGCAACTACAAATTGATGCTATTTAATTTTAAATTTATTTATTTTTAGAGAAATATATGAAAAATCTCAATAAATTAATATTTTGATGAAAATATGTTGAGCAAAAATATGCAAAATATGCAAAATTTATGCAACTACTAATCAATGCTTCTTTATTAATTTGGATAAAAATTTAGTCAATATTTATTTAACATATGTAGAATTCGAGTATGGGATAAAAATAATTTATTTGTAAAAATATTTTTGAGAAGGAAAACTATAAGAAAAGTATTTATTATATTGTCTGCTAAAAATAATGTGAGGTTTAACCAAATTTCTTAAATTAAAATTCTAAAATACAAAAAGAATTGTTGTTGTTCAGAAATTTACTAAATTTTCTTTGTTATTTTTTATTTATTTTTTATTTTTTGTAAATAATTTTTTTAGTTAAAAATACTAGTAAGTGTTACAAATGATCAATACCTTTCTGTAGTTGGCACTAAATAGTTATCTGATTCAAAAGAAAACACATATATTTACGAGAAAAAAAGCGATAAATGCTTGAAACTTTTTTACTGCCTCTCGTAAGTCTGCTTGCCGAAAAACTTTGGATCGATTTTAAATACTTTTCCTGTAATCCAATCTAGCTGCAGGCAGACTCGTGGTGGTGATAAGAATGATCTACCATTTTTTTTCGATCTACCAAATTTTAGATTTTTGACATACATAAATATTTTTAATTACATGATTTTAAACTTAATTTACAATGAAAGGGAGTATAATAAAAACTTGGTTGTTATGGGTTAGTTTTTGTTAATAATTATAATAATTATTTATATCATGATTTATAATTAATTTTATTGTTTATATTTATTTAAACTTTTCTTAGATACACATTAACCGATTGTTTCATATTCTAATTTTTAGGTGGGATGCTGGTGTAGCCTCATCATTGAATTATGTTGATTTGAAATCCACAGAAAAATCTCCCAAGGTCATACCCTACCCCAGCTGGAACGCTCATAAGCTGCCTACAGAGAAATGTGAAGGAGGTTGTACCTTAAAAGATGATTCCACAATTATATCGCCATTCCGCATACAAGTGGATAAATGTGATCGTTTATGGGTTATGG
Organism: Cordilura impudica; assembly: GCA_963682025.1. Classification (NCBI taxonomy): domain Eukaryota; kingdom Metazoa; phylum Arthropoda; class Insecta; order Diptera; family Scathophagidae; genus Cordilura; species Cordilura impudica. The sequence goes on along the minus strand of OY821518.1, from coordinate 231,819,666 downwards.
ATACAGGTTTAGCAGATATTAATGGCGAAGGTAACCAAGTGGCGCCCAGTGCTATAGTTATATTTGACTTGAAAACCGACAAGTTAATCCGAAGATATGTCATACCCCAAGATCAAACTGTAGCTGATACGTTCTTTGCCAATATTGTAAGTCTCTTATGAAGAGAAGGACGACAGTTGCAATCTATATTAATTAATTTATATTTAACAGCTCATTGATTCTGATCGTTCCAAGTGTTCGGATACGTATGCTTATGCTCCGGATTTCCAGGGCTATGGTTTAGTTGTTTATTCCTTCCGCAAAAATCGTTCGTATCGTGTCACACATGATTCCTTCATGAACGATGTTGCGGCAATGAACTTCACTGTTGACGGTCTTGATTTCCAATGGACTGATGGTATCTTTGGCATGACCCTCGGCCCCAGAAAACTAGATGGTTCCAAAGACGTTTACTTCCATGCCTTTGCTAACTTTTTAGAGTATAAGATATGTAATAAGGTTCTTCAAAATGAAGAATATGTTACGAGCCCCGCTGCTTCTAAAGAATTCAAATATGTTGGTGATCGTGGTCAGAATGGTCAGTCCTCAGCCGAGGCGTATGATGATGAAACGGGTGTCATTTTCTATACACTGCCCAATAAGGATGCTATAGGCTGTTGGAATGTCAAGAAACCTCATACTCTGGAAACACAAGGTATCGTTGATAAAGATTCTGAAACTTTGGTATTTTCGAATGAGATAAGGATTGATCCTGAAGGCACAGTCTGGGTTTTATCGGATAAAATGACAACCTATTTATATGGCCCATGGAATGAATCTGCTGTAAATTATCGTGTTTTAATGGGTAAAAGTCGTGATCTGATCAAGGGTACTGCTTGTGAATCTTCTAATATCTTAAAAGATATTATTTCTTTGTTGCCAGTTAAAAAAATATTAAGTCATCTTTAAAGTTTTCTTTTGTTCTTAAATAAACTATTGCAATATTGTGTTTTTTCCTTCATACAAATAAAATTAATAAAAGTTACATTTATAACAGTTTTGTTTTATAAAAATATTAGGTGTAACTCGGTGTGCTTCGCTACCCACCCTCCCTCGGGATCGTGATAAAAGAGCTGACGCAAAGTCTCAAAGCTCTCACTCTTACAGTACTCCAGATATATGACATTAATTCTTTACATTGTATGGGTGGTGCCACGCCCCTTTGTCCGATCCCGCCCATTTTTCGTCTGACTACTCACGTTCATAATAGTTGACCTATGACAAATTTGCAAAGCTGTCCTTCATAGTACTCGAGATATATGAAATTGAGTAAGTAGTTTGTTGTACTTGGTATTTATCCGGTCCTGCCCATTTCCGGCATAGCTACTAACATTAATAATAGGTGACCTCACACAAATTTGCAAAGCTCTCCCTATCACAGTACTCAATATATATGATATTAAAAATTTACTTTTTATGGGAGGTGCCACACCCACTAAAAATATTTTTAAAAAATTCAGGACTATCAGATAAGTAATTACAGAGATTGCCTCCTAGAAACAAACAAACATCTTTATTATATTAGTATAGATACAGGAAATTCTAGGCAAGCTTACGAAATTAAAAGGTCTTAATATATAAGAATCACCACGGACCGATTCAGTAGTTCTCTAGGAAGAAGGATTTTAAAGGAGTACAAATTGCCAAAAGGTGGAATATCGGTACCTCTTGCCTCTTGTAAACAGATGAATCCTGAAATATAAAAGTTGGGACTAAGATGCAAACCGCAAAATAACCATCAGCCAAGAGGGATTTTTATTTAAAATTCGACCGCTTAGTGGGTGAAAACGGCCAAAAGGGGGAAAATTCGCACGTTTTTAATTTTTAAACAAATAAAGAAAAAATTATACATGTACTTAAAAAACATCCAGATTATCATAAAAATATCATTTAAATATAGTTGATGTCTGTTTATTACGCCCACTAGTGTTTAGTCCAATTATTTCTGTACGACATATTTTAAGTCATAAAACCCAGAAAATGGTTATTCTCGATCTTTATTTAAATCTACCTAAAAGCAAAAATGTTGTGTAGATTTCTCTAAAATTTTTATTATTTCTGGTTTTTTAGAATATAAGTGACTTATACAAATATGGTCATAATCGATCCATTTTTAGACCTAGGTCACATAGAAACAATAAAGTCCAATATCAACAGTTTCATATCTACAGGCGACATGTTAATGAAAATGCCACTCAAATTTGTTTTACACATATTTTCTATATCTAACTATGACCAAACAAAGTATAAAATAAGAAGAAAAATAATGTAAGTTTTTCTTCGAACTAAATTTTTTATCTGGATGTTCATAAGGAATTTTCACAAGACATATTTTTGTAATTCAATCTAATCCTGTGTCGAATATACAAGAACATCCTCTGAAACGGCATTTAATTCTGAGTGTATTTTGTGCATTTATAAGAGAAAAACTCGATTTTGTCTGTGTTCAAGGTTTAATCTGGAAATTTTTGCGACAATTATGATAAATTAAATGAATGATAAAGTATCATTCTGTCTGTTAATTTTTGGTTGATAATCAACTACTTGCTTTTGGTAAAATTTTATGATACTTTTAAACTATTGCGTTTTTTTATATGCATACCTCTTTCACATAAGATCTTTGAGCACAATGATGCCAACTTGGTGCTTTTCGCACTATATTTAGCGCTTTTTTGGAAAGCGCATAACGACAAAAAAGCGCTAAATATAGTTTGAAAAGTGCCAAGTTGGTATTACTGTATTCAGAGAAAACGAAAAACGCCAATTTAGCGATTTTTTGTAAAAAGCGGCTAACGCAAAAATCGCCAATTGGCGCTTTTATGTGCTTTTATCGTCTTTTAAGTAAAAGAATTGTATATAAATATTTCAGCTACATTTATTTTACGTACTCTGTTTTATCATGAGTAGAAAAAAATGAAGAAGTTTACATAAATGATTCTACTAACGGAAAAATTAAGATGAAGTTTGAGATCGACTCTGTAGTACAACATGACAGAAATATTAAAGAATAGAACAAACAAATTATCAAACAAAAATTAATTCAGTTAACAGACTTCTTATTTAGTAGATCGTAGCTAAATTCCCCTACAAATTTTATTCGAAATAATTATATTTAAAATCCGTTTGATTTTATATAATTTTATTTATTCATTAAAGGGTTGAAAAAAGTATGGCATTATATAATTTGTAATTGAAAAGGAGCGTAAAGAAGAAGAAAATAGGAGCGTAAAGAAGATAGTGACGACAAAGGATAAAATTAATTTTTTTCAGATTTACCAATTTACAAATTTCATTACTGATTTTTATAGCCTCCACACCACTGTGCAGAGGGTATATATCAGAGTGCCATTCTTGATCCCTATAACATCACGAGTTAATATAGCGATGTCCGTGTGTCCTTCAGTTCATCTGTCCATCACGTCATTTACAAAATAAATAATTTACCTGGGTAAATTTATGAGAATATTGTTTTTCATTATTTCGAGCAGGTTTCTGTTGAAAATGGGGTGAATCGGGCATCATTGTGTTTGTTGTAATAATTGAGTACTCAGTTTATCAAATTGTTTACTTTTTAAAATATTTTCTTTACATTTGCTATAAATAGTGCAATAAGTCCAGATATATTTGTCAATCCATGACACAGCCGAATTTAACGGTGGATGATTATTGTCTCGATAAAGTCGATAATATTTTAAGGTCTTGAGTTTTATTCCTCATATAACAATTCCCATACCTGTTGTACTTGGTTTCATAAAACTTTGAGCTAAAGAACTCAATAACCCGTATATCACAAAAACTTTATGCACATCGCTTGTCAGACCTATTTTGGAATATGAATCTATAATTTGGGAACCTATCTACTAATCTCATATTGACAATCTGGAATCCGTGCAGGAACGATAACACTGCCAGTGATTTTCGAATATGGAATTAAAAGCATGTATTATGCAATTCTGATCAACAATTTCTAGAAAGACCATCGCGCTCTGGTCAATATTTTGAGATAGCGGCCAATACTCCTTTTGGTTTTTCTTCTCCGATTTTAAAGTTATTAGACTCATATGAAAGTAGACAGTATTAAACTTCGGGAGCCAAAAAATTAGAACTCTATTTCAACTATTTCACTGAGAACAGGGTGGTCCAAAATGGGCTTTTTCAGAATTTAGTAAATTTATGATATTTTTAGTTAATTTTTAAAGTTTAAATGACCATAACTTTTTTGTTTTTCAAGATTTTTGGACGAAATAAATTTTGTGTTATAACTTAACTTATTTCCTATTACTGGTAATTGAAGCTCTACTGTTTTCAGAACAATTAAAATTTTTTTTTAAAAAAGGTCAAATTTCTCGGAAATTTCCTACTTCATAGAGCACAACTCCTGTGAGTCAAGCTGAGTCAAAACACATTCCTATATATACATGTCCATGCATCGGGACTGCACTTTTTGAGCTACAGCAATTTTTCTGACCCAAGGTAAGATATTCGGTACAAATGCACGTCATATTTTTTGAGAAGTTATTTGTATGTGAAAGTGGCTATTATGCATATATTTTGATGAAATTTTGTACAAGAGTTCTTATTGACCCAAAAAATAATTATGTTGAAATTAGGAGAAGTTTGCCCATATTTGGACCTAGTCCACATTGAAGGGTGTATCAAAATTTTGACAAAAATGACAATAGAACTCTCAAATTATGTGGTATCTGGCAATTCATTTGGAAAAGGTAAAACAGATTTTATTGCCATCTAATATTACACAACTTAAATACGTGAAAATTGCAAATAAATTTAAAACCAATGGAAATAACTGGTAAAACCAACTACCTGTTATATTATGTTTCAAAGAGGTAAAAAAGATCATGTTGAAACTTCGAGCAATAGTATATTAATCCATGCATTCATTTTTTTTCTTCATTATTGTTTAAACAATGGCTAAATTCAGTTATAGTGTTCTATCTGATATATATTTTGAACGGAAAGATGAAAACGAACATTATTTTACATATAGTGAATAATCCTTTCTTCAAAATATGCGACAAACAAGAAATTAAAATTCATAACTTAAAAATAAAAAACTTTTTAAATACTTTAAGAAAACGGTACAATCAATGTTCCAGAAACAAGAAATTGTTTTACTCACGCAACCAAGAATGGCTAAGAAATAAACTTATTTTTAAAAAGCCATCAGTAACTGCCACGGAAACTGGAAAAGGTGGTCGACCAGCAAAGCCAATTGATAATTGTAGTGAAAGATCACGAAGGCGCAAGCTTAAACATATCAATGAAGAAGTTTCTTGTAGCATCATAAAGGATTCATTTCTGCATCAAATTCAACCATCGAAAACTAAAAAGGGTAAAATTGCTATCATTGAAAAAATAGTGGAAGCAAGCCCCAGACGCACAAAAAGGATTTTAGAAAGTATGCCGACACCAACTGAAGAAAATAAATTTACTCCAGAAGAAGCATTTGCACTATTTTTGGATTTGAAAATGACTAAAAACCAATATACAGAATTGCGGAAGCGAACCAATGAAAAAAATTGTGGAATTTTTCCATCATATCGAGATATAGTTTCTGCCAAAAAAGATTGCTTCACCAACTGCTATTAGTGTAACTTCAAGTTCAGCAGAAATAAAATTGCAGGATCTTCTTGAACACACTGCAGAACGATTATTAAAGACATTTGATGCTGACTATTTAAAGAAGTTTAAAAATTGCAGCATGACTTTAACTTCTAAATGGGGATGTGATGGGTCCTCTGGCCAGAAACAATACAAACAATGTAATGCGGAAAATTCATCAGATGCCAATTTATTCATGATTTCTTTCGTTCCGTTACGTTTAACAAAAACTTATATTGGTTCAGAGCCGTCAACTAGTAGAGCTGCAGAGATAGATGTATGGAAGAATGAAATTCCCTCGTCAACAAAATTTTGTAGACCAATAAAGTTTGCTTACAAAAAGGAGACTCAATATGTCATAGATGAAGAAGTTCGAAAAATAAATGATCAAATTAAAGAACTTCAACCAGTAACATTTAAATTTGATGACCAAGACATTGAAGTAAATTTTAAAATGTGTCTCACAATGATTGATGGAAAAGTTGCACAAGCTTTAACCAAAACAAAGTCATCGTCAAGCTGCACCATATGCCAAAAAACATCAAGTCAATTGAGCCAACCACCAACACAAGACGATAGTTTTAATGAAGCATATGAATTTGGAATGTCACCTCTTCATGCTAGAATTCGTTTTATGGAGCATATTCTTAAATTTGGATACGATTTGGAATTTGGCCCGTTAGGCGAAACAGTGAAAAACAACAAAGAAAATTTGGAAAAAAGAAAGCAAAAAAAAAAAGATATTCAAGAAAAATACCGTGAGATAGGCCTTATAATTGACCAGCCAAAGCAAGGAGAAGGAAATTCTAATGATGGAAACACAGCAAGGAGATTTTTTTCCGATCCAGAAACTGCAGCTTCTATAACTGGAGTAGATTATGATATAATACGACGATTCCAAATCATATTACAAGTTATAGCATGTAGCAAAAAGATAGATGCAAAAAAATTTGGTCAGTATGCTAATGAGACATCAACCCTTTATAACGAAAAATATTCTTGGAGACATATGCCAACCACAGTTCACAAAATTTTGTTCCATGGGGAACAAATAATTCAGCACAATATGCTTCCAATTGGAGATCTCTCAGAAGAAGCCCAAGAAAAAAGGAACAAAGACTACAGATTCTTTCGCGAGCACAATACAAGAAAAATTTCCAGATATTATACTAATGAAGATCTTATTAATATTTTGTTTTGCACATCAGACCCATATATGTCCAGTATTCGACAAAAATGGAAATCAACCTCATTAGAGTTAGATGAAGAAGCTAAAGAACTACTGCAAAATGAAAATCAAAGCTATTAGGAAGAAATTTTTACTAATATTGTTTAATTAATACTAGTTTAAAGATTATAATTTGTTTCTAGTTTTAGCATAAATTTTTATTAATACATTTAAATAAAATATATGTGCACTTTAAATCAATAGTAAAAGTTTACTTAAAATTTTATCGATGTTGTGTTCTGTATATAATATATCCAAATAATGGTATTGATATTGTTGGGAATTTCAGTGTTATTTTTCAGTTTAATCCTCACAAGAATTAGCTTTCTTCCAAAAAAACTAACCTTTGGCCCCTGTGAATATTGAGACTAAATAAATGTCAGGGGCCAAATGTTGGCATTTTCTGACCAAAATTAAGTTTAGGAATAATAAATAAGTATTGGTTGTAAAATACGATTGAAGAAAATAAGAAATTATAAAAAAAATACCTATTTAAAATGTCAAAATATTCAACTTTTACATGGAAACTCAACAAAAAATTAAAATGCATTTTTAACTCCAAATTACTTTCGTTCCTATCAGTCGATTTTTACGTTTGAACACGCAAAGTGAAGCTTAAAGTCCCTCCTATTGAACAAAACAAATTGCGTAAAAAAATTCCAATCCGGTCAAAAGTTATAGAGTTTTGACCGCTATCTCGCGAAATTGACCACTGTGCATCGCTTCCCAAAAGTTATCGACCACGAACAATTTTGAGAAAAACACCTTAGCCGTTACTTTACCCAAATTTCCTCCATATATTTAATAAATATTATTAATTATTAAAGAACATTTCATATTTGCACAATAAATACTAACAAATAAGTCCTTTGAATAAAATTATATAAAATAAAAACAATTTATTTTTAAGCAATTGGGTATAATGACTTTGTGCTGCTGTTTGTAACAACCAAAAATATTTGACCTAGACCCATCTTTAATTATACCGATTGAATCAGAATCACTTTCTGAGTTGATTTAACAATGTCCGTCCGTCTGTCTGTCCGTCCGTCTGTGTGTCCATGTAAACCTTGTAATCAAACTGCAGGTCGCAAATATGTATATATTTTGATGAAACGCTGTTGAAACTGGTGAGAATCGGTCCATGTTCAGACCTAGCCCCCATACAAGTTACCCCTATGAAATCGACATAAATTGCCATATGATCCAAATTGTCATATAGATCTTACTCAAATTGGGTTTTGTATGCGTTCATTACGTTCATTAATGAGTAGTCCAAAAATGATCCCTTTTGCCCCATATAGAGCTGCTTCCCGATCTTCAATTAAATCTATTAGAAAACAAAAATATTGCACTGATTCTTCTCAGATTTTGTTTGTATATATTTTTGCAAAATACAAGAGACTTTACCAAACATGATTAGGATCGGTCAATTTTTGGACCTAGTCCCCATATAGATATAACATCCGATATGAACTTTTTCATATCTGCAGCCAAAAAAATTAATAAAAATCCCACTCAAATTTGGTTTTTGCTTATTTTCTATGTCCAGTTAGTTGGGCCTAAGAGATAGGGTCTCTATACGCATGGTATAGGGTATAGTCGGTCTAGACCGACTTTAATTTTCTTACTTGTTTTTATTTACATTTAATTAAAAAATAAAATTGAATTAAAAAAATATTACAAAAAAAACAACTAAGGAAAGTGTGGACGGTCTAGACCATCTTTGTGGTATTTTTATAATTTTTTTTGCCTTCGAATATAAAAAGATTCCGATATGCTGTACTTATATGGGGGGCTAGGTCGAAAAATACTCCAATCCTGACCATATTTGGTAAAGTCACGTATTTTTGCAGAAACAAATACAAACCAAGTATGAGAAAAATATGTGTAATAATTTTATTTTTTCTTAGTTTTAAATGAAGACCGGGAAGCAGTTTTATATGAGATCTATGACTAGGAATGGTTCTATAGGGTTTATTTTCGCAGTAGTGATGATTGGATGTAAGAAACACTCACAAACTCAATTTGAACGCGATCTGTGTGATAACTTGGATCTTATGGCAACTTAAGTCGATCGTATAGGGTTCATTTGTATGGCGACTAGATCTGAACATCCACCGATTTTCACCAATTTAAATAGAGTTCATCCTATGACCAATAAAGGCTTATATACCAAATTTCAGACAGATGGAGAGATGGGCGGATAGAGAGACAGACGGATATTGCTAAATCGACTCAGAAAGTGATTCTAAGTCGATCGGTAGTATAAAAGATGGGTATAAATCAGAGTCAAAAATTACAATTCACAAAATTTCAAAGTTTTTAAAGAGCCACAAGTTTTTTCTTGCCAACAATAAATAGTACTCGCATAAATAAAATTTTTTCATAAAAAAAAAAATAATCCATTTATTCATAAGAAAAAATATCTATTTATTCATATACAGTTCGATACTAACTCTCTTTGAGAACGGAAGTCTTTTGTTGCGCTCTTACAAGTTTCTATAAAAAAAAATAAAAAATAAAATAAATTTATATATATACATATAAATATATATATATATATATATCAACATTAATATTTTTTTTTTTGTTGCTCCGCCGTTCTGTTCGAACTCCATATTAAGTGGCAATTAACAAAAACTCTGAATAAAAACCGTTTTTTCTTTTTACGATGCCCCGCGTGGCAAAACCTATTACAATGACCCTAAAAAAGTCATCAACTCTGAAGAAACAAAAAAGGCTTCAACCCATTGCCATGAATTTTTTGCCCAACATGGCTTCAACATTGAGAAATCGATTTAGTGCACTAGCTGATAACTCTGAAATGGATTTAGAAGCAGAATCCAACATATCTGAACCCAAAATATTAAAACCTCCTCCAGTGGTAGTAGACTCCAACACTAAACTTACTGAACTACTAACGTTGTTTGGAAATGAATACATTTACAAGAGTACTTCCATAGGTATTAAAATCTTTGCATCGACCAAAGAAAACCAAGAATATTGCAAAAAGTTGCTACTGGAAAAGAAAATTCCGTTCCATTCTTACAATGCCAAAGACAATCGCTTATACAACATATTTCTATATGGTCTGCCCAAGATAAGCACCAACGATATTATCACCGATTTAAAGGGATATAACTTAAATCCAGCTTTTGTAACAGAAATTGAAACGAAATACAGTTCACTTGACAATGCTGTTTACAAAGTTCAGTTTGTAAGAAAATCATTTAATCCAAAGTCGCTGCTAAACGTGCGCAGTGCTTTGACCCATAGACATAAAACAAAAAAAGAAAATTGTCTCAAAATGTGATGAAAGTTATAGTGATCGATAGATAACAATACAACTCAAATAAATTTTAAGGAACTGGTTTCATTTGACTCTCCTATACTTCACTAGAGGGCGCTAAAGTCAGTGAAATTTAAGCAAAAATGAATGAATTAAAAACTGAATTTTATTGCTTCAAGAAAATAATTTCCAAAAATTCATTTTTTTAACAAAGAGCATGAAATTTCGATTTTTGTGTTATTCAATATGTTCTGAACTCGGAAAAAATTATATTTGTGTTGTTTTTGTTAACTAGAAGTATTTTTAATCCCTCGCAAAAAAAAATTTTTTCTAAAAAATTTCAAAAATTACAAAAGTTTGATGGAATTTAAAAAAAAAATCCGAAAAAATTAGAGCCTATTTAGCCTATTAGAGCCTATTTTTTGCCACAACTTAAAAAAAAGAGTTTTAAAAAAGTTCTAAATTCACTTTTTTACTTAAAATGTTATTAATTATAGAGTGGCAATGTTAAGGTAAAAAAACGACCTATATGAAATAACATAAAAATTAAGTTTAAGCTGTAGCTTGAATGATTGTTAATTATTACATTGTTTTTTTTCCTACTTACACCCATTATTTGCTGAAGGTTCCTCTGAAGTGATTCTATTTATAGAACATAAGAACATAACGTATATTTGTTATTGTTCTTTTTTTAAATTTTGGTGAATATCAATATAAAATGGTAGAGCTAGACGAAAAGTTAAAAAGAGAACAATAACAAACATTTATAATATAATATAAAAAAAATTGTGTATTTAATCTGTGATCATGGCAATTGTTTTAAAAATGCTGATGTTATTGATTGTTGGTTAACAGCATCATCGAAAAATAAAATATCGGCGACATTTAAATATGTTATACAAAAAATAGGCACTTCAAATTTTAACAAGAAAAAATTAATGGAAAGAGTTTCGTTTTTTAATAGTGGAATGAAAAAGTTTTTGAAAGAAAGTGAATACAATAGAAACTTTTTTGAAAATAAGCTTTCTAAATGGTTAAGTTACATATTTTTTGACGTGGATGATGTAAGTTTCATTGTACTTTTACATTAAAATAAAAATATTAAATTTACAAAATAGAAACATTAAGTTGCCCAAAAACGTAGGTGCCGGGAACCTTACAGCAAACGAAATAGATGTAGACATATCAATGGATTCAGTATCTGGAGGAATTGACATGTCGGAAGAAGTATTAGAAGCGTACCATAAAAACGTTAGAAGAGTGCGCTTATCTCATACCAGAAAAACTTCACGAGAAGATACAAACAGAGATTTGATGACCTATATGTTATTGTATTCAGATCCCGTATTATCATCAAAGAGAAGCATAAAAAAAAATAATTTTGATTTAGCCGGTATTGAAAAATATATACACAGGGAAAATGTTGATTTGCAAGATGAAATATTTGATACCCTCCACCTAATTGAACCAGCATGTTAAAACAATACTTATTTCAGATGAATAAAAAAATATGTCAACATACGTTGTTATTAATGAAAAAAATGCAAAATAATTCTGAATTATTTTTCAGTTTATAACCACTTATTTTTGTATACATAAGTTGTATTGACAACTTTTTTTTGCAAGAAAAAGACTTATTTCGACACAAGTTGTTTTATCTGCACACACTTTAAGTGTAATTTACAGAAAATCACAGATATAGCGTTTTTACGATAAAGGACATATGACAAGTAAACAAATCCTATCATTGATTGAAATACAAATATGGAAATACAGTTATTCTTTAATGTTTATAACATGTTTTGACGTTTTTTGTAGCTTTAGCTATGATTTTTAATTCCAGAATATATGAGAGGTATACATATAATCCTTGCAAAAATTTTGTTAACAATTTGTATTTAGTTTTGTTATATTTGTAGAAAATAATTTTCGATTTTTCATATATCTGTGATAACCCATTCTATTTTTACCACGTTTTTAAGAAAAATGACATATGTCAGATTAGCGAGTCCTTGCTTGAATTAAAGAAAAGGTTGTCGCAAATAGTAAAATATTTGATTCTGTAACCAATTTTAAAAATATTTTGACAACTTTAGTAGCTTTTATTACACATACAAGACAAGGCGCATTCTGCATCGAAAAATGAAAAGAGCGTATACCCAAAATGATTCAAATTTCTATAAGCAATGTCTTAAACTTATAAGTACAATTATTGACCACAGAATTAAAATGGAACGAAATGATAAGTGGACAAAGTTACTATCAAACTTAAAGCCAGGCGATAAGTCGTTTTGGAAAATCAGCAGGGGACTGAGAGGTAAACTTAACAAAACCATTCCGACTCTAAAAACAGCCAACCAGGAAATCTGCGCAGATAATGAGAAAGCTCAATTGTTAGCTGATTCTTTTTTAATGGCAAACAGTTAGACTTCAAATTTTAAACATTCAATTGACAAGACTGTAAATAGAAATGTGAACCGTTTTAAAAAGGACACCAATAGCTCTGAGGGAGCCATTTTCACTTCAATGGATGAATTAAGTACAATAATTAAAAGCCTTAAAACTTCTAAGTCTCCAGGATTGGATAAATTTTCTAGTTTATTACTCAAAAAGTTGCCGAAAAAGGCTTTAAAGCTTTTAGTTGTTTTATTTAACAGCTGTATTCAATTAAACTATTTTCCAAAGCACTTCAAAACTGCCAAAATTATTGCGGTCCCAAAGCCAAAGAAACCTAAAAATGACCCAAACAGTTACAGGCCAATTAGTCTTCTAAGTAACTTAGAAGACTTAGTGAGTTTGCAACAGATAACAATTTAATAGCTGAAGAACAATTTGGGTTCAAGAAAGAACACAGCTGCATTCAACAAGTTAACAGAATTGTTAATATCGTATTGGAAAATAAGCGCAAGAAACATTCTACTGGGCTTATTCTCTTAAATGTTGTAATGGTACAATATTTTCGGTTATGGATAAACCAAACACGATGATGGAATTAATTAAGCAAAAGGATAGAACGTTTTAGGTAACAGAAGCTAAATTGTTTACAACCGAGGAAATCAAACCCCAAGCGAAAACTGCGATGGAGATACCAACTACACTTCTGATAAATCCTTGAGCTGCATTTGAATGATACGGGGTCGGCGGGACCCGTCTATACCGCTAGCTTCAGTGGTGGGGGAGATTCTTGACTCCGATCAATCAAACATCACCATTAACATTTTTTTTATTTCAGAGTCCCTGGGTATGTGTATTGCTAAACAAAATTGGAAATGAATATGTAAACTAAAACTATGGTATCCCCGATGAAAAAATTACAAAACAACAGAATTTGAAATTTAACTGGGTGATAGTATATGTAGAAATCATAGGGATAATGATGTTCCTTTCCCTGGCTCTCAACCCTCCCAACCAGTGTTCTTCTATGACCATATATTTAAGCAAAGAACCCAAACGAGAAATTCTCTCAACCTTAAGGAAAAAGTCTTAAATTTTTATTCCGACATCATAAGATGTTTTATTAGCGTAAAATTCAGTTTAATAACATGATTTAGATAAGTAGTAAGAAGATAGTTTAAAAAATATAATTTTTGGTATCGGTTAATTAGAAAAATTTAAAAAAAAATTCTGTTGTTCATATTATAATTCTTAAATTATTTTTTTTTTCTTAGTTTAACCTATTTTTTAAAATTTACACGACAGCGATTTAATATTTTAATATATTTATTATATATAACAAAAATGTTCGGTTACCACATTAATTGGAAACATCAATAAAGAATAGGCACGCACGGACTTTCGTTTCAATTGACAAACGCTATGTTTAATTGACTATAACACCCGAAACTGTAGCGTGTAGTCGTTTTTACACCAAATTTATTGTTCACAAATTGTTACAAAATATGTTTGTCTCTTTTATAATCATAGTGGTTTCAACTGTGGAGAGTTATTTTAATTTTGTCTCAGAAGGATATTTAAAGGGATTAATTCTTTATTTAAATTTGTTTTCTACTTGCAGTTAAGATTTTTCTTGGATAAATTTTCTTTTATATTTGGTTAAAACATTATACAGACAGTTTTTTCTATTCTATTTTTTTCCGTTTTTTTTTTTTCTTAGATCATGAAAAATATAAAATTTGGAAGTAAGAAAGCACTAAGCACGAGTTAATGATATTACAAAATATATAATGGGAAAATAAGTTTATTTTTGATCTTTCTTGTTTTAATTGAAATAAAATAAATTAATGTTTTTTTTTTTTTTTGCTTTTATTCCTTACAATAAAAATTATTTAAGAAAATAAAAAAAAATATAGTTTATGATGTTATTTTTTTCATAACCAAACCCCTCTTTGAGAATTTGTCAATTTTGTTGTTTATTCGTTTTGCTTTAAAATGTTAGTGCGTTCTTACTTGGATAAATCAAAATCAAAAGGAAATATACAATCACTTACTTGCAGAGCGATGAAAGGGGTTCCATTCAGCTGCTTGTTGTTGGGAGTTTGTTGTTGTTTTAAACATGTAGTTTGTTGTTGATTTACTAATTTCAATTGTTCATGATCTTTATTTTGGGTTCCATTTTATCTTACTTTATCCAAAATGCCTATTATTTGTTTCTTTATCACTTTTTTTTATGTACCGTGGTTTGATTTAAATTGAATTAGGTAGGATTTTCTTTTCTATTTAATTATGTATAAATTTTGTTTACTTTACAACTTAATTTTTTTTTTCTCTATTTAAAATTTACTTAAATTTTCTTTTTCTCTGGTGATTTTAATAGTTTCAAATTTTAATTGTTTTCTATGTTGTTTTTGTAACAAACCACTGGTGCCACTTCACACAATTGAACCCACTTTGCTTTTATATTGTATTAATTTATAATATTTAAAAAAAATGTTTTTGTTTTCCTATTGTAAGTTTCTTTTTCAAATTTTATGTATCTTTTTTTTCAATCTTTCCACTCAACTTTGACTAACATATTCTCGAAACACTGTGTGCATATTCTTTAATTGCAAATTTTAATTCTTAGAAATTTTTTTTTGTTTTGTTTGCTTTTACGGAACACTGTGTTAATATAATTTAAACCGAATGCAATATTAATTTCATAATTTGGAAAGAATTAACTGTTTATGACTAATTCATATGCAATTGAATTTTTAACTTAACTTTATAATCTTAATTAAGCGGAATTTAGTGTGAAATTATTTAAATTTTTTTTTGGCAAATACAAATTTCACTTACATAATTACACAAAAATTTTTTCTCTATACTTTTAACTATTCTTTTTTTTTTGTTTTTGGTTCCCCATAATTTTTAGGGAAAAAAATTAATTTTTAATATTTTGGTTAGTGCTGATCACTTTTTCGCTTTTAGACTTTCAATGGAATGAAGGCTAAGTTTTTGAATTGCTAATTGGTGAACTGCTGAATTGATGGCTAACGGTGCTCCGACACTCCAAAAACACTAAAATTTTGACATTCAGCCAGTATAAATTTTATCAATTCCTCTTTGCGAGAGTGTTTTAAGAAGCGTAAATGAAATCAGATCTTTGATTTGTCATTCGTAGATTTTGTATAAATGTAAAATTAAATTCCCTTTACAGGCAAAGGTTTACCATTAAACTGGAAAATGGGCTGTAATGATTTGGCTCACAAATACTTGAAACTATCCTGTTTTCTTTTTGGTTGTTAGAATATATAAGCGAAATGTCTTCGTAAAAGTAACCTGTTAGGATATTACATCCAAATGTTCAGCTTCCTCTTCATCCTTTATATAAAATCTACCTAAATTAATATTTTAATTAGGTTAAAAATTAAATTCACATGTCTATGAACAACAATTAAATGTGCAATTTACGACCAATATAATTTTATGACACCCTTTAGTTTAAAATCTATGACATTAATTTAAAATTATTTAATCGCAAGAACATTATTAAATTGATTAAATGTAAAAAATTACCTATAAAATAAAAAATAAATAAATTAAATGAGTTCCTTTTTCCAACAAATTTTTTGATTAGATTTGTCTTTCAGTACACCGTGTTTATTGGACCACAAGCTTAGCATGAAAAGACTGAAAATTTCGTTTGACTTGGACTTTGAACCTAATTAATATTCGAAGTTATCTTTTTATGTCACTACGGCCAATTTCTAGGTGGCATATTAGTATATTTGAACTTGGTATCACTTAATAACCCAAGAGGTGAGAAAATTAAGGTAGTTACATATTTAAAAAAAAAAAAAACTACAATTGGCTTCCTTGGTAATTGTACGAAATACTTAATGTAATAAATTTATTGTATTTGTATAAAATTAAATATTCAAAACATCCATTCGTATGATATTAACAACTTTGAACAGAAAATTACCCAGATATAAGTATTAATCATTATTGAATATTTCAAAATAATTAAAGGTATTTCTGTAAAAATCATTACCGGGATTATATATTACAATGTCGAAAAGGCATTTGATACTGTCTGACACAATGGCCTTATCTATAAAATACTGAATTCTAACATGCCAAAATATTTATGCAAAATAATAACAGAATTTCTTGATGAGAGAAAATACATTGTAAGTGTTAATGGATCGTGTTCTTCGCCGACAACTACGACCGCAGGCCTACCGCCATGTTCGGTACTTTCGCCATTGCTCTACTCTTTATACACATCTGACTTTTTTCCTCCTCCATATGTAGGCACAGCCCTGATAACTTCAGGTAAAATCACCTCAGCTCTACTCAAGAACATGGAAAAGGGGTTAATATGTTGCTACAAATATTTTCATAAATGGAAAATAAAAATTAACCCTGCTAAGACCCAAGTCCCAAAACGATTACCAAATCGGAATTTGAAATTAGACAATGTCGAAATTCCCATCGTTAACGATGTTAAATACCTTGGTGTCCAGTTGGATAAAAAATTGAAGTTCAAAAAACACATTGATGAAACCGCCAAGAAAGGTTCAAACGTTTTAAAAGCACTTTGGCCATTAATAAACTACCGTTCGTCCCTGAACTTAAAAAACAAAAATCTCATTTTCAAAACTGTAATAAGACCTACATTAACTTTTGCTTGGATTCATTTATAGGTCTAGCCAAAACTATTTTCACTCTAACACGCATTCTACTTACCCTCTGATAAGAGCATGTAGAGAATTCCCATCTTATATATGTTTACGCTGATCCCTGACTCACTGACTGATTCTGTAACGCTGAAATAATACACATAGAACTCTCTACAAAGCTATGCGAAATACACAAACAAAATTTAATCTTTCTCATTTTATACAACCCACACACAATTTTCTCTATTCTATGTTACCGACCAGTGCTGCTAATAAAATCTTCTGAAAATCGACAATTTTGGAAACTAAATCACCAAAATCGTCATTTTTAAAATAAGAAATTGTCAAGAAAATAAAAATAAAACACGACAAAATATTACAAAAGGAAACAATAAAATTTATTTATATAATTCATATTACGAATATTATTACAGTATTGGTTATTTCTACATATAAAAATGTATTAGTGGTGAAATTTCAACGGAAAAAATTTAACACAGCAATCAACTAAATAATTTTATTGATATGTATCTATAACTGAAACATATAATATAGGCTTAAAGTATCGCCGTAATTAAAACTTAAATCTTAAATAGAGATGCTATTCCAGATATTTCCGTTTTGAAACGACTTGAGCCAGAATTTAATCTATACATATTTTGTAATTTCCATTTACACTGAACAAAAACTATCAATTTTCGATAAACAACCCATTAATTGTTAACCCTTGATCTCGAAATTTTTATACTACTGAAAATTTTAAATCTTCAATCATCATTAAAAAAAATTTAACAAATCATTTTAACAAATTGAAAAATCGTCGAAATTACAATAAGTTGTCTAAATTGGCAACACCGCTAACGACAACAGCACTACATATGCAGATTTCGTGTTACATATGGAATAAATTGAGCCCAAAAAATGCATCAAAAAAATTAATTAATGAAATTTTAAACATTTTTATTTTTCTCATTTAACGTCGTCCGATATTCATACATACTTCTTTTATCAAACTAAAGTTTTCCGTTTGTCTGTTTTGTTTTTCATCTAAAAATTGTTTTGTATTGTTAGGAGTGCTTTCGCTCAGGTTCTCTGATGGCCAGCACTTACCAAAGAGTATGCTTTTTTTGATAAATATTTGAGAAAAAGAGATCTTCAATGTGGATTTTGTTGTTGTCCAACGTATGATTTCGTTATAGCTATGTATTGAAAAGCCCTTGAAAAAATAGTGCAATATTGAGTTTAAAATTTAAATTATTGTAACTTTGCATAATTAAATTACATTGTAATTTTAGAGAGAGGTGGGAAAATAATTTTTTTTCACTCATAATATTAATTTTTGCATAATTTGCTTTAAAAAAAATTTAGCCAAACCTAAATTACGCAAATAGGTATATTTAAGATTTTAGTTTGAATAATTTATTGATATTATCATTGAAGAATTAAAGGCGATTTTTTTTAAGTAAAACTAATATGCGCTTATTTTTTCTTTTTTCTTTTTTGGATTTATAGATAACTTTGCAAAAAATGTAGTTCTTTTTTTTCAGTTTTTAAATAACTTTAAATAACTTTTTTAAATAACTTTAAACCGATTTTTTCGCAAATAAATGTTCGAAGTCCGTGAACATCATAACTCAAAATCTTCTTGACCGATTCTTTTGAAATTTTAGATACTATATCTACACATTAATCATAAGGTAACCACGAAGGTTTTTTTTAATTCCATTTTCTTCCCCATTTTTTAACAACAAATTCCCGAAATTGTATAGCAAAAATCGTTTTTCACTTCAACGCCTCGGAATATTGGCTGTTACGGACTTATTTATTAAAATTTTTAGTTGAAAATTTTTTCAAAGAGTAGAAACTTAAGAAACTTTTAGGAACCTTGCTCTAAAACTTTTGTTTTTCTGTGCTATTTTATTTTTTCTACAATAAAATGGAGTTCGGTTATAACGAACTCGGCGGGACCGGCCAAATTAGTTCGTTATAGACTAAGTTCGTTATAACCGTAGTATTTTTTTGTTTTGTCCGAAAGGTTTAAAAACTTTTTTTAGTTGAATAAGTTTATTTATTTTGATGCATCTTAAAAAGTTATAAAACATAAATTAAATTATTAAAAAGATACATATTAATAGTTTCCGAGTTTCTATCAAAATAAAATATTTTTTTAAAATCATATAATATTAAAAACTCCTTATGTATAGAAGCAGAAAGTATAAAGCAAAGGTTGGCTACTGGACCTCTTGCAAAACTTCATTTGAAAATCGAAGTTTTGGGTTTGTATTTTTAACAACTGTTTTTCGATTTTTTTTTTTTTAAAGAAATTTTAAAAACATTAAAATTAATTTTTTTTAAATATATAAAATATAAGAAAATTCTGATATGAAAAAAAAAATTTGTTTGTTAAAGTCAAAATAAACGGGCGCCTAGGCGCCACACAATCCTCTAGTTATAAATATTTAGTAAAAATCACCAAACTGAAAACTATATGTATAAAATTGTTTACAAAGTAAACCGTTTATATATACTGCTTTTCTAATAGTGTTTGAAATTGTATAGTTTTAGAATTAGATTTAGAATCAGATAAAGGTTTTCTCTAATTTCCTTTAAAATATCAAATATACACTATATAAAACATTATAAAGAATTTACTGATCTCATTTGTTGTAATATATTGAATAATATCTCAAACTCTGTAAATATGTATATATCAAATTAAATGAAATAAAGATGATATTTTGAAATTGAAAAAAAAAAAAATTTATTCATATATAAGTAACAAACAAATTCAATGGGAGCATTGGCTTTGCATGGTTTTAGAAAGTTTTAAGTTTTAAGTTTCAAACACAACTATAGATTCTCATTTGTTAGTTGGCTTCTTACTTTACTTTTAGTTATATTCGTGATAAAGCTTGCTTACACGAATATGTCGATTCGAAGATAGTCAGCACTTCAAATGTCAACTTATTCACCTCACTGTAGCATGCGTCGAATATAAGAGCCTCATTTCTTTTAAAGATGTCCACTTTTGTTGCGTTACGTACATACATGTCTGGACCTCGAACTCTTCCAACTTGCTTGCAGCTCTGTAAAATTTTACTTTTTAAATCGATCAATTGCATTTTTAGAGATCCAGTATCAATTCCAAATGGCTCAATGTGGATTTCGGAACTATTTATGTTGAGAGGCTTTACTATGAATGCTAGAGTGGTTTTGTTGGTTTTGAATTGCTCAAGTCTGTCAGCAAATTCATCTTTAATTTTTTTTTTCAACTATGCTGAAGTAATTCGTGTCAACAGTCACACTGGTTTTATCGCGATATTACTTTAGAAATTGACAATAAGTAATTTACCACTCTGAATATCTTCAGCAAAATGAATTAATTTTTCTTTAAAACAAACCAATTCTTCTACCAAATATAAGCTGGGTTTCCCTTTCCCTGAAGTTATAGATTCAGCTCAATTAATTTCGCTGTGATATCCACCATAAAATAAAATATTTGTCGTTCTCTAATTCAAGGTGATTAATGCCTTTTTCATTTAGGAATGTATTTATTTCATTCAAGCACAAAGCAAAACGTTTCAGCACCTTACCTTTGGAAAGCCTTTATTGTGAAGAAGGAGGTCGGAATACTGAGTCTCCATTTCGTTTAAGAATTCTTCAAACTGACGATGGTAGAGTGCTTTTGACAATATGCTGTTTACAATCTTGATTACCAAATTCATGACCTCAACTATTTCGGCCGGAAATGTGTGGGCATTCTGCAGTGAAACGTAAGAATTTCATGGTTTATTTTGCTCTGATGAATCGTTGTTGCCCCTTTATATTTTCCTTTCATACTTCTGTCATCATTTGCTATTGAAACGATTTTATTTATTTGTCGTCTTCAAGGCATTTTTGCACGGCATTCGCTATATCTTCCCCTCTAGTTTGTCCAGAGACCAGTAGCAATCCCAGAAGTTCTTATTTTGGATCTTGGGATGACATATACCTGACAAAAAGGTCAACTTGTGCCCTGTCTTTTACGTCGCAAGACTAATCTATAGCAAGTGATAAGGTAGAAGGAGGTTGAATATCTTTTTTTTTATAAAATAAATAATATTTGCGTATGGAACCAAAGAGTCGCAGCTTTACATCCAAAGGTTGTCGACTCTTGGTCTAGGTATTTTATATTTTAGTTAGTTACAGCCATTAGCACAAAGTAATTAACCCTAACCACATAGTGGTATAGGGTATAAATACATATTTTTAGGAAATTATTATAAAACAAAATTGGAAATTTAGAATTTTGAAATAGTTTACAATGTATTGACAATCACTGTATATACTAGGGCGGGTCGATTTAAAAATCGCCCATTGCTCAGTGAAAATCGTATTCTAGGCATCAAAATAAGAAACTTTGCCAAAGGAACCATACCTCTAAAACGAATTCTGATGTCCCAGAATTTGGGTCGAACTTTTGGGTAGGGGCAAATTTTGAAAAATCCCACTTTGACCCATTTAGAGTGCTCCAATCGAGTCCAAATGTATGACCGACCCCAACTAACTTTGGAGGCCCGACCCACCCATGCCAGTGACCCTGGAACTCCCCTGGGGGGTTCCCCATACAAACATTTCAAAAATCGCCAGTTTTGGCACTTTACATGAAAAAATCAGCGAAATGCCTTTGTTTTTTCATTATTTTTATTTATTTATTTATAATAATATTTATTATTTATTTATAATAATATCTATTTTTTCTCTTAAGAAATTTATTTAGTCAGAACTTATGTAAATGAAAAAATTAATTAAAGTTAGTTATAGAAAAGAAACTAAAAAAAATTATTGTTTGAAGTCTTTTTTACTTTCAAGTCTGGGCAATTTCGCACGGCTCTCTAATGTCGTCGCCATAGCAGCCTCTACATTTTCCGGTATATCCCGTTTGGAAACGCTAGCTAGCAATTGAAAATGTCGTTCCGTTCCTAGTATGTGTGATGGAATTTTTGGATCATTAAACGGTGGATCATCTTGATTTAAATATTCTTTCAATGTATCGTACGGAATGCTTCGCGTGAATGGTGGTTCAAATACGTTATTTATGTCATTCATATTGATCATTTCCGTGTAACTTGTGCAATTAAAGTTTATATCTTGTTTTTTATAAGCTCTAAGTTGCGTTGGTTCGTCAACATCGGGTCGATAGCGTAGAATTTTCTTGATAGCACAGTCGCTCTTTTCTTTGCTATCATCAAACAACATTGATAACAAGATATTTTCCGAATGCGCATAATATGAATTATCTTTAATTACTTGATTGACAATTTTGCGTAAACGAGGTTCTAGAAATCGTGATCAACCAATGAACTTGAAAAATAATGCACTGCCGTACACGACAGAGCTGTAATACTTGATATTGAGGTACATTGACACAACATTTAATTATGAATTCAACCAGAATTCTTTCTGGATTTTCCGTTGTCACATATAATCGTAATAATCTAGCGGCCTTGGTGAGCCACCGAGAATGTACAATTTTCCCTGGTTTGATGTTAGCCAGATCCACCGAAACCACGCCGCTAGAAATTGCATGGGCCATGTCATATAAGTACTTCGAATCGGTGGAAAATTAAATTTTTTCTGAAGCAGGGGGCATATTTTGCAACTCAATTTTTTGGAAGCCGTCCACCACCTGAAAATATATAATAATAAAATAATTAATAATGGTTGACAATTATAATAAATGAGTGATAGCAATGACTTACCGGAAGAGTTTCACAAGTTTCGATTTGACGGCTCAGTTTTCCGGTTGCCGATTTCGGTCCAGTGCTGGTTGATTTATCCAAAGCTTCAAACAAATGCCGAAACGGAAGTTCGTTGAAGTGTAGAAGGCAAACGAACCAATGCAATTGTCTTTTTAACAGCAATTCCAATCGTCGTATAATTCCACCGTGTGGGCCAGTGTTTGTGGGCTCACCGTCAGTGCATATTCCAATTAATGCATCCAGTGATATATTTTTATCGTTGAAAAAATCATTTAATTTGGTTGTTTTGTATTCAGCGGTTTCATGTTCCAGTCTTACGTAACCAATCAATTCAGAATTGGGTTCTCTCAAAATAACAAGATGAGCTTCTTTTACCATCCTAGTATGATACTTCTCATCAATTTTATCTATCGTTAAAGTATCATTGGTATCATCTAACCGTTTGCGAAGTACTTTTTTTTTTTTTCAATATTTATTTACAAAATTTACAAGTTTTCGCCTCAGCGCCAAATATGACATTTTAGAGGCTACCAAGTTGGCAACATTCTAAATAAAAAAAAGTTATTTTATTCAACATTAACAATATGTAAAAATTTCATTAATAATATACATATATTAAAATTTTAAGCTAACTTGTAAGAAGCATCTCAACATTTTCAAGTAAGTATTGTTTTAATTTTTCTTTAAAGGTAGATAAAATTTCAATATTTTTTAAACCATCCGGTAAATCGTTATATTCGTTAAGTCCAGCAAATCTTATACGTTGTTTGGTTAACTCAAGACGACACCTTACAACATTAAGATTCAAAGCCTGTCTTGTGATTCTTTCAGTGTATGATATGTTTTGATTAAAACTGATTTTATGAGACCCAACACTTCTTAAACATTTAAAAACGTACAACAACAGCTGCTGTTTATAAAGCCCTCTTACAGGAAGAACGGTTTTTGCAAAATCTTTGTACAATTCAACTGTGCTAAGCCTCAACGGTTGCTTAAATACAATTTTCAGTGCCTTATTTTGGGCGATTGCAATGATTTTATTATTATGCTTGATTTGCCACCATAAATGACAGGTAGGTATGTAAGGTGTGAGTGAATTAACGACTGATACAACAACATTTTAGTTTTAGTATCTAGTTTATTTCTAAACTTGTAGAGTACACCAATTCCCGACGATATTCTTGATTTCAACTTAGAAATATGATTTTCCCACATAAGATTGTGATTTATATTAATTCCAAGGTATTTAACATTTTCAGATTCCTGTATCACTTCTCCATCAATATGCACACTCATAACTTGGTCATTCTTTAAGATATATGGTCTAAATCGAATAAATTTCGTTTTCTTGCTATTTAATATTAATTTATTAAACCCCAAAAATTCTGCCAATATCGCAGCATCATATTCAATATGTCTCCTCAATACTTTTTCATCCTTATAGTTGTATAAAAGGCAAACATCATCTGCAAACATAAATAACTTTCCGTTAAAGTTTATGTTTTTCATATCATTTATGTAAATCTTGAACAAAAAAGGGCCAAGACCACTGCCCTGTGGTACTCCACAACATACCTCTAGCTTGTTAGTACTAGATTCACCAATCTGAACATATTGGTTTCTATTGGTTAAGTAATCCTTAAAAAACGCTAAAGTATTGCTGGAAAAACCTATAAAATAAAGCTTTTGTAGTAATATATTATGATCTACCAAATCAAAAGCTTTTGATAAATCGAAGAATACTCCAGCCACTCCTTTAAATCCTAAATCAAGTCCATTGCAAATACAATCAACTACATTAATTACAGCTTCCTCAGTTCCAGTACCTTTTCTGAAGCCATATTGTCGTTCAAACAATATATTGTTGCCATCTAGGTAATTGGATAGGTGCTCAAAAATTAATTTTTCAAAAACTTTATCTAAGATTGAAAGAACGGATATCGGGCGATAGTTCTCAACTCTATTAGCACTTACAGCTTTGGGAATGGGAATAATTTTGTGTATTTTAAGCACATTTGGATATTTAGCTTCCTGAATCATATTATTAAATATTGTTGTAATTGCTTCTGTCACAGCTAATTTACGTACCAACAACATCTTTGGTGTTATGTTATCACGACCAGGGCTTTTATTCGTTTTTAAATTATTTAAAATATTACCTACTACTCGATCCTCTGTAACTTCCAAATCAAAACATGACTTAGTTGGAACCAATGTCCGAAACAAAATGATATCATCACTTGCATCTTGATGTATACTTGCACGTAAGCTTCTAACCGATTCATAAAAGAATATATGAATCATCATTCATAGTTATAGTATTACCATCATCATTTAATAACTCCTTAGAGGTCTCTTCTTCCTTTCCAATTTGCTTATTTATGAATTTCCATGTTTTTCTAGAATCTCCTCCACATTTCTCAATGTTATACGAGTAGTAGTCATTCATCAAATTCTTGCTACAATACTTAATGACCTTACTAATTCTTTTTAGGTTATCTGCAATAATCCTGTTATGTATATTTTTCCTCCTAGCTTTTAACAAATTATTTTTATAAGATATTAAAGAAATTAATTCCCCCGACATCCACGGGCTCATTTTGTGTCTAATATTTATTGGTTTTGTAGTAATAACAGTACTTTGTGATGCAGCTAAAGAAAGTTCTGTTCAAATTTGAAATGACTAAGTTATCATCCAAAAACGATCCGAACTTTCTGTAGTCAATACAAAATTTTTTCTCAATCGTAGTTTCGCTATGGCTAAAGTTCATTCTAAGCTTACAAAAAATTATATTGTTAGCTTTGATATATTACTAAAAACACAATCAATGCAAGTTTTACTTTCAGGCCTAGTTATAAGATTATGACATGAAGCAAAATCGGCTTCAGAAAAAACATCTATCAAAGCACGACTTTCAAGACTCATAAGCATCAAATTAATAAAATCACCAACAAAAATGCATGTGGAGTTTTTAACTTCTATTAATAATGTTTCTACCATTTTTAAAAACGATGGTAGTTTACATTTTTGCGATCGGTAATAGTCAAAGGTTTGTTATCAATTTTGACATCTGGCAAAGTTATACATATGAAATCCAAAAAATCATCACTTTGTAACACACGTAATCTGTATTTTATTTGCTTTTTAACATATACTGTTGTTCCGCCATAACAATCACTCCTACAACAATGAATCACGTCGTAACCGTCAATTGAGTATAAACAAACCAAATTTTTATCAAATCAGGTCTCTTGAACCGCTATAATTTCAGGTATTACCGACAATCTACATATTTCAGCTTTAAACTTGTTAAACTTATCAATTGATGAAATGCTTCTTACATTAACAGACAAAATATTAAACGTTTTTAAATATGGTTCATTATTTGACTCATTAAAAGAATTTAAATTAAAAAAATATTTAGTGTTCATAAAAAAAATTATATAAAAAGTTTTTTTAACAAAATAAAAATAGCAATTTGTATAAATACTAATATGGGGATACAAGCTGTGTATTATCTTCTTCTTCTTCTTCATCATCATCACCATCATCATCTTCTGCATCTTCTTCTTCATCATCATCATCATCAGAAATTTGCTGATTTACTAAGCAAATTATCAACATCTTCTTTTGTTTTCAAAACAAATTGTTTGGATTTCGCCTCTTTTTTAACAAAAACGTTGCCATTTCTAGCATAAACAAAGTTAAAACCAACTGCTTTCAAAGACTTAGCATAATTTAAGAGTTCCAATGACTCTTTACACAGGAAATCATTTATATAAACCTTTTTAAACTTTTCCACATCCTTAAGCTTGGAATTCCCCTGCACGAACAAACGTTTGCTTTTTTTGTTGACAAATTTAACAACAACAGATTTTTTGTTTTCATCTTTTTTTGTTTACGCTGGTTTAAAAAATAGGCTTCCTCAACCTCATCTTCACAAATATCAGCTCCTGTTTGTTTTGCTACATCTAACACAACATCAATTGCACTTTTTTCATCAGCAACAGCAACACGACTAATAACGACATCTTTTTGAACCCTATCATCGTTCAAAAATTTAACAGTAGATTTTAAATTTTTAACTTCTTCTTCTCTTAACGTACAGTTTTCCTTTTTTAGCGATTTTATTTCTTTAGTGTTCTTGACAACACCTTTTAACAAAGAATCATATTGTGATGACATAAATTGCATCGTCTCTTTTATATCATCCAGCTGATTCAGTTTTGTTTTTATTTCTGCTAAATCAGCAGACACAGAATTTTTTTCACTTGGCACACAAAAATTACATTTAAACTCAAGAGAGAAATTTTTCATCAATTTTTCAAATTCCTTTTTGTTTAGCTTACTGCATAAAGCGCGGAGAGTTTTTTTACAGCCATCACATTGCAATGCTTCATCACTTTCCAGTACCTCTGTTTTGCATTGTAAACAAATTGTTTTTTTAGTAACACTTTTACGAGTTTTGCTGGGCGGCATACTTTATTCTTCACTGATAAACCGCAATTTTATTTGCAAGAAACAACAATTTGTTTTATTTTTAATGATGGTTTTATATGAAAAAAATATAATTGTATTTAAGTTTTCGCACCGATAAAAAATTTGACGTCTTATTAGAAACGGGGTTGCCAACGACGTCTTCTTGTCTGCATTTCTCTATTTCTCTGGAACTTTCGATTTATCCATGATAAGAGGTTTCCCATGCTTATCTTTAATTTTAAAATCTTGAAAATGAGCGGTTCCCAATGCTGATCCTACTCTATCAGGGGCACACCAAATCTGTCACATACCAAGGCAAAGTTAAAACAATCGTATCTCTCTGTGTATTGTGAACTTGTGTTTCTATACATATCTTCTTGAACCGGTGGCGGTGCGTATGTTGAATCATCGGGATCTTGGTATGTTGGCATTGATGACATACACGTTGCTCCTTGCTCTTCAATTTCCATCACAAATGCATCCATTGTTAGTCTTCTCTGATTATGTTGATCGTGCATAAACTCTTTGAGGCGTTCGGGAACCAAGCCGCATGCACATGGAGCTGCCTTCAAATTGCATTTACATGTTCCAATGTAAAAAATTGTTTCCAGAGATTTTACATACTCTGTAAATTGTTGGGTTTTGTTTCTTCTCTTGATTTCTCGATATTTGTCAAGCAATCTATTCAATTTATTACATACACCTTTTTCAGCATTATTTCCATACCAAGTTTTTCCCAAATTCCAATCAACTTATCTTGTACTTGAAGAGCGAATGATTTATAGGAAAAAAGTTTTTTTATAGCACCTACTTAAGAAATTAAGGTTGTTTTTAAAACCCTTTTTATGGGTTTTTTATGGCACCTTCTCAAGAAATGCGCGTTTTTTGCAACCATTTTAACAAGCAATTTTACGACCTGCAATTGTGTCACAGTGATACGTTCATTTTTTAAAAGGGTTGAATAAAAAACCCACAGAACTAAGTTTACGACATGCAAATGCATCACAGTGATGCCTTGGTTTTAAAAGGGTTGTAAAAAACGCTAATTTGTAATAAATTTTTTTAATTTCATTTCTATTACTAAATTAAATTCATTTTTTCATTTACGTATGTTCTGACTAAATAAATTTCTAAAGAGAAAAATAAACTCCAAAAAGAAAAAAACATAGGCATTTCGCTGATTTTTTCATGTGAAGTGCCAAAACTGGCGATTTTTTGAAATGTTTACATGGGGAACCCCACAGGGGAGTTCCAGGGGGTGTGCCACTGGCATGGGTGGGTCGGGCCTCCAAAGTTAGTGGGGGTCGGTCATACATTTGGACTCGATTGGAGCACTCTAAATGGGTCAAAGTGGGATTTTTCAAAATTTGCCCCTACCCAAAAGTTCGACCCAAATTCTGGGACATCAGAATTCGTTTTAGAGGTATGGTTCCTTCGGCAAAGTTTCTTATTTTGATCCCTAGAATACGATTTTCACTGAGCAATGGGCGATTTTTTTGCCTCCCCACAAATCGACCCGGCCTAGTATATACATATATGTATTTACTTGTTTTATAAATGCTGATTCAACAATGAATTAGCAACATAAGCAAATAAATTTTCATCAACAACACACAGTTCTTATTCAAACAATAATCATCACACTTATAAGACCAACACTTATTAGCCGACAATCTCGCTTGGCGGTATACAAAGCTTTAAAGGTTCTAAACAACTATGAGTGTTAACCGAATTGGCCTAAAAGCAGCGTCAAACTGTGGAGCAGTGAAATTTTTAAGTGAAAAAAAAAAATGAAAGTATTATTAATTCTTTCACTCATCTGTGTGGGTTTTGTAGCGGTACAAGCTAAACTCAAAGTTAAATTCGAATGGAAAGAATTGGAATTTGATTGGCCAAGTGATGCAGCACGAAAGGCTGCCCTCACGTCGGGTGAATATATTGTTGCAAACAATTTACCCGTGGGCGTGGAAAGATGGCACAATAAATTGTTTTTAACAGTGCCAAGGTAAGAGACAATTTGTTTTTATTAAACAACAAAGGGAATTAATAATAAAAGGACTTGGCCACACTAAATTAATTACTAAAGGATAATTTCGATTTGTAGTAATTATAAATTTTATTTAATTAAGCACAACCATCAGATTCTTAAATTCAAATTAGTGGCTAGTTGTTCTTTTCCTATTTATGTGGGTTTTCTGGAAGAGCATTGTTCTGCATCATACATGATTCACAAGACAAGGAAAGTAATTTTTCTTAGAAACTTAGCCTTTCTTAAAACAGTGCTTTTTCATAAAAAGTAACTTTCTCATAAAATTTATTTTATTAAAAAAGTACCTTTTCTTAGAAAACTACCTATTTTTAAATTGTAATTTCTCTTAAAAAAGTACCTTTCTTAAAATTTTTTTTTTATTAAAAAAGTACAATTTTCTTTAAAAAGTACCTTTTCCTTAGAAAGTACCTTTCCTTTAAAAAAGCACCTATTCTTAGGAAAATTACGCTTGCGTAAAAAAGGACATTTTCTTTTAAAAAATTACCTTTTCTTAAAAAAATTAATTATCTTAAGAAAATCGGCTTTTCCTAACAAGGTACTTTTTGAAGACAGTACTTTTAAAAAATTTACTTTTTTAAGAAAGTACTTTTTTTAAATTTACATTTCTTAAAGAAGTAAGTTTTCTTAAAAAAGTAAATTTTTTTGTTGTTGTTGTTGTTTGACCAGATACAATTGGTTTGTTATATATATATTGTTGCTTCGAGCTTACCGGTCGATTTGAATATGCAAATAAAACGAAGTTTATTTCCTAGGTTTCCAAACGTTTCGTCGGTCTATGCCGACTTCTTCAGGGTTAATTTTTTTTTTATTTTGAAATTCATTTATTAATTATAATTGACATCGGAAATGGTCGTCCAGAATTAACATAATAAATATCTCAAAAAGAGGTTGTCAAAGTTGTAAAATTAGAAAATAATAATTTATTAAATTTGCAGAAATAATTACCACACTCTCTTCTTTTTCTTCTTTTTTTTAAATATTTCTTTTATTTGCAATCTATCTATTTTAAGACAACAAGCAAATTTAATAGCTTAGTTAATAGATAACATGAACACTACATAACTATTTACGATCAAAAAAAAAGTAGTTAACCATTATATACATATTTATTAAACTACTGCACAACTCAACATTTTCTGCAAAAATGTCATACTCAAAAATTTCATGCATTGCCTTGTCATGTCAACTCAAACGAGGTGTTATGCCGTGTCATGCCAACTCAAACTTACTGCATTAGCATGTTATTGCAACTTAGCTAAGCTGTTGTACGTTGTTGTGGTCAATACCATGTCTTTTAGTGTTTTTTCTGCAGCATGTTTTTCACAGCCTCGTACAAAAATATTGATTATTCTTTATTATTTTTTAAATAAAGATCCTAAATCAAATCAAATAAATAATTGATTAAAAATGTTCATATTGAAAAAAACTTTTATTTTGAAATTAAATTTTATTTTTATAATCCATATAAAACAAACAAAACATTTTTAAATCCAACTAATGACAATTAAATAAAAATATTATTCACTTTTAATTTTTTCCAATAAAACGTTTAACGGTTATTTTTCTGCTTTATTCATCATTTGAATACATAAAGTCACATATATTTTGAAAAAATATATACAAACCAAATTTAAGAAAAAAAACTGCAACATTTTTGTATATTGATACATTCAAGTGAAAATCGGGAACCAGCTTTATATGGGGGCTATGACAAAGAATTTCACAAACGTTGTTAAAACAAGTAAGAAAATTATAGTCGGTCTATACCGACTATACGATAACCTATACCATGGTTTAGAGACCCCATCTCTTCGGTCCAACTAATTGGATATAGAAAATAAGCATAAACCACATTTTAATGTTGTTATTAATTTTTTTGGCTGCAGATATGAAAAAGTTCATATCGGGTACTATATTTATATGGGGACTAGGTCGAAAAATGGACCGATCCTGACCATATTTGCTAAGGTCACTTATTTTTTTGCAAAAACATATACAAACCAAATTTGAGAAAAATCTGTGCAATATTTTTGTTTTTTTGATAGATTTAAGAGAAGATCGGGAAGCAGCTTTATATAGGGCCTATGACTAAGAATTGTCCTATAGGGATTATTTTTGGATTACTGATTAATGGATATAATAAACACACACAAACCCAATTGGACCGAGATCTATATGATAATTTGGATCTTATGGATATTTAAGTCGATATCATAGGGGTCATTTGGATGGGGACTACGTCTGAACATAGACCGAATTTCACCAGTTTCAATAGCGTTCATCCTATGGCTGACAAAAGCTTATATTCCAAATTTCACTAAAATATATTCATATTTGCGACCTGTAGTTTGATTATAAGATTTACATGGACACAAAGACGGACAGTAAAGAAATGTCGCATGTGTCGCATGTGTTGACATGTTAATTTTCCATGTTCATGTGCGCAAAATCACTGTTAAAACTATGCATAGATTTGATTTGAATTTATTCGACAGTGTCTATATGCGTCATTGTCAAACATGTATGAGCGGCATAGCATGAATTAGCACTTGCATGATGTGACACATGTCGCATGTTGTATAGTTCAACAACTGCAGGTCTTTATTATTTATAACATAAATTTATTAATTTCTATATGGCAAATCTAACACATGTGTACGATTTAGTCTTCGTGTTTCATTACTGTCATCTAAGAGAGAAATAGCTAAAGGGTTTGTATGATTGCTTAATCTTTGACTGTAGGTTTCGTTGAATCGCTGGCTTTCTTGTTTAAAAAAGTAAATTATTAAAAAAAAAAAGTACATTTTCTTAAGAAATAAAGTACATTGTCTTAAAAAGGTGACTTTTGCTCAAAAAAAATTTAGCCGATACAAACATTTATGTAAAAAAATGTGTTTCATATGAGCATTTTGAGCGAAACAAGCAAAATCACGCATTTAAAGCAAAATATGCAAAAATATGCAAATACAAATTGATGTCGTTTTATTACAAATGTATTTTTTGGAGGGAAATATATGAAAAATTTCAATAAATGGTCATTTTAATGAAACTATATAAAAATATACACATAAAACAAAAATTATATACAAATTCAGGCACATTTATTGATTTGGATAAAAATATCTAATATAGAATTCGAGTATGAAGTAAAAAAATATTTTTAAAATATCTTTGACGTGAAAAACAAAAAAAAAGTATTAATCAAATTTAACACTAAAATCAAAGTTTTAGATAAAAAAGATATCATGATAAACAAAAATAATTCTTTGAGGAAAAAAATTTTTGTCTTGCATTACTTTTTTTTTGTTGAAATTTTTTTGAGGCAAACACAAATTTTTTTTATACAAAAATTAGTTAGGATCTCGGTTAGTTTAGCTTTATCCGATCAATATGTATATCGATCCATTACTAATGATCAATTGTAGTTTATATTAAAAAAAAACATTTTCAGGATAAAAAAGTGATAATTTTTGATTTTGATTTGAAAATAATTATTTATATATATAATTATAATTTATAATTTATATTATTATTTAGGATTATTCGAACTTTTTTCAGATATTAAAATAAAAATTTTAACATATGCCGCTTGCAGATTTGAATTGAGGCAAACGAACCAAATTTATTCGCTGGCGGAAGTTAATATAAACTATTATTATAATAGAAAATATATGAAGATTTGTGAATATCATAAACACTGGCCTTAAAGGTTGAACACACTGCCTAGTTTTGTTCATATATATTAATAAGGCAATCAATACCCTGTACTATTCTGGGCTTATACAGAATTAAATACTTATCAATTTCAATTTTGTATCAATGACAATAATTTACGTAAACTCATTTTATAATTTTCTAATACTGTTAATTTCTTAATCAATATTGCCTTCTATCCAAAATAAATTTATTCTTATTTTTTTCTACTTCTAAAAATTCTGGCAATGTACAATGAATATCTCAATTCCAAAAGATGCAATAATGAAATCATTAAGGAGATCAAAACTAACCACAAGACTTTACACCTGGCCCACTGCTATATCATATTAACATCTATCTTGACGATACAAGAATAATTGTTGCCAACAAAAACAATGAAATTACAATAGAAACCATGCAACAACAACTTGATACAGTATGCCAATGGTGCCACGATAATTTGATATCCAAATAGGATTAAATTAAAATATCATAATATAGTGTGCATCCACAAAAAATATAAATGAAAATTAAGAGTACCTGTGGACGAAACTTTTAAATGGAGAATATATGTTAGCGAACTCCAAAAGAAATTCGTAAAACTGCATATTCATTAAATCGCCTTCGCTATTCCCCAACGTACTGTGTTCGGCATCAGGCTTACTTGGCATTAGCAAGATAATACGTCAGACATGATATATCTCCCTGGGGAAAACCTCAAACACAGAATCAACAACAACAAAACAACTACCAATACCAACAATATTGCTAATAACTACCACAAAACAACATTCTTAGCAATAGTGACGACAACAATAATCAACAAAAAAAAATTATTAACGCAGCAATTGATAATATCAATAATATTAAAAAATACAATTAACATTATTGTTTAGCAATGTCAATAACATAACAAGCAACAACATACCACGCAGAACAAACAGTAACAATATAAAAAATTTTCCACGTAAATTAGAAATAATAAACATCAAAAGCATTCCAATTGTGTTTACAAAGAACTGACAAATTAAATATAGATTTAACTGTGTCTGTTTTTTGCTGATGCTGATTCAACAATGATTCAGCAACATAAACAACTGAAGTTTCAGCAACAATACTCAGTTATTATACATACAATTCTCAACACTTTTAGTAGACCAATCAGCTCAAGCCGGCGTTCTCGCTTGGCAGTATATAAAGCTTTAAAACTTCTAAACAACTATGAGTGTTAGCCAAGTTGCCCTAAAAGTAACACCAAACTGTAAAGAAGTGAAATTTTTAAGTGAAAAAAAAATGAAATTATTATTCGTTCTTCCACTCATCTGTCTGGGTGCTGTAGTGGTACAAGCCAAGTTAAATGTAAAATTCGAATGGAAAGAATTAGAATTTGATTGGCGTAGCGATGCAGCAAAACGGGCTGCTCTCGCTTCGGGTGATTATATTCCTAAAAACAATCTACCCGTAGGCGTAGAAAGATGGCACAATAAGTTGTTTTTAACTGTGCCAAGGTAAGAGAAAATTTCGTTTTTATTAAACAAGAGAAGCAATTACTTAACTACACTTAATTAGATATTAAACGATTAAAGGATACCCACAATTTTTAGCATTCACTATACTTATTCATTTCAATTATGTGTTTTGTATATTATTTTATACAACACCATTGAATTTCTTAAATTCGAAAAAGTGTTTAGTTGTTCTACTTCTATTTATGTAGTTTTTCTGATAATATTTACCAAACATTTGATAGAATCCCGAATGGAACATTTCAAAAGTTTTGATGTAAGCTGTTTGTTTTCGTTACTTCTTTTATGGGAATTTTTTATTATGCAAATTCCTAAAATTAATATATTATTAATTATAAACTTTTTTGCTTTAAACCAGCAAACCACCCCGTATTATTTATATTTAATATAAAATTATCACTCATACGTCTACGTATTAATATAACTACCTATCATCGCATAAATTTTAAAGGTTTTTTTTCTGACAGATATTTTTTTTTTATATATATTTTATATTTTTCAAAAAAATACTATTTTTTAAAAAATACCTTTTCTCAAAGAAGAACCTTTTATTGAAAATATATTTTTTCTTAGCAAAAGTATCTTTCCTAAAAAAAGTACATTTCCTTCTCAATCTTTTTTTAAACTCTTTCTTTTAACTAATACTCTCTGTCGGTCTGTCATGTTGCAACCCCATTCCCATCCATCCAATTGATCTGAAACTTGGCCCATAGTCATGTTGTGACTATAACTTAATTTTGGGGTAATCAAGTACAGTCACGCAAAGTCACGCACAGTCACGGAGTGCTTTAAAACCCATTTCCCCTTATCCTATCTATTTGAAATTTGGTCTATAGACTTGTTGGGGCCAAAGATTAATTTTAAGATAGTCATGCATAGTCACGCACAGTCACGGAGTGATTTAAACCCCATTTCCCCGTATCCAATCAATCTGAAACTTTGTCCATAGACTTGTAACCAAAGATTAATTTTAAAATAGTCACGCAAAGTCACACTCAGTCACGGAGAGATTCAAAACTCATATGCATGAGGAAAGTAAGAGTTTCAATAAAAACTTTGTTTTTGTGGGTTAGATTATTTATAAAACATTTTTATAGATGAAAAAAATTTAGAAGGTGAAATAAAATTTGGGAGGTACAAACATTTAAAGGAAAATATACAAAAATATGCAACTACAAATTGATGCTATTTAATTTTAAATATATTTATTTTTAGAAAAATATATAAAAAATTTCAATAAATGAATATTTTTATGAAAATATGTTGAGCAAAAATATGCAAAATTTATGCAACTACTAATCAATGCTTCTTTATTAATTTGGATAAAAATTTAGTCAATATTTATGTGTAGAATTCGAGTATGGGATAAAAATAATTTATTTGTAAAAATATTTTTGAGAAGGAAAACTATAAGAAAAATATTTATTATATTGTCCGCTAAACATAATGTGAGGTTTAACCAAATTTCATAAATTAAAATTCTAAATTACAAAAAGAATTGTTGTTGTTCAGAAATTTACTAAATTTTCTTTGTTATTTTTTATTTTTTTTGGTAAATAATTTTTTTAGTTAAAAATACTAGTAAGTGTTACAAATGATCAATACCTTTCTGTAGTTGGCAATAAATAGTTATCTGATTTAAAAGATCGATTTTAAATACTTTTCCTCTGATCCAATCGAGCTGAAACTTTGCAGGCAGACTCGTGGCGATGATAAGAATGATCTACCAAATTTTTTTCGACGTACCAAATTTTAGATTTTTGACATACATACATAAATATTTTTAATTACCTGATTTTAAACTTAATTTACAATGAAAGGGAATATAATAAAAACTTGGTTTTTATGGGTTCGTTTTTGTTAGAATAATTATTTATATTTAGAATCATGATTTATAATTAATTTTATTGTTTATATTTATTTAAACTTTTCTTAGATACACATTAACCGATTGTTTCATATTCTACTTTTTAGGTGGGATGCTGGTGTAGCCTCATCATTGAATTATGTTGATTTGAGATCCAGAGAAAAATCTCCCAAAGTGATTCCCTACCCCAGCTGGAACGCTCATAAGCTGCCTACAGAGAAATGTGAAGGAGGTTGTAATTTAAAAGATAAGTCCACCATTATATCTCCATTCCGCGTACATGTGGATAACTGTGATCGTTTATGGGTTATGGATACAGGTTTAGCTGATATTAATGGCGAAGGTAACCAAGTGGCGCCCAGTGCTATCGTTATATTTGATTTGAAAACCGACAAGCTAATCCGAAGATATGTCATACCCCAAGATCAAACCGTAGCTGATACGTTCTTTGCTAATATTGTAAGTCTATTGTGAAGAGAAGGTCGACAAATGCAAGCTAAATTAACTAAATTATATTTTGCAGGTCGTTGATTCTGATCGTTGGAAGTGTTCGGATTCGTATGCTTATGCTCCCGATTTCCAGGGATATGGTTTAGTTGTCTATTCCTTCCGCAAAAATCGTTCGTATCGTGTGACACATGATTCCTTCCATAATGATGTTGCTGCAATGAACTTCAATGTTGATGGTCTTAATTTCCAATGGACTGACGGTATATTTGGCATGACCGTTGGTCCCGTGCAACCAGATGGCTCCAAAGATATTTTCTACCATGCTTTTGCCGCCTTTGGAGAGTACAAAGTGAATAATAAGGTTCTTCAAAATGAAGCTCGTGCTACCAGCAGCGCTGCTTCAAAAGATTTCAAATATATTGGTAGTCGCGGCCAGAATGGTCAGTCCTCAGCCGAGGCATATGATAAGGAAACGGGTGCCATTTTCTATACACTACCCAATAATGATGCTATAGGCTGTTGGAATGTCAATAAACCTCATACTCTCAAAACACAAGGTATCGTTGATAAAGATTCTCAAACTTTGGTATTTCCTAATGAACTAAGGATTGACCATGAAGGCACAGTTTGGGTTTTATCGGATAAAATGACTACCTATTTATATGGCACATTGAATGCAAACACTGTAAATTATCGTGTTTTAATGGGTAAAAGTCGCGATCTGATTAAGGGTACGGAATGCGAATCTAAGCGTGACGTTGGGCCTGATTGTGGGCATGACTTTAGGCAAAGGAGGCATTGATTTTTTTTAAAATTGCTACTTAATTTTTTCCATTAAGAAAAATTATCAAAACAAATTTAAAGTTTTCTTTTATTCTTAAATAAACTATTACGATGATGTAAATTTCTTCTTCAGATAAATAAATTTAATTAAAATTGAAATGATAAAAACCTTGTTCTCTAAAAATGTATGGCAACCCCACCAGAAAATTCTGAGCTGGCTTAAAAACTAACTCACTGACTGATGGTGTAAGGCCGTAAGGAATTTAAATTTATATTGGAGGTTCCGTTACTGGCGTATAAATCGAACAAGATGGATTTTTAGGAGAAAAAATGGCCAAAAGGGGGAAAGCGACACCTTTTTTAGTTTCTAAACAAATGAATCTAGGAATATAAAATTTGGGTTAAACAGCCAACCTGAGAAAGAACCAATTAGGGATTTTTTCAAATTCGTCCGCTAAATGTCTAAAAGCGGCCAAAAAGGGGAAAGAAAATAAGAAAAAACAATAACTTTTCTTAAAAAAGGTCCAGATTAAAATAAAAATATCGGTGAAATGTAGTTTTTGACACCGATTAGTCTTTAGTCCAAAAATTGATTCTAACGTCAATGTTCTTCAAAATTATTCCTTCCCGATCCTCATTGAAATCAATCTAACAAAAAAATATTGTATAGATTTTTCTACAATTTTTATACCCTATTCCCCTACGGCCCTATATTCCTCTTAGGAATTAAAGGGTTAAATATTAATATATAAATACATATATATAATGGCTTTGTACTGATATTTGTAACTACCTGTTTTCTTTTATTCTATCGATCGACTCAGAATCACTTTTTGAGTCGATTTAGCGATGTCTGTCCGTCCGTCTGTGTGTCCATGTAAACCTTGTAATCGAACTACAGATCGCAAGTATTTATATTTGATATATTTTGATGAAATTTAGTTTATTAGCTTTCATCGGCCATAGGATGAATATTGAAATTGGTGTAAATCGGTTCATGTTCAGACCTAGTCCCCATACAAATGACCCCTTGACATCGACTTAAATTGCCATATAAACTCCAAGTTGTCATATAGATCTCGGTCAAATTGGGTTTACGTATCTCTATTACATCCATTTATAGATAGTCCAAAAATAAACCCTATAGGACAATTCTTAGTCATAGCCCCCCATTCTCGGTCTTAACGTAAATCTATCAAAAAACAAAAACATTGCACAGATTCTTCTCAAATTTGGTTTGTTTATGTTTTTGCAAAATACAGCTGACCTTACCAAATATAGTCGGAATCGGTCAATTTTTCGACCTAGTCCTAATATAAATATAGCGTCCGGTATGAATTTTTTTGTATCCGAAGGCAAAAAAAATTAATAACAATGCCACTCAAATTCGGTTAATGCTTATTTTCTATATCTAATTAGTTAGATCTAAGATAAAGGGTCTCTTAACTCATGGTATAGGGTATCGTATAGTCGGTCTAGACCGACTACAATTTTCTTATTTGTTATTATTTCATTTTTGAGAAAAATAAGTGGCTTAACCATATACGGTCATTATCGATCTATTTTTTGACCTGGGCAACATATAAAAAGAAACACCCTGTTTCATATCTACAGAATACACGTTAATAAATTTACCACTCACCTAAGATGGAACTGAGATCTTTTTATGAAACTCGTGGTATAAAGTATAGTGGTATAAAGTATAGACTAAAAAATAAAAATAATGTTTTCAGAAACCCAAAAGGTTTGGCTGTATGTGGATAGAGTCGCATTTTATGGGCCTTTAAAATCATTTCTTTTTTGGCGCCACAATCTCTGAAATAAGGAGAAAAATAATGCGAAAGATTCTGTAAACAAAATTTTTTATCTGGATGTCCACACGGAAACTTCAAGAGACATTTTTCTACAGTTCATTCAAACCCTGTGTCAGCCATTGTCATGGAAATTTTGGCCACCTTAAAAAAAATGCAAATAGATCCTCTGTAATTATTTAATGATCATTAGCTTTGAAAAATTCCAATTGTAGTTTATCGTGCGTTTCGATTCTGAGTGTGTTTTGTGCATTTATAAGTGGGGAACCGTAGTAAAACGACTGAGTATTTTCAAATGTTGTAACCCAACAAGTTCCCATTTTAGTGGAATCTTTATTGGATATATCAAAAAAAAGGAAGACTAAGGTTAGGTTAGGTTAGGTTGGAAGTGGCTGCTGATCCAAGGACCAGCACATTTAGACTCTGGGGTCCGTTGTGATACCACGGGACGAATGGGTGTTCCCCTCAATCCCCACCGGAGAACCAGTTCGAGCTTCTAATGAAGCCCCTAGGATGTGAAATTTCCACGTTTGAGAGGTCAGAGAGATCGTGAAGAAACGGCGATCCCAATGTCCGTAATCTTGTTCTGGATAGCGCCGGGCAGTGGCAGAGGAAGTGTTCTACGCTCTCTACTTCCTCCACATCCAAGCAGCTACGACAGAAATCATTTGACGAGACCTTAAGGCGCTCAGCGTGTCTCCCTATAAGGCAGTGCCCAGTAACAACTGCAACTACCGTTGAGATCTCCCCACGGGAGAGTGATAATAGCGCATTTGTACGCTTTCGATTCAGAGCAGGCCAGATTTGTCTTGTGATCCTACACGTTAATCCATTAGCCCATCTGTTATTCGTTATGCCAGCGGTGCGAAGCCGAAGTTCAAGCTTGCACGACTCCAGGGGTGTACCAACACATTCCAAATCCGCTGGAACCTGTAAGGTAGTACCCTGTCTTGCCAGCTCATCCGCTTTGCAGTTTCCCGGTATGTTCCTGTGCCCTGGGACCCATATGAGCCTGATGTCAAACTGCTTGGCCATCTCATTTAAGGACGTGCGGCAGCTAAGGGCGGTTCTCGTTTTCAGGAACATTGATCGCATGGATTTTACTGCGGCTTGACTATCAGAATAGATGTTGACTGCGGTCGTAGACAGAATATTCCGACCCAACCAGTCAGCAACCTCCTTTATTGCCAGTACCTCTGCCTGATATACACTGCAGTGGTCTGGTAACCTTCGAGCCAGATTTAGTCCAAGCTCCCCTGAATGGACTCCAAAACCAACCTGACCGCACAATTTCGATCCGTCAGTATAGAAATTTACGGAACGCCTACTGCCTGGTGTCCTCCCAGACCAAGATTCCCTGGTCGGTATTAGTGTACAGTAGTGACGTTCAAATACGCTCCTTGGAGTAGTGTAATCCACGTTCAATGGCAAGTTCCTGTCATTCAGGATCACCCCGTGGCCACAATTGTAGCCCCGCCATTGTAGTGTGCTTCTTAATTGAATGGCCGATGAGGCCGCCGACTGAAGTGTAACTTCCGCAATAAAGTTAATAAACAAATTATTGATGACAATTAAGTTTAGCAATAAGTTATGGATAAGAAAAATGCTGAAGTGTAACTTCCGCAATAAAGTTAATAAACAAATTATTGATGACAATTAAGTTTAGCAATAAGTTATGGATAAGAAAAATCACTTTTGTAAAATCAGTCTAATTCTTCCAGCTAAACAATAAAGTCGTTTTCTTTTTAAAAACCTAATTGTCTGTATTAAGTATTTATTTCCCGCTCCTCCAAATTCCGTCTGAAGTTCAGCTTCCTGTCCAGGAATACGCCAAGATACTTGGCTCCATCAGAGAAGACGACTTCAGTGCCGTTGAGAGAAATGGGATCGAAGGTAGGGATCTTATACTTCCTAGTGAAAATCACAAGTTCCGTTTTGGTCGGATTAACCCCCAGACCGCAACCCCTTGCCCAGCTAGATAGCTCTGTGAGAGCCCGTTGCAGGATATCTCTAATTGTAGATAGAAACTTCCCATTTACGGCCATGGCCACGTCGTCAGCATATGCGACTACGCTGCAGCCTTGCCCCTCCAACGATACTAGCACTGGGTTTAGCGCCAAGTTCCAGAGAAGTGGTGATAGAACGCCACCTTGTGGCGTTCCCCTGTTCACAAATCGGGATATTTCCGACGTTCCCAGTTTAGAAGTTATCCGCCTGTTGACAAGCAGATTTCCAATCAATGAGATGATCACAGAATTCACTCCTAGACTATATAGTGCCGCTATTATCGAGTCCGGTGTGATGTTGTTAAAAGCCCCTTCTATATCCAAAAAGGCTGTCATAGTGTATTCTCCTGCCGAGAGCGATTTCTCGATGGTACCTACAAGCTCGTGTAGAGCTGTTTCAGTTGACCTTCCCTTGCTGTAGGCATGTTGCCTCGTTGATAGCAGTTTAGGGTCAATAATTCTACGTAAATAAGAGTCTATCATACGCTCCATTGTCTTCAATAGGAACGATGATAGGCTTATTGGTCTGAAATCCTTTGGGACAGTGTGTGAGCTCTTTCCAGCTTTTGGAATGAACACCACTCTTGTCTCCCTCCATTTCAAATGAATATACGCTGTGTTTATGCAGCAAGTGAAAAGACTGCATAGCCAAGGGGAAATGTAGTCCGACACATGCTGCAAATTAGCTGGAATGATACCGTCAGGTCCCGGAGATTTGTAAGGTTTGAAGCTTTTAATCGCCCAGGTCAATGTTGGTACATTAATTATCTCCGAAGCAATGTCCGCCGTGCTAGCGTCAGAGTATTCCAACGCCTGTAGTGACGTATGAGAATTGCCCGGAAAATGGGTGTCCAGTAGCAAGCTAAGTGATTCTCCACTGGAGGTGGTCCACACCCCCACTGGATCCTTCAAATAGCCTAATGTGTGAGGGGTAGAAGCCAGAACCTTTCGCAGCCTGGATGCCTCGGAAACGTCCTCTATGTTATCACAGAATTTTTTCCAAGAATCGCATTTTGCCGTTCTATTCTTCTTATTATAGGTCCTAAGCTGCAGCTTGTACGCCGACCAATCCTCGTCCGCTCTTGAAGACTTTGCCTTGTTAAAGAGTTTTCTGCAGGAGTCTCTACCCTGCTGCAGCTCGCTAGACCACCATGGTGGTTTCTTCTTGCCCTTAGGCCTTGCCACTGGGCAAGAAGAATCTAAAGACTTGTTAAAAACCGTCGTAATATGATCTACAAGACAATCAATGTCCGCAGAATTGCGCGGTTCGGTTAAGGGTGTTGTTTCCAATAACCCAGCAAAGGTTTTCCTATACTTAACCCAATCTGTCCTCTTCAGATTCCTGGGGACACTCTCCGTTGGGTCCTTTTCTCTAAGTAAGAATTCGATATAGCGATGGTCAGAAAAGGAGTGGTCATCCAACACCCTCCAACCATCAATTTTATCAAATAGTGTATCTGATACAAAGGTAGCGTCAAGAACCTCCCTTCTAATACTAGTCACAAAGGTCAGTTCATTTCCCTTGTTACATATATACAGGTTAGTACTAAGTAAAAACTCAAAAAGCAACTCACCTCTTTCGTTTATGTCCGTACTTCCCCAGATCGGATGATGCGCATTGACGTCACAGCACAGCACCAGTTGGTGTGCAGTCCCTTCGGCCTTCCGGATCAGATTTGCCACGCTGTCCGGGGGAATAGGCCCAGGATCGCAAAAATAGGCGGAGGCGAGCCAGATTGTTTTACCATCTAACTCCAGGCTAGCCGCTGTTACATCTCTGTCACTGAAATTAGATAACAAGAAAATATTTAAACTGTTCCTCGCCAAAATGCAGGTCCTTGGTGTACCTTCATCCTTAGCGACGAGCAGCTTATAATTAGGAGTCTTCAATCCGCAAACCCTGCCACCACAAACCCAGGGCTCTTGGATGAAGACTATGTCTACTCCGCCTGTCGTCAGGCGAACCAGCAATGCAGCCGTTGCTGCTTTACAGTGGTGAAGATTTATCTGTAGGAGCCGCATCATTTGCAACTGCCTGCACATCCATCTTCACCACCGTGATTTCGGCTTCGTCCTCCGTGCTTTCAAGGAGGTCTTCGTAGAATAAGCCAGTAGCATCCCCTAACAGCTCAGAATCAGATGTTAAGTACCCATCTTCCTCCATAGCTGTGTGGGAACCCACCTCAGCTTGAGCTTCACCAGAGGTCCCCTCCCCAGAAGACTTCTCTACTGGTTTGACGATCTCTGGGATTGGTCCCTGATCGCTTTTATAGACCTTGATCATAATCTGCACAAATCCGTAGGAAATGATGCTGTTTGTCTCGGTTAAACGCGGGAGGGATTCGGCATTAAGTAACAGTGTTACCTGCCGACGTGCCCCCTCTGTATCACCAAATCTACCAATCTTCCAATTGTGCGTTGGAAGATCAGGATTGCAGACCTTCAGCATCTTTAGCACGGATTCCGCATCCCCAGGAGTTGCCGGAAGCCAAGCATGCGCTCTGGGTCGGGACGGGATGTCATGCTTGTGCACAACATCCAGTTTTGCTCCCGGCCAGAGCTCTCCTAGTTTGCTGACGGCAGCCCTGTAAAGGGATAATGAGCGTTGGTCAGCAAAAGCCACCAGCTTAGCACGACCTTGGTGCCAGCCTGCGTCGCGGCAGGTTGGAGGTGGACCTGGCATATCCTCAAGGACAGTGAAGAATACTTCGGCTAATTTAGCCTCCACATAACTCCACTTGTCCTTGGGGATAGTGCCATCTTCATCTCCCCTGTTAATGATAGCCATTACAAGGTTGTCTTTGACAACCTGACTAAACGACTTCGGCACAGCGTTGCCGGCCACTTTAGTACGTTTAGGTGATGGTTTCTCATCTGGCGAGCGCAGCCTCTTACCCGCCTTCGAGGTACTAGCAACCTGTTTATCAGGTACACTAGTCTTAGCTGAGAGGTCCTGCTCTTCAGTGACCTTCTTAGCCCATGTGAGCGACTCTGTCTGTCTATCAGACAGCTTCGCTTGGTCGAGTTTGCCTAGCCTATCGATAATCTTAAGGCATAGTCTCCTCTGATTATATTTCGCCTTTGACGGACGGACGTGATTGACCCCAGTCTTACCAGACTTGGACCCCTCCTTAGCTGCATTCCCAAGATGACCGGATTTGTCCATAGCCTTCGTGGGTTTGCTGCCAGTGATGGAGATTGTAGTCGGACTGACAACGGACCCCAACCCGCTAGAGCTTTGACCAGAGGTCGCAGCGTTTTCTAAATGGCCAGACTCCTGGGTCTTAGCCTTCGGACAACTGCTA
Source organism: Cordilura impudica (assembly GCA_963682025.1). Taxonomy (NCBI): domain Eukaryota; kingdom Metazoa; phylum Arthropoda; class Insecta; order Diptera; family Scathophagidae; genus Cordilura; species Cordilura impudica. Next base: position 231,774,706 of record OY821518.1, on the reverse strand, counting down.
GATGAACTAGCAGTTCCCACTTGTTCCCACGAGTGCAGGGGAAAAATAATGTCGACCGCGTCATAGCCCCCAGTAACGCAGCAAGGGCGGCCCACTGCCTCTACCTACTCACTGAGGTGCCCAGGTATCAGTGAGGCTCCGTTAAAATACAGTCGGTTACTGCAAACCATCCGATAAGCACGGGTCGCGTGACACTCCGGATTAGGGGTGAGTAACCTTTAGTCGTGCACCTTCAAGGTTCCGAACTTGACACAGGTTTAGGAAGTGGTACTGATACAGTAAAACCCTCTTCCATTACTAGCATCAAGTAAGGAGCCGCACTGCACTTAAGCCACCGCATCGCGACAAGATTGTTACTCATGGTGGTGGAAGACTAAACCCGGCCCATGTAAATATTTAGCAGCGTTGAAATGAAATCTATGAAAAAGTCTCGTATATTTTCTTAGGCGATAACTTACAATAAACTATTTTTAAAATAAATAAAAGAAACCATCTTAACAAGGCAACAAAATATAAAGTAGAAGTTTTGCTATTGTCGATCTCTATATACTTGTTAGAAGAAGTGGCCGTACATCTAAAATAAAAACAGTCATATTGCGAAAAATATAAGAAATAATTAACTAAGCTTTATTTTTTTCTAATAAAATATTAAGCTATTTATTATTTTTTTAATTTACTAAAGGATTATTGCCTTTCACATATACTGTGCAGGTAAAAAAACGCGAAAAAATAAAAAAAATCATAAGAAATATTGATACAAAAAAATTTACATTAAATATTGCTTAAGTTTGTACAATATACTTTGAGCTGATTTGGTATCGACTTAAGCAACCTTAAAGTATCCTCTTCACTTATTTTACCCCACTCATGCAAAATGACGCTTTTTAACAAACATTTCTTTTGAGGTTGTTTTCTACTACGTTCCATCAATTGTTTTCTGGTACTGAAGAGCAATCACAGCCTATTCGAACAGAAAAACGTCTCCAACACTCAGGGCTGCAGTGCACTGTGCTGATATCAGATAGCCGATATACGATAGTCACAAATGAGGCACACATAAATTAATTTTTTAGAGACAACACAATAAAGAGGACTAAAAAGAATTATTGTGTAATAAAAAAATCAAAAAATTTTTAGCTCTACACAAATTTCCAATAAAAAAAATTTCAAAACTAGGTACTTTCACTTTATCGGGAATAAAACACGAATTTATCCATGGATTTTCATAAAAAAAAGCTATTTTATATCTTTTATTTGCAGGTCTAAGATTAAGTACTAAAACTGGTGTTTTTTTGCTTTCAATTTTTTATGAAGTTTTTTAATTCAAAAATTTTATAATTTAAAAACAATTTTTTTGTTTCACTTGTGCCCCAATAATTCCAAAACTAATGCCTATATCAAAAAATTATAGTAGGAAAACTTGAAGATGGCGTAATTTGAAGTTTTTCGTTCCAAAGTTATAACAGCAGCCTCTGAAATTTTAGAAAAAATTTAGAAAAAAATACCTTAAAATAACGATCATTTTTGCAGTGGGGTGACTATAGCGGATTAAAAAAGATATGGTGGTTGTTCAAGTAAGAAAATTATTTTCCCATTTGTTGCATAGTGTAATTAAATTATCTAACCCATACAAACAAAGTTTTTATAAAAACTCATTCTTTCCTTATGCATATGAGTTTTGAATCTCTCCGTGACTGTGCGTGACTTTGCGTGACTATTTTAAAATTAAGCTTTGGTCACAACAAGTCTATGGGCGAAGCTTCAGATTGATTGGATGAGAGGAAATGGGGTTTAAATCACTCCGTGACTGTGCGTGACTATCCGTGACAGTGCGTGACTACCCCAAATTTAATCTGTAGTCACAACAAGACTATGTGCCAAGTTTCAGATCAATTGGATAAGGGGGAATGAGGTTGAACCACGACAGATAGACAGAAAGATAGACAGAGACTATGAGTTAAAAGAAAGAGTTTAAAAAATCAAAACTTTTGATAAAAAAAAACGTACCTAATTTCTTCGACTATACATCCTATGTATATTTATTTATTTATTATAATATACTTTATAAATAAATTTACAAAATATACAAAAGGCGCCGGGTAACCAGACCATATGCGCTCCTAAACCTAGTTAATATTTTAAATATTTACATATATATTAAAATTTAAATTAATTTCAAAAAACATATGTATGCTAATCGGGAAAAATTAAAAATAAAGTTAATACAAAAGATTTATGAATGTAAAATAAAAAAGTGAATAATACAAAAATTTATGAATATTGGATTAAATTATACATCCTGGATGCTATGTTTCCTTAGACTTCCTCTAATTGAGGACAGGTTCGCATTTGTTGTACAGTCAAGTATTTCATCCAGATGTTGCCTAATCTTAGAAATTGGACATTCGGTTAGAATATGTGGAACAGATAGGATAACATTACATTGAGAACATTTTAACGGGTCAGTGTGATCGTAATAATGTTGAGTATTAAAAACAGCTTTACCAACTCTAAGTCGGCTTAACATAACGCATTCATTTCTCGTCAGACTAGTGTGATATTTGGGCCTCGTTTGAGTGGGATGAAGTTGCCTCTGCATACTATAGAATTGATTATAAATTACATTTGGAATGCACGGAGCCTCCGTTATTTGCTGCAGACTTTGTGCACTTTTTGCCGCCCTATCTGCGCATTCATTTCCCTCGATGCCAATGTGTGATGGAATCCACAAAATCAATATATTCGGGTTACCTATGGGAAGCTTGATGACATTATTGTAAGTTCCGTTGTGATTCTTGGCTAAAGCTTTTGTTGCACTAAGACTGTCCGTACAAATAATAGTTTTCACCCTCCTTTCAATTGCATATAAAATTGCAGACTTAATGGCCCCTAATTCCGCAGAAAAAAAATTCCCGCACCATTAGGTATACGTGCTTGTACTACAGTGCCGAATTGATTCTGGCTTATTTGTTCAATAACTGAATAAGTTGTAACACCATTATTAAAGGAACCATCTGTGTAAATTATCATTTCGGGAACAAAAGTTTCCAATTTCTGCTGCAGAATTTTCTTAAAGATAAGTGGGTTGATGTTGTTTTTATTGTGGACGCTTAGGCTCGTATCCGTCATAGCAAAGATGGCAAAGTTGCTTGTTTGACTAGGTTTTTCCGGTAGGACAATGTTATGCCTCCTCAAAATTGAAGTGATTTCTGCAATGGCGGACGGTGGTTTAACATTTGTGGGTTCAATGTGACCCCAAAAATTTTCATGAAGACCATCGGTTGGAATTGTAATAGATCTAGCTGCCATATTTATTGCACTTTTTTTTCAAAATAAAATTAAAGTCTTGGTATCCAGCTTCAATCCTAAGTTTTTCCAATGGGGTTGGTCTTAGTAAACCAGATGCAGTTCTGTAACAGTTATTCATAGCAGTGTCCAATTTTCGTATATTCTTTCCCGAAGTCCACCCATAAATTGTAATACCATGTAACAAAATGCCAGTGACTAAAGATCGACAAATTTCAAGAGCAGTACTAAAATGAGGACCTTTATTACGTGAGCATATTAATTTAAAAAGATTGTGTATCTTACTCAATTTAGAAGACAAATACTTCACATGAACATTCCATAATAAATTTCTTGTAAATAAAATCCCCAGTACTCGCATTTGATCATTTATGCAAATATCAACGTTTCTGATATTGATTGTGTCATTGATACATCCTCTTTTTCTGCAGACATGTAGTATTTCAGTTTTCTCAACTGGTATTACCGCGCCCCTGTCGATTGCCCATTTATGGAGAATACGATCCAGGTTTTCCAATTTTGTATGAACTTCACTTTGAGAACCGGAAGCAATAGCAAAGATGTTATCCGCGTAAACACCAACGTAGTCTATACCAGGAATGTTTTCAATAGCCTTTGCCAAAGAGTTTGCATAAATTGTGTACAAAACCACTGACCACTGTGTACAAAACCACTGACCCTTGTGGGACACCATTGTCTATACCATAAGTCATTGAAAAATGACCATCCACTCTGACAGTAACCTTGCGATTAGAAAGGAAGGATCTGATAAGTCTCATTATGTCCTTGGGAATACCCCACTCATTCATTTCCAATAATATATATGTGGATACCACCTTGTCGAAAGCCTTTTCTATGTCTTCAGATAAGACCAAGCTATGAGTGCGTCTCTTAAGGTTTCTACGTAAAACCTCCTCCATCTGGTGACATATACTATGAACACCATGTCGAGGTATGAAAGCATGTTGTATCTTTGAAATATAATTATCTGATAACTTCCAGAACCGCTTTGCCAAAATTTTGGAACAATGATATTGGACGGCAAACCCTCTAAGCGACCAGGATCCTTACCAGGTTTAGGAATTGGTGCTAAAATTGCCGTCTTCCAGTCTTGAGGAAAAACTCCGTTTGCCAAAATGTTGTTATACAATTTACATAAGCGGGATTTTAATTTTACAGGAGAAATTTTTATCATTGAATACGTTATTTTGTCACGTGTTGGCGTAGAACCTTTTAACGTTCTCATTATCTCGTCTAATTCTGAAACTTCTATTATATCGAGTAGAAAACTTTGTTCCATACAATTCTGTATTAGTCCATTGATGTCGAGATTTTTCTTTGATGATACGATATTTGCATCGAGTGTCGAATCAGAGCTAACTGAGGTCCAGAAATCTGCAAATTTATTCGCAATTGTTTGAGGGTGAGTAAAATTTTCATTGTTGATACATAAAGTGGGAAAATTATTCATTCTATCAGTCCTTAAATTTTTAACTTTTTTCCATAAGAAACGTACATCCATTGTTGGCCTTAAAGAGTTCAAAAAATATTCCCATGTGCGTTTTTTTGATATTTTACTTTCTATTTTGACCTTAGCACACAATCTTCTGTAATTCAAAACATTGGATTGACTACGACAGCTCTTAAACTTTCTCCATGCCAGTTGCCTCAATCTAATTTGTTTAGCTATACTAGAATTGAACCAAACAGGATTATTTTCTCCCCTAGGTTTTCGATTTTGTGGAATACTTTCATTAGCGGACTTTCTAATAATGCGCTTAATTTGGGCAGCTTCTCTGTTTACGTTAGACGATGCAGGAAACTAATTATTAATACAAGGTACCTTTTCATCAAAACGCACCCAATCTGCGTTAGTATCCAAAAATCGGGGTGAAAACTGTTTCTTTATAATATTTCCGTTATTAGAAATCTTAATGGGGAAATGCTCACCAACTTCAGGCATAGGCAAACAACTCCATACAAGGGTAGGAGCAAAGTCAACATTTGACATCGTAACGTCAACAGCGGTTAATGTATTTCTGGTATTATATAAAGTAGGTGATCCATCGTTCAAAATAACCAAATCATTATCATCAGCAAAGTTTTCCCAAATTTTTCCACTTGGGAAGTTTTTGTTCGATCCCCATATAATATTTTGTGAATTTAAATCACCCATCAATAAATTATGGACACTATTGAGTGGAGAAATATTGCCAACCATAGAAGGTGTTAATCTTAAATCGCATTCTTTATAAACATTAGTTATATGAATTTCTACATTAGTTTGAATTATTGTTTTTTGAAAAAGGAGGTCACCAGTTGATTTTATATGTTCCGTAACATTTATGTTGTTTCTGACCAGTAGAGCAATACCAGATTTAGCATACATATTGTCCTTATTGTGATGAAAAATCTTATAACCAGGCAGATGCAGTAAATGTCTATTTTTATCGATTATATGTGTCTCCTGTAAAGCTACTATATTCGGTTTGTGTGAGGCGACGAGGAGTTCTAGTGCGTATCTATGATTAACAAATCCTTGAATGTTCCACTGTATAATATTTATATTGAGTCCAATATTCATAAAAAAATAATTATTTTTTTGCCACTATTTTTGATTTTTTCTTTGTTTTTCTCAATGTATTTGGTGTTATGATGGCATTTAATTCAGGGAAATTGCTATAAATTTCCGATGTGGGAGAAATTTTACAACTTAAATTGGTAGTACTTGTTTTTGTCGGAGTACTTAAACCCAGACCTTCATTTATATCAGCAATAATAATGTCATCTGTTAAGTTGTTATCGATATTCATATTTGATGGTAAGTTATCATTTGATGAATTGCCATCACTAAAAAACGAATCATCTTAAATTTTTTCGCATTTGTTTTTGCCTAATTCATGGCTTGCATCCAGTTCTGTTGTAGAAAAATTTAATATTGATAGAGATTCTTCACTTACTTGAGAAAAATTAGGGAGAATTGTTTGTAATATAGATTGCTGTATTGGTGTGGTGCTAGTACTGTTGTTGTTAGTAAAAGTTGTTTCGTTCATAAGAAGAGAATGTGATGTAATATTAGAAGTTTCTTTTGAAAGAGAATATTTCATTATTTCGGCAACGTTTCTTGGTATGACCAAGCTTTTGGCAGTTTTGACATTTCATTGGGTGAGGTATATACTCCTCAATAGGAACTCTCTCCTATCCTAGCTTAAGAAATTCAGGGCGATATATAAGGTCAAAAGTAACGACAGCTGCACCTGTTGCTACAATTGTCTTATCTTCAAGTTTCGTTATTTTGCGTATTTCGACAACTTTTTGAGATTCAAGTGATTTCAACAATTCTTCCTCAGTAATATTAATAATTTTTCTAGAAAAAATGCGCCCTTGAATGGTATTTAAAGATTTATGGAGAGTAATTTGTACTGGGATGTCATCAATGTAATTTGATTTCAGGAATTGTTCTGCAATTTTTCTGTTTGGGACTTTAATTAGAAGATCACCACTTCTCATTTCTGTAACTTCCAATCGTTCTTTGCTAATGAAAACAAGCCCTCGTTCTACTCGGAACACATTGTAGGATGAAAGTGGTGATGGCTCTACATCAGGTTTCAATGATTTAGTCGATGCTACAAGATTCCTTGGTAGATGTTGTTCATTATTAGCAATTTCCTGTAAATAAATAAAATCATCAGGTCGAATGCGTTTGTTTCTGCTTGGTTTACTTTTCCCGGCCGTGGAATCTAGTTCCCTAAACCGGTTGTAATTCGGGGGGTGAACCCCGTTCATGAAGTTGGTTAGCAAAAACCTTTATCAAATGTTTTTCCTATCCGGCAAAAGTAAAATTAAAACGAAATTCAGAAGGAAAAAATCACAATTTCACACAAAAGAAATCCGATAACTGCGCCTATCGAACAAATAAATCGAACTATCAGAGAGCAAAAACGATGTTCACGCGGCAACTGCCTGACAGAGACTGATCCTATGCATATATTTTATAAAAATGTGTGAGTTAGAGGTGCTAAAGTACTATGACCTACCCTACAACAGTTATTTAAAAATAACTCAAAATTTTGAGGGTATTTCAAAAAGTTTGAAAACGGTTTTTGCATGTCCTCAGCTAGGCCTACAACCCCCACTATGTCGCTTTTGTAGCAGTGTGTAATTAATTTAAATAATTATACAAAAAAAAAACATTATTTAACATTGTATATATTCGCTAAAACCGATTTATCCAGCTAACGACAATGTCAAAGCCGTATGTAATTTTTTTCTATAATATCCTTGCAATGAATGTTTTAAAAGAAAGAAATAATTACCACTATTGTTATTATTATTAATATTTAAACCTGTCTGTCATCTGCAAGTGTACGGATACTTTGGAAATGTTAATATTAAATAATCAATTATAAATGTTGCTACGTTTAGATATTCAAATTTTTCTAAAGAAATTTTGATTTCATTCTTTTTATATTTATTACTAATTTTAAGTATGAAAACCAAATGTAAGGAAAATTACTAATTTGATGAAAATCAGACCGACGGACGGACGGACACCGCTAAATCGACTCAGAATATGATTCTAGGACTGAAGGTGTGTCTCGGTGAGATAATCATGCTTATTACAAACATCAACACAGGCCCATTATACCCTGGCCATTGCGTGGGTATAGTGTATAAAATAGATTGTTGGATTTCAGTATACTAATAACAATATACCACAATTGTCATATATTGAAGTATTATCAAACAACAACAAAAAAACCTGAAACATTATGAAATTTTTTAAGAACAATTGACAATCTTCTTTCAAAAAGAAAATATTATCAAAAAAAAAAATGCCCTATCATTGTCACTTTAACACTCAAAGAAAAAGAACACTTGTACAAATTAACCAATATTTAAACAACAAACAAATATTATTCACTTTCAAATATCAAATTATAATAAAAAAAAAATAAAAAAAAACAGATCTGTTTGTACAAAACACGCAACAGAAATCGCAAACAACTAAAACTACGATTAAGCTAGTCGCTCATACATAAGTGTAAACATAGATGCGATAAGAAATCTTTTTTATATAAATAAAACTCTTATAGATAATAGACTAAATGAAAATACCCAAAAGAAAAACACTTGAACACTTGATAATATGTATAAACGCCATTTTTAGAAAAAGGGAATATTTTTATATCCAATACCGCTCTGTAGTTAGTATAATAAGTTTGTGCTGATGTTTGTAACAACTAAAAATATTTGATTAAGTCCCAACTTTTAATATACCGATAGATGTGACCGTCCGGTATATCCGTCGTTCTGTGTGTCCATGTAAAGCTTGTACAGGGGCCTAATTTTCGCAGTCGTGATCGAAATTATTCCGTATCGAAATTTATTTCGATGGTGTAAATATTTCTAATTTCTTACTCGTTACGAAGCAAAACGATTTATTGTTTCAGTATTGGAAAAGAGAGAAATAAATATGTTTTACAACACTGCGTAAATTTAACAAATTAAAGAGAAAAAGTAAACAAAAAACATATGTTGATACTAAAATTTAGAATAGTAAAACATTTTAAAGAAATAAAATCAGTAGTAAATTACCTTTCAACGAATAAACTTCGTTTTCATCGCTTCTGTTATTTCCGGGTAAAAGGAAACACTTTGCGATGTTCATTTTTTGATCCACGTGGTTACTGCTTGGCATGCAGTTGGGTTACGTACCTAAGTGCATGCGTTCTGGTTATATGATATAACCATTCGTTTTATAATTAGTTTCTAATCCACACATAATGTGTGCAACCAGTCCTGGTATATAAGTATTTTAATATACTTAACCAACCCTATGTCTAGTGACAAAAAACCAAATTAAAAAAAAAGAAAGAAAATATTAATGAAATGGATTTAACTTCGTTTTTTTATTAGTCATCTTCTGATTCCACGGAAAAAAATTTATATACCCATAATTGGGTAGACCTTGCTTTTCCTTGCAAAGTATTCGGCAAAATACTCTTGGCTAAATCAGTATATCTTTCCATAAAACTGCCAAGAATCTCCTTCTTGGTACAGTTTATTTTTATTATTTTAACCTAAAATTTAAATTTTTTTCTAAATCTATATATCTATGATATTAATAGGTTAGGCGATTTCTTGTGACCGATGTTTTGTTCTACCGTTTTATCGCGATTTTGACCAAACGTATATTACTTGAAAGGTATTTCTTCTATGCCGTTTTGCGGATTTACAGATTTTTAAATTTGTTCCTTTATATTGAGTAAATTGCATTTAAAGTTGCTACTAACACATACATAAAATTATGCATATGCTAAGTGTGTTTTATTAAATTTGTTAACGTGTTTGTTATCTTCATTCACATAATAATAAACCATAAGTGTTGGTTTGTGAATTGGCTAAGTTGTAAAATATAGCTGCCTAGAAATTGGGCTCAAATTTCGAGCGCTGGAATCTTTTAGTAATTACACAGGGAATCTTCAGACACTGTGGAGTCTGATTTGTTATTTTTGGTCTTTGGGCGTAGGGGCGTGACAAACTCAAATTTTAATAATGTATCACCAATGGCATCTATATATGTATATATATATATATAAAATGGATGAACCGATTTTAATGGAATTTTCAGGGAATCTTCACCTTTCGGGTGACACTGGGAAGTCTGTTTTTTGATTTTTGGTCTGTGAGCAAAGGGGTCCGGTTATCTGCTAAAACTTTTGAGGAGTTCGTGCTTTACTTTTGTCCGACACCGTATATTAAAATTGTAATGCAATATGAAAACCAGATGTTTTCTTAGGGCAAGCAACGCTGACCGGGCCCAGTTAGTTACATATATATTTTGCACTAGACTTTTTTCGCTAGCTTTTTTGCTAACGAGTAAAATTTCGCCAGGTTGTTTTCGAATGATCACTCGTTATCGAGTGCCGAAATCAAAAATTTCGTCGCATATTATTCGTTATCTTATAAGAAAAACGCAAAAGTACAAAAATTCGCACCATCGAAAAAAAATACGTTCGCTTACGTTTGCGAAAATTAGGCCCAAGCCCAATATGAACATATAATACAAATTTTGTCGGCCATCGCATGAACGGGTATGGAAGTTAGTGAAAATTCGTACATGTTCAGACGTAGTTTCCATTCAAATGAACCCTAAATTGCCGTAAGATCCAGATTATCATAAAGATACTTCCCGATATTCACCTAATCTATCAAAAAACACAACAAATTTGAATATGTTTTTGAGTAAACTAAGTAAATTTACTAAATAGTACCGCGCCCCATTAAAAAAAATAGAATCCGATATGAACTTTTTCATATCTACGGGCCACAAGTAAATATGGATGCCACTCAAATTTGGTTAATAAAGGGTGATGCATTTCGAGGTTCCCCACTTAAAAAAAAAAAAAAAAAACACAGAAAGTTCAAATTTAATGGGGAATGTTTATTATCATTTGAAAGAACATTCTTTGGCATTTATTTTTTGAAGATTATGTATATCAAATGTTGGCCCGGCTACGTCTCAGATGGTCCATCCCTTGAGTCCAATTTTCGATGACTCGTTCGAGCATTTCGACTGGTAACTGGTGAATGACACGCGTGATGTTTTGGTCCAAGGCCTGAATCGAAGCGGGATTGTCCGCATAAACTTTAGACTTTACATATCCCCACAGGAAAAAATCTAACGGTGTGATATCACACGATGTCGATGGCCAATCGACCGGCCCAAAACGTGAAATTATCTGCTTACCGAAGTGTTCTCTCAATAAATCCATTGATTGATGCGCTGTGTGGGAAGTGGCGTCATCTTGTTGAAACCAAATGTCGCCGAGATCACGAGCTTCAATTTCAGACAATAAATAGTCGCTATATTTTCCTCACTGCGTACTGGACGTGGTCTATTCGGTCGAATATTATCCAATAATGAATGCTGGGTCTCAAGATGGGTGATGTTGTTGCGAATAGTATGCTCAGTAGGCCGATTATGTTGACGATAAGTTGAGCGAAGTGCACGAAACACATTCTTCACAGAACGTGAATTTTCGTAATAAAGTTGAACGATTTGTAAACGTTGTTCAGGCGTAAGTCTTTCCATGATGAAATGCCAAACAATACTAAACAAAAATAACATGACAGCATGACACGACTCACACGTGATCTGTCAAAAAAAGGCTATTGAAAAAAGTATCTCTACTTGGATCACCTGTTATTTATTTTTTTCTAGCTCTAACCCGATACGCTTCGCTACACCATCGTAACGACAAAAAAAACTGCGAATACATTTTGCAGAAAATTGTTATATTTATATTTGGCGATTTTTATTTTGTTGATTTTTGTTTTTGCGATTTTAGATTCTGGCGATTTTTGACTTCGGCGATTATTGTTTGTTTTCGATTTTTGATTTTGGTGATTTTTGTATTTTGCGATTTTTGATTATGGCGTTTTTGATTGTGGAGATTTTTATATTTGCAATTTTTGCTTTTAACGATTTTGGCGATTTTTCTTTTTTTTGGGATTTTTGTTATTCGCGATTTTCAATTTTTACTTTAGGCGATTTTCTATTTTGGCGATTTTAGTTATTCCTGATTTCCGTTCATTTGAAAAATCAAAAAATATATAGCCTATTTTTCCTGCCGGATACCGACTGTTAAAATTTCAACATTTTCACGAGGCTACCTCCTACAAACCACAAACAAAGAGACGTGCAAACAAAACTCTATTTATATATATATGATATCTAACTATGACCTCAGTAAAGTTGGACCAAAGAGCTTTTTTCGAAACTCGAGGTATAGGGTATCGTATAGTCGGTCTAAATCGAAAAAAATGTTCGCACTTTTTTTTTTTTTGTTTGTCAGTTTATTTATTTTTTATTTTATTTAGTTGGTTTGCTGCACAACAAAGCTAAAAGTCTTCTAAATAAACTACAGGATCAAATATAATATTTAATAAATAGTAAGATAATAAATTAAAAGATAACAACAATTTACATTTTTTATAAATAATAGAACAACAAAGTAAATTTTAAGCAATATTTAAATATTATTGTATAGTCCGAAAGATAAATATATTGAACGTATATTCGAAAATATTTTTAACAAAGGTGTATATTAGGGCGGTTCATAAAATAATAAATTGGATTTTGTAATGGGCCAACCGCAATTTATATTAACCACCATGAAAAAGTAACGCATGATTTTTTTCAAAATTTTTAAGAAAGATTTAGGGGTCGCTACCGGATCCAAAACATTGGAATTTTTGATAAAAATCGTCGCCTCTATTGCTTTTTTCATATGTATGTATAAAAAAAAATATATATATATATATATTTTTATGATCACTTTTATTGAATGATATTTGTAAAACAGAACGTATAAAACTTTTTTCTGAATCGTTTTCTGAAACGATTTAGCAACTCTTGTCCGTCCGTCCGTCTGTTCTTACAGGAAACATGATGAAAATTTTAAAACATTGAATACTAGATATCTGTTTACATTTACCTTTAAAATTAAGAAAATTATTTTTAAAAAAATGCCGCAAGCGCATCCCCTTCCAATCCCCTCCCCAACCCTCCTTTAAATTTTGTATATATGTTTTTCTGTCTCTATTTATACAATGTTACTAAAACCCCTCGAATAAAAGTTTAGCAAGCATATTTTTGTATATAAAAAGATTATTTAAGATTTATTAAAATTAATCGTTTAGAAATCCTATATTAAAAATCTTTAGTTGTATTTATTCATTACAAATGTATAACGAAAGTAAAAACAAATATTAATCAATTAAAAAAAAAAAAAAAAAAGATGCAGTCCATTTATGAAACTTATTCTGATAGACATAAAATATTTATATTTTACCTTTAAATATTAAGCATATTAAGCTATTTAAAATAATTATTTGAGCAAAGTTGATTTATTTGAGTCTGGGTAATTTTATCTATATTCTTTCACCAATCACAATAAATACTGCTTTTGCTCTTCATTGTTGGTATGTAGTTTATTATATTCTTCCATCAGTGCCAATCCTCGTTCTGCTATATCGTTAACAACTCTCATAGAACGAGCTATGCCTCTATTATTTATGTAATCCTCATCTTCTTCCCACGATTCAACGTTTTTCTTTATGAAATTGGATGAAATGCCGGTTTTGCTAAAAAATCTTAAAGTATTTTTGGAAACAAAGTCTTCTAATTGTTTGTTAGTTATTAGGCTGGCGTCTAATGTTATTCTTTTCGACGGGTTCTCAGGTCCTTCAACATCTAAAGCGTCCACCGTTTTCTTTTTTGTATCAACAGAAACTTGGTCGTCAAAAAAAGCAATTGCGACGAACTCTTCTGATAAATGCAAAGATGACCAATGAATTTTTTAATGGCTACAGTTCAAATTAACGCATTTACTTCATCATAATTTTGTAGGTCCTTTAATATCTGTATATCATTTCTTGGAGCATAAGTCGCTGAAGGGGCTACAAACCAATATTTGACGTAAATTGTAACAACAAATATACAACAAATATATTAATTCTGCTTCACTTGCATTAAGCCTGAATTCATTTCTAAATAAATAAATCTTCAAACAATAAATGGCTTTGGCCATCCATCTTGCTTGGTGAAGACCTCCAGGTGCTCTGAAAGAAATTCCATTTTCGGAAACACCTCCTAGAAATATTAGAGTTAGCTTCAATAGCTCTTTGTATTCGTCTCGCGGCTGAAACTGTTTTAACTGGGTTTGAACGAAAGAAATTATCTTATCTGTAATATATGTCACTGGTTTTAAAACAAAAAGATCAGAAATTTCCGACTAAAAGTTTTTCCGATTAATTTTGCTCCAGGCCAACTTAAATTTTTTAAAGATCAATGTTTCAGGCCCGGTTGAAGTACCAAGTGCCTGGCGAAACACAGCTTCAAGCATTATTTCCAGAATGTGATGACGACTGCCAGCCAAAGCATATTTTTATCCATCTTTTGTTCTAACAAAATACATGCACCATTTCTTTTTCCAGTATTTGTTGCAGTTGTGTCAAAGCTCATGCATTTGATTTTTTCGCTTAGGTTCCATTCTAGTAAGGTGTCAAAAACTGCCGACACAGCTGCAACACCTGTTCCAGCAGATAATTTTGGGACTGCAAGCAACTTATCAATTCCCATTCCATATACCAGGATTAGAAGACGTTCAACGATTTTATTTCCGCTGATATTTTCTATGATTTTTCCATCCCAGTGAATTGTGAGTGGAACGACAGGCTTAAACTTACTTTTTAATGACTCGGCCATGCTTTCTCGGAAGTCAATTCGCTGTCGACGAATAGAAGGAGTGCTTATATTATAGTTTGAAGGATCGCCACCAATGTGTTTAACTGTTTCTGTCAAAACTATAGCTGCCTTTCGGTTACTTAGCTTTGCAACGTCAAGACTCAGCTAAATTTTCATTTAAAATTTTCTTTCTGCCTCTGTATATCTTTTTCTTTTCCGCTGGTTCAGAAGCTTTTAAAGTAGATAAAGTTTGGTCATCATCACTTAACGAAGACGATAGTTCAATTCGACCCCTCTTATGAATACGATTGATAGACTTGCTCTCACGCTCCAGCATTTTTTCTTTTTGCGAATCTCTTTTATATGGGACCATTTTCCGTATTTAGCATTCCTTCTTAAAAATGTTGAGTCTACATTACCTATTTTTCCATGCCGACTGACCTTTCGCTGGGCATTTAAAAAATCTTTATCCTCCTGTTTTACAATTATGTTTAAGGCCTTAGCGTGAGCAATATCGAAAAGACCTTCCAAACTAGTTGACCAGTCTTGTTCTTTTTTGTTCAAGCCTCCTGAGCGCTTTGCTTTGTTTTCCTTATTTTTCTTTAATTTTTGCCAAGAATGAAACATTATATCAATTTTATCTATTACGCGCTTTTTTGTTTGTGTCGGTATTGCGGCCATTTCCCAAATAGCTAAGACATCGTTTGCAGTTAAAGAGCAACAGCCTCTTATGGTTAATTTGTCATAGATTTTGTAGTAAAAAAATACACTTAATACCTCTTTTTTTGTAGGAAGGTTGGTCTTGCATAGCTGTGGTGATACCTGTCCGATAAGCCATATTTTAGTTCTGTTGCGCGTAGCCGATGTTGTGGAACTTGAAGCCATTATAAAAAATTATCCACAAGTTGGTCTAATAAAGTAGAAGTATATGTTGTTACACTATTTTATATATTGTTTTAAATATATATGTTTTTTTATAACTCACCAGCTTACTTGCTACTTGGGGAAATTATATGGGTCTAAATCTTGCGTGATCTTGAATAAAATTATTATTTTCAAATTTATTGTATAAAAATTATATCTTTTCTTAAATTTGAATTTAAATTTACAAACGGAAGGACAGACGGACAAATGTTTTTAAATGATCTCAGAAAAAGATTCTGAAAACAAATTGTGCTCTATTTATTTAAAAAGCCTTACGCAATAACGGTGTACATAATTTGTTTTGTTTTATTATTTTTAAGACACGCATACATGGAATAAATTTTAAAGACAGCAATTTTTCTCAAAACCACTGAAGTTTGGGGTCTGGTAGCGACCCCTAAATATTGATGAAAAAAATTTAAAAAAATCATGTGCTATTTTTTCACTGTGCTTAACATATATTCGGGTTGGCCGACAAAAAAATCGACAAAACAAAAAAAAGTGTCATATATGAACCAGCCTAGTGTATATCCAGATACCTTAAAAATATATAAGATAATTCCAATTCCTAAGGAGAAAAATGATTCTACGGTTGATAAGTTTCGACTAATAGCAGTATTGGCTCTTTTTGAAAATATATTTGAAAGAATTTTACATAAACAATTGTTAAACTATTTGCAAAGCCAAAATGTACTCAATGTTTATCAATATAGATTTAAAAAAGGTTGAGGTACTGGGGAAGCATTTGTAAATGTAGTAAATTTTATCAGCAAAGGCTTGGACGAAGCATAGTATATTAATGCAAAAACGCAAATACTATGGTATTTGTGGGAAACAATTATCACTTTCTGAAGTTATCTCATAAGTCGTAAACAATTTGTACAAATTTGTTCTCAAAAAAATTCAGTGGACCTTGAGGAATGGTGTCCCTCAAGGCAGTGTATTGGGCCCATTGCTGTTCACAATATACCTTAACGACGTTAAAAACATTGGCTTATCCAGAAAAATCTTTGTATATTTAAGTGACATTTGCAGAGTTCAAAAAAAAACATACACTGAATAAAAAACTCGTACATATATGTAGCAAACATAGCTCAGACCAACAAACACATATTTTTATTTTCATATCAATTATGTATGCTTCTAAATTTTGTATGGTGCCTACCACAATCATGACTGTGTTTCGTTTTAATATTTCGTTATTAACACGAACATTTTTCTACCACGTATTTTTTTTTTCGAACACACATAAACCACACAGATTCGAGTGTAGCTTTATTTTAAGTTCGTTTTCTTGCACGTGTACTGCTAAAAAAAAACAGAACATGTTCTTAAAACATAATCCACTCGCGATCGGAAAAATCTGAAACATCCCTATAATAACGACAACAATTGTTTCAACCAAATCTATTTTAAAAAAATATAAATATTATAATAATAGAAGTAAAAAAGTATGACTTAATTTCATTTTTTTCCGATCGCGAGTGGATAATGTTTTAATTTTCAGATGTATGTGTTGAAGAACATGTTCTGTTTTTTTTAGCAGTACACGAGGAAGACAACTAACTTAAAATAAAGTTACACTCGAATCTGTGTGGTTTATGTGTGTTCGAAACAAAAAATACGTGATAGAAAAATGTTCGTGTAGATAACGAAATATTAAAACGAAACACAGTCATGATTGTGTTGGGCACCATACAAAATTTAGAAGCACACATAACTGATATGAAAATAAAAATATGTGTTGGCTGCTTTAGAACAGAACATTGTGTGTTTTTCAGGTGTGTATTTTCTGAACCTCGGACATTTGCTTGACTTACCCCTATAAGCATGAAATTGTTGCTTAAATCTATAATATAGAGACTATGTTCAAAAATGGTCCAATTAAGATCATATTTAGTGTGTTCACTTATGTGTTCAAAAAAGATACACAAAGCAAATTTCAGGTATTTTACTTGGAAGTTATTTGATAGTTTTGAGCAAATACCGAAAAGCTGGTTTATATGTATATACAAAAACAATTTGATCACGATATTATAATAATCTATATCTACTTATATCCTTATATTCTGTCCGTCGTGCTGTTAACACGTTTTTGTATCACCTGTTTCGTCTTAAAACTAATTTTTTTAAAATTGTGCCATTCTACGAGTATGAAACCAATTATACAATTGAATAAACCTAGAAAATAACAAAACATTTAAATAAAAGAAACAATTCGACAAATAATTAGTAACATACATAAAGCAAACAAAAATCAAACACAAAATAAAATTGAACAAGTAAGAGAATTATATTTGGTTTAGACCGGCTATGCGTTACCTTATTCGATGAGCTTCGTTCATAGTTCAATTTCCACCAATTTCAATAGCAATCATCTTATAGCCGACAGAAGCTCTTAACCCAAATTTCATCAAAAAGTATTTATATTTGTAATTTGTAGTAAACTTTGATAGACAGACAGACAGAGAGACAGACAGACGAACGAACATCGCTAATTAACTCAGAAAATGATTCTGAATCGATCGTTATATTAAAAGGTGGCTCTAGATCAAACATTTTTGTTATTTACAATATCAGCACAAACTCATTATGCTCTCACCACATTGGGTATAGAGTATAAATACCAGAAATTAAATAAAATTAAATGAAGTCAATTTTCCATTTGAGAGAACAACAGCAAATATTTGTTTTATTGTTGAAACGATTAATTTATGATCAGTGCCTATACCTACATTACTAATTAACACAACAGTAAAACAAATATTAAATGCTTGTACTACGTAAAAAAGAAAAATAGAAACAATGACTAGAAAGTAAACAACAATAATGAAACTGACAATGGTAAGCATAAAAGCCCTATGTTTGCTCATTGTGTAGAGAAAGCAAGAAATTATAGGCGGTCTGGACCGACTGTACGATACCCTATACCTTGATTTAGAGGAAAGGTCTAAAATCAAAACAATGCATTGTAGGGGCCTCCACTAAGTGTTGTTTGTAATAAAAAAAAATGTTGGTCTACAAAATAGAAGACCCTCGTATGAGGCCTAGGTCGGAACATGCCTCGATCTTCACCAATTTGAATGGCAAACATTATATGACTGATTAAAGCCTAATTTGATCAAAATCTATATATGAGACCTTCTCCGAGAAAAGGGACCTAGTGTGTCAAAAAACGGGTTGTGTCAAAAACGGTGGATTCTGGCACCTAAAAGGTGTAGAAACTTTAAATGCGTTTTTATCTCAAAACTTAATTTTCACACACTAGGTCCCTTTTCTCGGAGAAGATCACATATATAAAATTCATTTTCTGTTTGTTTGTTTGACCGCTACACAAATTTTTATTTCTCAACGGATTTCTCTGAAATTTGGTACACACGATGTCTGTACTCCAGGAAAGGTCGCCATATGATTCTTACCGGCCACGCCTACTTTTACACCCACTTTTTTATGCAGTTAATTTTCTATTTCTTGGTATATTTGTTCGCTTTAAAAATTTTTATTTTCCAACGGATTTCTATGAAATTTGGTAAGCACAATCTCTGTACTACCGGCAAGGTCACCATATGATTCATATGGCCACGCCTACATTTACGCCCACTTTTTATACAAAATTCATTTTCTGTTTTTTGGTATATTTGTTTGCTATAAATATTTTTATTTTTCAACGGATTTCTCTAAAATGTGGTACGCACGATCTCTGTACTACGGAAAAGGTCGCCATATGCTTCTTACCGGCCGCGCCTGAATTTGCGCCTACTTCTATTTATATAAAATTTATTTTTTTCCTTTTATTTGTTTCTTTGTTTGACTGCTATACAAACTTTTATTCTTCAACGCCTTTCTCTGAAATTTGATACACGTGATCTCTTTACTCCAGCGAAGGGCAGATTATATATCTTTCTGGCCACGCCTAGGTTTACGCCCACTTTTTTATAAAACTCATTTTCTGTTTTTTGGTACATTTGTTCGCTATACAAATTTGTATTTTTCAACGGGTTTCTCTGAAATTTGGTACACACGGGAATAACTTTACGATGAACAAATCCTCAATTTGTTTTTAAAACGAACAGAAAAATGAGCATATTCCCCAAAAAATAGGGGAATAACTTCACGATGAACAAATTCCCCAAATTTAAAAAAAATGTCCCCGAAAGAAATGAACAAATTCTGCTCTCTCCATACTGCTCTCAATATCTGTCCTACAACAAATTTATTTATTTTTGAAACTTCTATAAATTTGACGTCTCTGCTCAATGATGATCATTTATTGAATGAATTAATTTAATTTTTAAAGCTTTGATTCCTTTAATTTGCAAACGATTCCGTTATATTTGATGTTTACAAAATAAATACATTTCAAGCGGTTTCGCAGCTTATTTTTGAAGTATTTTTGCTGTAGCGTTTTTAAACGAACTTCTAAATTAAAAAATCAAAAAAATTTTAATTTGAAATAAAAAATTAATTTTTTTCATCATGAACAAATTCCCCAATCCCATAAAAATGTTTGGGGAGAAAGTTAATTTTTGAAGAATTTGTTCATTGGGCACTAACTACTCAGCGCCTGGTATGCATAGTGAACCATTTTTCAAGTCAAAGGCCTTTGGATCCCGGGCAAAACCAGGTAAAAACAGCTAGTATATTTATATATGCGACCTGAAGTTTTTATATGGAGTTTTGTCTCCTTCTTTGTTTGTTTGTGGTTTATAGGAGGCTGCAAGTCAAAAGCCTTGGGACTTTGTTTAAATTCATAAGTTATTAATGTGAGTAGTTGCCCAAAAAATGGGCCCGATCGGACCAATGAGCGTGGCACCTCCTATACAAAAAATATGACGGTCTTGAAACTTCTGACAATTACCAATGTGAGTAGTCGCCAAAGCCGAAATAACAACAATTGCCAGAAATGAAAATCGCGAATAACGAAAATCGCAAAAAGCAAAAATCGCCAAAATCAAAAATCGTCAAAAACGATAATCGCGAATAACAAAAATCTCCCAAATCAAAAATCGCCAGAAGCAAAAATCTAAAAAACAAAAATCGC
The DNA here is from genome assembly GCA_963682025.1 of Cordilura impudica. Lineage (NCBI taxonomy): Eukaryota > Metazoa > Arthropoda > Insecta > Diptera > Scathophagidae > Cordilura > Cordilura impudica. Next base: position 231,754,181 of record OY821518.1, on the reverse strand, counting down.
CTAAAAAAAATCGCTAAAATCAAAATTCGCCACAAATCTAAAATAGCAAATAAAAACAAAAATAGCAAAAAAAAAAAAAAAAAAAAACGCGAATAAATAAAAATCGCCTAAATAAAAATCGCTAAAACCGAAAATCGCGAACTAAAATAATAGCCAAAATCAAAAATCGCCTAAATCAAAACTCTCCAAAATCGGAATTCGTGAATAACAAAAATTGCCTAAATCCAAAAAACGCCAAAACCAAAAATCGCAACAAAAAAAACAATAATCACCAAAATCAAGAATCGCCAAAATCTAAAATCACAAAAACAAAAATTTACAAAATGAATTCCCAGTTTTTTACTTCGTTACGATGGGTGTAGCGAAGCGCATCGGGTTAAAACTAGTAGGGTATAAAAATACAGATGTATGTTTGATTTAATATTAAAAATATCACTCATACATATATGTACATTACGTATATAACTTTTGGAATTTTTTGCAAATATCAAAATTTACCTGGCAAGACAGTCCATGGAAAAGTATGAGTAATTGCGTTTTTACTTTTTCGCGATCGTTAAAATAGTTTTCTCATCAAATGTGATGAAGTTTGGAATTATGATTTTTTTAATGCCACTATTTCAAATAATTTTCAGATTTTAGTTACTCTGTGTTTCAATACCGGGAAATGGAATTCATAACCTGCATAAAATTTTTACTTTAATATCTAGGGAGGTATTGAAATGTATATCATTTTTATACCTTTTATACTTTTTCGCTTGTGATTTATTCAATTTTTATTGTTATTGATTATTTCCCATATGTATTTTTCAAACTTTTCGTCATTAAAAAACTCTCTTACACCTTACAACTTTCATTTAAGAAGGGTCAAGAATATTTTTTAGGACACTGGGTGCAAGAACAGTCTGCAATTAATAGACAGCAATGCAGCAACAGATGTGCAGATCGCTGATACAAAAATTAAAATGTATTTCTTGTAAATGTATTTCTTTGCCTTTTTCTTTTATTAATGTTATGTTGTTTTAAAAAATTTTGGAAGATTTTAGAAATCGCATTCGGTGCGGAGAGTTTTTGTTTTATTTATGATCAATATAATATTCCGCATAGCTTACTGCCTGGGAAATTTTTAGTCATAATTAATATATTCTTAGTATACATCTCTTCTAATCTACTAATAAACAATAATCATACACCCTGAATATGTTATGTTATTCAAAAAATTTATTAAAAAGAAGATAAAATTAAAATTTTTTGAAGATTTAATTTAACAAAAAAATAAGTCCAATTGCTGAAGCCATTTGCTGATGAATGACAACGCCAAATAATTTGGAGATTTTACTATACTGGCCTAGTACCTGCACTTCGACTTGGAATTTCTCACCGCCTCAGAGTAAGTTAAAAAAATCTAGTCAAAAAAGAAAATGTTAAAAAGTAAAAATATATGAAAAATGGGTTATGTAGGAAAAGCTATTTTCTGTTTAAAATTTGAATGAGCGCCTACAGAATTTTTTTCAGCTTTTTAAAGTAAACAGGAAATTGATTAGATGAGTTTAACGGCGACAACAGTGACACAACTGCTCTTGATGACAGCGCATAAAACATTGAGTTAATGAAATTTACGTTTAGTAAAAACAAAACATGACAAAAATTGTATTTGTTCATATTCAATCAAATGAAATATGAAGTTTTCGATACTACGGAAGTTCGCAATAAAATAAATAAATTTACTTAACTTTAAAATATTTTTTCAATAATATTAATTAATATATTATTTGAAAAGTATTTCTTTTTAGCTGTCTTCAAGATTTACAGATTTAACCGTTTTTTTTTTTTTTTTTTTTTTTTTTTTTGAATAAAATACATATAAAATTGCAACTAACACATACATATACGGTATTTACTATAATATACCCTATACCATGCGTTTAATGAACCTATCTCTTTGGTCCAACTATTTAGATATAGAAAATATAATAAATGGAAAAATTCATATCGGATGCTATATTCATATGGGGCCTAGATCGAAAAATGGACCGATCCGGACAATATTTGGTAAGGTCACTTATTTTCTGCAAAAACCAATGCAAACCAAATTTGAGAAAAATTTGTCCAATATTTTTGTTTTTTGATAGATTTAAATGAAGATCGGGAAATAGGAATTCTATGGCCGCACAGTGGACCATTTGACGAGAAGGCGGTCAAAAATCTATAACTTTTGATTGGATTGGAATTTTGATATGCGTTTTTTTTTCTTGTTTGCTATAAAACGTAATTCTCAACCGAAAATAAAAAAGTTACGGAGGGTTTAAAATACATTTTCATTTGTAGTTGAATTTTAGTACAAAAGTGAAGTGTTAAAAGGTAAAAAAAGGTTTTTTTTAATATAATGTCTTATTTTTTCAGTTAATTTTACAACTAATACTTTTTAATAATTTTTTAAGTTAATTTTTTCAGAAAATGCAAAACTTTGGCCCCCGTAAACTTTTTAGTTCTAATGTGCACAAGGGCCAAAGGCCCGAGTTAAAATATAATTTATTAAGCAGCGAACGTAAAAGTTACCTTATATTGGTTCAAGATAGAGAAGTTTCAATGAAAAACTCGTTTTTGCTTTAGTTAAATTTTTTTTTATTGTCTTTTTAAATATTTCTATAACAATTTTTATTGTAAATTTACAAAATATATAAATTTTTAATCAAGAAAATTTTTTAACTATTAAAAAAAAAGTGTAACTTATTGTTAGTGTAATGAAAAAGTACTTTAAATCAACCAATTTTAGTAAAAATTTCTTCTAAATAGCCTTGATTTTCATCTTCTAGAAGTTGTTTAGCTTCTTCGTCTAATTCAATAGAGGTAGTTTTCCATTTTTGACGAATGTTGGACATATATGGATCTGAAGTGCATAACAAAATAGTGATAAGGTCTTCATTAGTACAACATCTGGACATTTTTCTTGTGTTGTGCTCGCGAAAGAATCTGTAGTCTTTGTTCCTTTTTTCTTGCGCTTCTTCAGATAGATCTCCTATTGGTAGCATATTGTTTTGAATTATTTGTTCCCCATGGTACAAAATTTTATGAACTGTGGATGGCATATATCTCCAAGAGTATTTTTCAGTATAATGTATAGCTGTTTTATTGGCGTACTCTCCAAATTTTTTTGCTTTTATCTTTCTGCTGCATGCTAGAACTTTTACTATGATTTTGAATCGTCTTATTAATTCATGATCTACACCTGTGATAGATGCTGCAGTTTCCGGATCGGAAAAAAATCTGCTTGCAGTATTTCCATCATTTGTGTTTCCTTCCCCTTGTTTTGATTGGTCGATTACGAGGCCTAGCTGTAAATATTTGTTTTTTTTTTCTTTCTTTTTTCTTCATTTTCTTTGTTTCTTTTCACTGTTTCGCCTAACGGACCAAATTCCAAATCATAACCCAATTTAAGAATATGCTCCATGAAACGTATTCTAGCATGAAGAGGGGACATTCCAAATTCGTAGGCTTCCTTAAAACTATCGTCTTCTGGTGGGGGTTGGCTTAATTGACTTGATGTCTTTTGGCATATAATGCAGCTTGACGTTGACTTTGTTCCAGTTAAAGCTTGTGCAACTTTTCCATCAATCATTGCGAATCACATTTTAAAATGTACTTCAATGTCTTGGTCATCAAATTTAAATATTACTGGTTGAAGTTCCTTAATTTGATCTTTTATTTTTTGAACTTCTTCAGTTATGACATCTTTGGTTTCCTTTTTGAATGCAAATTTTTATTGGTCTGCAATACTTTGTTGAAGAAGGAATTTCATTTTTCCATATATAAATTTCTGTTGCTCTACTAGTTTACGGCTCTAAGACGCTATACCTTTTTGTTAAGCGCAATGGAACGAAAGATACCATGAATAAATTAGCATCTGATGAATTTTCGACATTAAATTGCTTGTATTGTTTCTGACCAGAGGATTCATCACATCCAGATTTAGAAATTAAAGTAATGCTGCCATTACCAATTTTTTCAAATGATCAGTATCAAGCGTATTTAGCAATCGTTCTGCAGTATGTTCAATGAGATCTTGCAATTTTTTTTATGCTGATGTTGAAGTGACACTAATAGCAGATTGTGAAGGTAAGCATTCTTTTTTGGCAGAAACTAAATCTCGATACTCTGGAAAAATTCCACAATTCTTTTCATTGGTTCGCTTCCGCAATTCCTTATATTGATTTTTGGTCAATTTCAAATCCAAAAATAGGGCGAACGCTTCTTCCGGCGTAAATTTCTTATCTTCAATTGGTGTAGGAATGCTTTTCAAAATCCTCTTTGTGCGCCTTGGGCTCGCTTCTACTATTTTTTCAATTATTTCAATTTTATTTTTTATACCCTATACCACTATGTGGTTTGGGTATAATGACTTTGTGCTGCTGTTTGTAACAACCAAAAATATTTGACCTAGACCCATCTTTAATTATACCGATCGAATCAGAATCACTTTCTGAGTTGATTTAACAATGTCCGTCCGTCCGTCTGTGTGTCCATGTAAAGCTTGTAATCAAACTGCAGGTCGCAAATATGAATGTATTTTGATGAAATTTGGTATATAAGCTTTTATCGGCCATGGGATGAACGGTGGTGAAATTGGTGAGAATCGGTCCATGTTCAGACCTAGCCCCCATACAAATTATCCCTATGAAATCGACATAAATTGCCATAAGACCCAAATTGTCATATAGATCTTACTCAAATTGGGTTTGTATGCGTTCATTACATCCATTAATGAGTAGTCCAAAAATGATACCTTTGGCCCCATATAGACTGCTTCCCGATCTTCACTTAAATCTATTAAAAACAAAAATAATGCACTGATTCTTCTCAAAATTTGTTTGTATATATTTTTGCAAAATACAAGCAACTTTACCAAACATCATCAGGATTGGTCCATTTTTGGACCTAGTCCCCATATAGATATAGAATCCGATATGAACTTTTTCATATCTGCAGCCAAAAAAATTAATAAAAATCCCACTCAAATTTGGTTTTTGCTTATTTTCTATGTCCAGTTAGTTGGGCCTAAGAGAGAGGGTTTCTAAACGCATGGTATAGGGTATCGTATAGTCGGTCTAGACCGACAATAATTTTCTTACTTGTTTTATTTTGGGTTGGTTGAATTTGGTGCAAAAATGAATCCTTAATAATTCTTTGAGAAATTTCTTCATTGATATTCTCCAGCTTGCGCCTTCGAGATCTTTCACTACATCCGTCAATTGGTTTTGCTGGTCGACCCTTTTTTTCACTTTCGTTGTCAGTTGTAGATGCACTCTCAAAAATAAGTTCCTTTATTAACCAGTCTTGGTACCGTTTGTACATCTTTGCCTTGCTATGAGAGCATTCAATGTACCGTCTTTTCAAATTCGATGCAAAATTAGTAATTTTTTCTTTGTGCATTTCAATGTCTTCTAGGTTACAATTCTTAAAGAAGTCGTTGCTCACTATGTGCAAAATTACATCATCTACATCATTTCGTTGAAAATAAATATCTGCCACATCTCTGTAACAGTACTTACCCATTGCATAAATTATAATGAATAATAATTGTGGAAACATTATTATAAATACCCTTTCTTGCAATTATGTAAAATAAAAATTTTTATCTTTTATTACCACTTTTAGAAGCATAAAAAACCCACACCCTAACCCCTTTTCAAAGGTGAAGCATACCTGGTCATATCTTAAAGGGCTATGTCGCAATAGTTTTTTTTTACCATTTACAAATTTTTATCTTTTAGTACCACTTTTAGAAGCATAAAAAACCCACACCCAAACCCCTTTTAAAAGGTGAAGCATACCTACTCATATCTCAAAGGGCTATGTCGCAATAGTTTTTTTTTTACCATTTACCTGTTATTTAAATTGTTTCGCATTCTGTCAGGTATTTAAACTTTATAACTCTAATTCAGACTATTAATGTTTTTGAAAGATACCTACGTAAATGTACCTGTAACAATTAAGCGCATTATATCTCAACCCTTTTTTTATAAGTATATAACAACTCCTGACAACTCTACCGACACGCAATAAAATACACCGCGGTGCACCGGTATGACCAACTTTTGTATTCATAACACTCAGACGGACGGACGGACATCGTTTAATCGACTCAGAAAGTGTTTTTGAGTCGATCCGTATAATAAAAGATGGATAAAGCTCCAATATTTTTGGAAGTTACAAACGTCACCTCAAACTTAATATATCCTAACCACATAGTGGACAACTTTTGTATTCATAAATTTTGCAGAAAATATCTAACTTTGGTTCAGAAAAATTGTTCTGGTGCACACGGGCGGAAACTGGCGGGTATATAATGGGGTATAGGAGTATAGGGGAGGGTTCGGACTATAGAAGAGTGTGAGATTTTTTCTGGCTGCTTTTGACTGGCAGGAGTTATGCTCTATTAAGATTTTCGGAAAATTTGGACGTTTTTTAAAAATTTTTTTTTTCAATTTCGGAATGACTCAGTGATTTTACATTTTTAACATTAATAGTATGGAAGCCGTGAAATTATACAAAATTTATTTCACTTCAAAATCTTTTAAGTCAAAAAAGTTGCAGTCAAATATAAAAATAAAAATTCACAGAGAAATTTTTAATTTTAGCAAAATACTGAGAAAGCCAATTTTCGAAGACACTGTTCGCTATGATATAGTTGAGATAGAGTCGTAATTTTTTGGCTCCCGAGGTTTACTAATATTTATTTTCAAATGAATAACATATCTTTAAAATCGGTAAGAAAAAAAAATGATTTTTGGCCGCCTTCTCAAAATATGGTCCACTGTGGTCCGATAGAAGCTTACAAACCAAATTTCACCAAAATATGTTCATAGACGGACGGACGGACATCGCTAAATAGACTCAGTAAGTGATTCTGAGGCGATCGGGTCTGGGTTAAATATTTTTATTTGTGTGTTTTTATTAAATATTTTAATGTGTTTGTAAAGAAAAGAGTTTGTTTTCTTCATTCACAATAATAAATGTGTTGAATTGAAAAATAATCTTGGACATGGGGCAATAAACAATAATATTTAAAAAGTGTTGAATTGTGAATTAGCTGGAATTGATTAGCATACCTTTAGGGTCTTTATTAAATGGAAAAATAAAATTTCCTAGAATTTGCGCTCGAATTTCGAGGGCTGGAATCTGCTAGTTTTCACTACAACTTTTACTATTAGTTGAATTACTCGAACCCTGAAATGAATTATAAATTATCGTAGTAAACGGAATAAAACTATTATTTTAAGCTCAATTAAATCAATTAATGTAATAATCAAGAAATATATATCTTAGATGACTTTTATATATGGAGGCCACATATGTGAAATCGTTCTTTCATCGTCAAATGTGCAAAAATTGTAAGACTGCGTAATTATTTGTATTTTCTATTTAATACATAAAAACCTAAACCTAAAAAACCTAAAAACCTAAAAATATGCTTTTTAAAATAAATCAAGTGAGTCAATTTAAGCTTTAGCATTTTCTAAAAAAGTTGAACTTGTTAACATATTTACAAAATTGTTTGTATTTAACATTGTGAACTTACAATTTTTTTTAATATTTTTCACTAAGAGTTCAATAAAGAAAACTAAATATAAGCACGAAAGGATGTCTGGCTTTAACACTAAATAAACAATCTCGACAAAATAAAATCTATAATATTAATACGCTTTTGAAAAAAAATACCCCATATAAAAGGTATTTCTTTTTAGTTGTCCACCAAATTTACAGATTTGTACCATCTTGAAAAATTTTTTGAAGTAAAATGCATTTAAAATTGCTACTAACACATACCTAAACAAACACATATTTAAGCTTCAAACAAAAAATATACAATGCTGTGTGTTATCAACCGATTTTGATAACAAATATAACTTTTGTTTACAGATGTGCACCATCTGGTACATTTTTTGAAGTAATAATCATTTGAAGTTGCTACTAACACATACATAAAACACATATTTAAACTTAAAAAATATATATATATGCAATGCTGTGATTGTGTTTATTAAATTTGTGTTGAATTGTGAATTGACTAAAATTGATTAGCACTAGTCTCTTGTAAAATTATTTATTAACAAAACCAGTTATATATCTTCTGTTTGTTCAACAAATATTTATAATTGCGCTCGAATTTCGATTGCTGGGCTCTGCTAGTATAATATTAACTTGCAGATTCCAGTGCACGAAATTCGAGTGCAAATTCTAGGAAATTTTATTTTTTCATTTAATAAAGACCCTGAAGATATGCTTCACAATCCATATCATTTTAAATGAAGAAAACAAATTAAACAAGTAAGAGTGTTAAATTCGGCTGTGCCGAATCTTTGATACCCTCCACCTCGGTTTGAGTCTTGATAATAAATGTAAATGAAAAAGTAAACAATTTGTTAAACTTAATACCAAATTATTTCAGCAAATTCTTTGGGTTGGTTTTCGTCTTTTCATCGTGGTTGCTGATCGGCATGCATTTAGGTTATATACCTATAGCATGCGTTTCCGGTTATATGACATAACTTCTCGTTTAATTTAGTTTTTGCTAATTAAATAGCTCGCTCTAACCTCCATTGCAAAGGCAATGGTTGTGTAGGGTGGCTATATGCACTAAATCGTGCTAATTGGAGATGGCTGTATAGTTTCTTTTAACTGGCCAAATATTTCTTCATTGCGGCCATATAGGTCGGATGGAGTAACAAAATAATAACCAAAAAAAACTCTCTCAATTTTTTTATTAAAATATTGCCATATTTGGAAAACATAGAGAATAAATTTATAATAATAAATATTCCAATTAGGGATGCCAAACGCAAAAAACCAAATGTCCCAAACATTTTAAATAAAATAATTTGTTCTCTTTATTTTCTGAAAACTTCAAATTTTCATCCAAAAAAAATTGTGAAAATTTATATATAAAAAATAACATTCTCATCAAATTGCGTTTATTTATGTAACAGTTTTTATGTTCGCAATTCTTAAATATCATTTGACGTTTTCTAAAATTCATTGAATTTAAATTAATGTTTTCTGTAGTGTGATTCTGTAAATTTCAACGATCCGACAATCGCAAAATATATCGACAGCTATTGTTGTTTGCAATAAGGATTAAGTGATTCACTAAGTACATACATCTTAACGACAGTCGACAAATCTATTTTTCTATTTATTTAAATTGTAAACGAGTGGCATCTCTGTCAAAATAAGCGAAAAGCACAAAGAAGAATAGAAAATCAAATTACTTCGTGTTTGACAGGATGATTTTATGTTTATGTTTAATATCTTTATTTTTTTACTAATATTTCTGTGTATTTATTTGAAAATTAAATAATGAATTGAATATGCTATTTAATTTTTTTTATTTATATAAAAAAGTTTTTTAATAGAAGCAAATTTTTTCACTATTTTATGATTTTTGTTTATGTATGACGACATTTCAACCTAAAAATTTAAGTTTTTATTGATTGCATAAACAACACAAAAATGGTTGTCGTTTAGATAACAACAAGAGCTGACTTTAACAATAGCGAATATCGTTTAAAAATTTTACTGATAATTTTGCAATTTTCTTTTTTTTAACGATTCGACTATCGTTAAAAGAAGTTACTGAATCGCGATACTGAAAAGCCATTAATTTCTCCTGAATGTCAATATTTTTTTTTAATGTAAAAATTTTTTAAATGTAAACATAGGTATTTGTTGTTTTTTTTTTGGAATTTCAATTTGTCTTTAACGAATAAAATTTATATATTAAAGATGCAAGTGATGTCTTCTAAATTTAAAATTATAATTTCCGACGTTTTGATATGATTTTCTGAAATTCAATTAATTGTAATTTATAATTGGAAATTTTTAATTCCAGTTTTTAGAATTGATATTTTCTTAAATTTGAATGGAAAATTTAAAAAGTGCAATTTTGTATTTATGTGTATAATAATGCTTTAGTAATTATAAACAATTTTTAAAAATTAGATGTAATCGCAATCAGATATTTTGTAGGTAAAGCAGAATAATAATTCTATATGACTATGTACAACTGTTTTGAAAGCCAAAAACTCATTGATGAACTCGGTAACTCTATTTTGTAAAGACAACAAAAAATTAATATGCCAAACTTATGTTCATATTTGTAAAAGAATAATGAAAATACGTATGAAATAAAAGACCAGCCCGTGTATACTCTTAACATTGTTCTGTATGATATCTAGTTGAAAATATTAACATTCATGTTAATATTGAAATTACTATTGCAAAGCTAATTAGAACAAACAAAAATTGTGGCGCCATCTACTGTGGCATAGTCACGCTGAGCAAAATGAAGTGACACTCTTTTAATGCAAAAGAAATGTATTTTCCCCACAACAAAATATTGCAGAATTTTATGTAAATAAAATTATATACCGACTTATTTCTAACATGCAGTTGTTATGGATATACATACATATATAATATATGTATATTATTTGTATTATTTAATACGTTTATATAAATTTATAAATTTTTTTTATTAACAACTAGGTATTTTAGCATTATTTGCTTAAGATGTTGGTGAATATTTACTCCCTTTATATTAACTCGTAGTGTCTGCTTGTCGAAAAAATTTTGGATCGATTTTAACCAATTTCCCGTGAGCCATTCGGTCTGAAATTTTGCAGACAGGCTCGTGGTAATAACAGAAATGATATAGTAAATTTTTTTGGTGATGCCAAAACAATGGAAACTTTAACTCTACCAGAGTTAATAAAAAAATGTGCAAAGGGTTAGTTTTTATTATATTATTACCACAACGACCACAAAAACAACAAGTCCAGCTATGACAACAACACAACATTTAGAATAACAACAAGAACAATATAGAAACATCATATTTTTCACTTTTTTTTTTACTTTTTCAGAGATTTCCCTGGACCTGTTCCACCGATTTTAATGATTTTTGAAATAGAAATCTTCCCATGAACTTGGTGAATCATTCTCACCAAAAATGATCACTGCGTGATCGTGACAAGAACAACATAGAAAATTATATTTTTTCAAGACTTTTTTTAGTTCTTCATTCAAATCTCGGGCCCTAATCGACGGATTTGGACGATTTTAAATAGCAAACTTTTCAGGATGCCAATGAATCATTTTTTATGTCAACGAGCACCCTAGCTGCCCGATTGATGCCGTCATCGTGATTTCCACAGACGGACAGACGGACAGACGGACATCGCTATATCAACTCCGGTTGTTATAAGGATCACAAATATATACATTTTATGGGGTCCAAAATTTTTTTTCTAATTCTTAAAAACGGAATGACAAACTTATATATACCCTCTGCACACTGGAGTGGAGGGTATAAAAACACAAATTTAATAAACACACTCATAGCATTGTATAATTTTATGTATGTGTTAGTAGCAACTTTAATCGATCATAACTCCAAAAAAAATTTTCTAGTCGATGAAAATCTGTAAATCTGGTTAACAACTAAAAAGAAATACCTTTCCAGTGATAATTTTTTTTGTCAAAATCGGGGTAAAACTGTAAAACTGTCACAAGAAATCGCCTAGCCTATTAATATTAAAGATAGGCAAGGCGAATTCTAATGACTCCTTGTACGCTTTTAGTTCTCAACCGATTTTGACAAAAATATATATCATTTTAGAGAACCATTTTTTGGAGTAATAGTCATTTGAAGTTGCTACTAACACATAAAACTCATATTTAAGCTTCAAATAAAAAACTATACAATGTGTGTGTGTTCATGAATTGGCTAGAATTGCTTAGCATACCTTTAGGCTCTTAAAATTATTTATTAACAGACCCATATATATATATTCTGTGTATTCAACAAACATTTACAATGAAGTTTAATGAATTTTATTTAAAAATTCACAATTTAATGAATTTCATTTAAAAATTCACAATATAATGAATTTTATTTAAATATTCATACATTTTTTATATATATAGATTAAAAAATATTGAAAGAAAACAATTGAATAAAAAAATAAAATTTCCTAGATTTTGCACTCGAGGCTGGGCTCTGTTAGTTTGTTTTTTCGTACGTAATTCACCTTTTCAATATTATTTGTTCTAGACATAGGAAAACAATTCACTTGAAAAAATTAAATTAAAAACAATTTAAGATATACTCTAAAAATATGCTCTTACACCAAAATATGCTCTTAAAAATATGCTCTAACAAATCAATGCCAGATTTGTTAAAATTTCTGAAATGAATACATATTTCATTCATTTATAAATACAATGTACAGAAAAAATCATGAAATTGCATATTTTTGGTTGCCCAGCTTATAATATATTTTAAATAAATATATATATTTTATTTATATTTGGAGCGTAGCGAAAATTTTTCGGTTTAAAAAGAAAATATTGATTTCAATTGTATTTTCAAAGAGCTGAGACATTATATGTATATACATATATGTATATTGAACTATTCTTTCAATGGTGATTCAGCCATGGCTTAGCAACAGAAAGAAATAAATTTTCAGCAACGCTTTTATTGATTGATTTAATCATCTAAAACCGACATTTTCGCTTGACAGTATATAAAGCTTTAAATCTTCTAAACAGCAATGAGTTTTAACCGAACTGGCCTGAAAGTAACAGCAACCAGTGGAGAAGTGGAATTTTTATTTAAAAAAAATGAAAATATTATTAATTATTTCACTCATCTGTGTGAGTTTAATAGCGGTACAAGCCAAATTTAAGGTAAAATTCCAATGGAAACAATTATCCTTTGACTGGCCTAGCGATGCAGCACGAGATGCTGCCATCGCGTCGGGTGAATATATTGCTGCAAATAATTTACCCCTGGGTTTGGAAAGATGGAGAAATAAGTTATTTATAACAGTGCCAAGGTAAGAGAAAACTTTTTTTAACCATTTCCAATTGAAATTGAGAACTTTTCAAATGAAATTGAGAAAATTTCAATTGAATTTGAGATTTTCTATTTACAATTGGGAGAATTCCAAATGAAATTGAGATTTTTCATTGGAAATTGGGAAAATTCCAAATGATATTGAGATTTTTCATTTGTAATTGAGCAAATTACAAATGAAATTGAGAATTATTTTAAAAAGGAAATGTGTTTCTAATATCTCATTTCCTTATATAAGTCAATTCCTATAATCATAATCCCAATTTCAATTTAATTTTTTCATTAATTTTCATTAAAAATCTTTAATTAATCTTAACCAAAGAATTAAAAAAACGTTTTTATTTTCTCAATTTCATTTGTAATTTTACCAATTTCAAAAATCTAAAGAAACAAACAAAAAAAGTTCTCAATTTCAATTTTAATTTTCTCAATTACAAATGGAAAATCTCAATTTCATTTGGAATTTTCTGAATTTCAATTGGAAATAGTGTATAATCCCTATAAGTTGGAAACAAGGTTAAGGCAAAAAGAAGTTTGTTTTTAAAAATAATTAAAAATATTTTTGAGATGAAAAACATGAAAAAAAATTTTTTACAGTGTCTTAGCGGACACAAAATGAGATTTAGATAAAAAATATCTTATATATTAAAAGAATTTATGAATAAACTTTGCATTCAAGATTTTTTTCAATATTTTTCTTCTCTCAAACCTATATAACTAGAGTTCTAATTCACGTTGGCTGTTGACATAGGTCTAAGAACACTCAGTGGATCAAGCTCCTTCTTATGAGCTATTAACTGCTTAAATTCGTTGGGTTTGAGGAAAGTTATGCGTGGAGAATCAACTTTACTTTTACTGTACGTTAACTTATCTTGGCATATTTTGGTATTACTGTCGTTAATTTCTCTTGGCAAATTCGTTGGGTTTGAGGAAAGTTATGCATGGATAATCAACTTTACTTTTACTGTACGTTAACTTCTCTTGGCATATTTTGGCATTACTGTACGTTAACTTCTCTTGGCAAATTTTGGTTTTATATTATAAAAATTAATATAATATAATGCTGCGGAGCAGCAGGGGTCCTCTAGTTGATGATAAAAAAAATTTTTGTGGATCAGAAATGTATTAAATTTTTTTTTTCTTTAACTATTAGTAAGAATCTCGGCTAGATAAGCATTACAAATGATCAATAGCCTTCTGTAGTATGTACTAAACAGTTATCTGTCTTTAAAAAAAACATTTTTATTGATCAATTCTTGAAACTTTCAAAAATAAACAGTTTTGAAGAATTTAATTTTTTGTTTTTTTTATAATTATTATTTATATTTATAATTACTAGTATAGCCCAGCATTCGAAATTCGAGTGCAAATTCTAGGAAATATTATTTTTTCATTCAATTTTTTTCTTTCAATGCTTTTTTTAATCTACATATATAAAAAGTTTATAAATATTTAAATGAGCCTAAAGGTATGCTAATCAATTTTAGCAAATCACAATTCAACACAGGGCATGTGATATACAATTTAAATCATTCACATTAACAGTGTGTATCGAATTATTATAAATATTTTAATATATTTTTAAAACATATTATATGAACTATAACTGTGCCAAATTTCACACTCCTCCGTTCCCGCATTTTGCTTAAAATGGGAATAAAAATTTTCCTTAACGTATTAATTATTTTATTTCTTATAATTATTTGACGTTTTAGTGATATTAACTGATCGTTTCATATTCTTCTTTTTAGATGGGATGCTGGTGTAGCCGCAGCTTTGAATTATGTTGATTTGAGATCCACAAAAAAATCTCCCAAACTAAAACCGTACCCCAGTTGGGAGGCTAATAAGGTGCCTACAGAGAAATGTGAAGGAGGTTGTAGTTTAAGGGATGAGTCCACTATTATATCGCCATTTCGCATACATGTGGATGCCTGTGATCGTTTATGGGTTATGGATACAGGTTTGGCTGATATTAATGGCGAAGGTAACCAAGTGACACCCAATGCTATCGTTATATTTGATTTGAAAACCGACAAGCTAATCCGAAGATATGTCATACCCCAAGATCAGATGGTAGCTGATACATTCTTTGCCAATATTGTAAGTCTGTTGTGAAGAGGAGGACGACAATTATAGTATAAATTAACTAAATTTTATTTTACAGATCGTTGATTCTGATCGTTGGAAGTGTTCGGATGCATACGCTTATGTTCCGGATTTCCAGGGCTATGGTTTAGTTATCTATTCCTTCCGCGATAATCGTTCGTATCGTGTGACACATGATTCCTTTCATAACGATGTTGCGGCAATGGACTTCTCTGTTGACGGTATTAATTTCCAATGGACTGACGGAATATTTGGCATGACCGTCGGTCCCAAAAAGCGAGATAGTTCCAAAGACGTTTACTACCATGCTTTTGCCGCCTTTGGAGAGTATAAGGTTAATAATATGGTTCTTCAAAATGAAGCTCGTGCTACCAGCAGCACTGCTATTAATGAATTCAAATATGTTGGTAGGCGCGGCAGGAATGGTCAGTCATCATCCACGGCGTATGATAAGAAAACGGGTGTAATTTTCTATACACTGCCCAATAATGATGCTATAGGCTGTTGGAATGTCAACAAACGTCATACTCTCAGAACACAAGGAATCGTTGATAAAAATTCTCGAACTTTGGTATTTCCTAATGATTTAAAGATTGATCCCTACGGCACAGTCTGGGTTTTATCGGATAAAATGCCTACCTATTTAGATGGCTCATTGAACGCAAACACTGTAAATTATCGTATTTTAATGGGTCAAAGTCGAAAACTGATTAAGGGTACTGTATGTGATTTTAGGCGCAAATCAAAGCGTGAATCTAGTTGTGGCGATAGATCTGGATTCAGGCCAAGAAGAAACTGATTTTGTTTAATGATGCTTCTAATTTTTTTTTATTTAAACAAAATCAAAATAATTTTATAATTTTCTTTTGTTTTAAATAAACTATTGGATATTTTTGTTTTCAAAAACATAAATTCAATAAAAATTGTATCGATAAAATTGTTGTTTTATAAAAATGTACAGTAACCCTGCCAGGTAATAAGAGCGGGCTTAAGAGATGCTAAAATCGTAATATATAATTACGCGTATCACGTACTCACTGACTGATTTTATAACGCTACATGACGGAAATTTATTTGGAGCTATGAACTTGATATTTGTATTGTAGGTTCCGTTACTGGATTAAAGATGCACCAAGAACGACTTTAAAGCAGTGGAAATTGCCAAAAGGGAGAGAAACAGTGACTTTTATATCTTCTAAAGAAATGAATCTGGGAATATAAAAATTTGGACAAAAATTCAAATCGAGAAACAAACAAGAGGTAAATTTTTTAATTCGGCCGCTTAATGGAGGAAAATTGTTGCTATTGTATATTCTAAACAAATAAGGAAAAAAACAATACATTTTCTTTAGAAAAAAATTACCTGTACCTAAAAAAGTACCATTTGTTAATAAAAAGAACTGCTGGAATTTGAATATTATCGGACTAAGTTTGAATTTAACGAACGAATGGGGACAGTAGGCTTAGATATTATCTATAATATTAATAGGCTAGGCGATTTCTTGTTACCGATGTTTTGTTCTACCGTTTTATCCCGATTTTGACCACACTTATATTATTGGAAAGGTATTTCTTTTTAGCTGTCCACCAGATTTACAGATTATGCAATTTTTTCCTTTATTTTGAGTAAATTGCATTTAAAGTTACTACTAACACATACAAAAAAATTATGAATATCGCACCTGTACCTCTAAAGTGAGTCAACTCAAAATTTTTCAATTTTCACTTTTTGCAAGAAAATGATACACAGTGGTCATATCTATCTGCTGTTAAAATCTCACATCGGTTTTTCTAGTCTTTCGCAAAAAAAATATAGTTGTAACCCTCTTTGTGCTATATGAGTAGCTTCTTTAGAATCCACTAAAAGGACACATTTTGAGTTGAACCCAAAAAATTTGTTATTTTTGATGATCACTGAAAAAATCGCAAAAACAAATACTGTTGTATACTTATTATTCGCAATTCTTTACAATGAAACAACTGTTTTTAAATTTTATAGTAAATATTAAAAAAAACCGTTTTTTGCCTCTACTGAAAATTTTTAAATTTTGAGTTGACTCACTTTAGAGGTACAGGTGCGATATGCTATGTATGTGTTTATTAAGTTTCTTGATGTGTTTGTTAATGAGTTGTTTATCTTCATTCACAATAATA